>OX101822.2:16165088-16682831 GCA_944452925.2 Chrysolina oricalcia
CAGGAGTGTGGGTACGCGATATCGAGTGTCTGTGAAGGACAAAAATTGGATAACCTATCTGTGACTGGAGTAGCAAAGTTCCTCGATCATTTGAAGGCTAGTAGAACTTCTTCTGGAGTTGTAGGATTGCGCGGACCATTGAGCTCAGGCTGACGAAACCTCCTGCAGAAAGCTTCGTACTGCGCAGGGGCTGGAGTATATATGTTGAAAGGTTGCGGATACTCATAGATGCTCTTCCAGAACGGTTCCAGTCGATCAGCGGCCGGTGGATTATCCACAACACGAGCCCTTGGAATAAGCGATGCTACTCGCCCACCTCTGGCTTCTTTGCAGCCACCAGCATTCGTGTCCTACCTACAGTTTGATGACAGAGGTCTTCTTACATTGGTCTTATATCTCACAACAACAACTTACCCCATTTGTTATAGAGAACCATAACAATTGGTTCCAGCGTTTGCAAAAGTATATTAAATATCAAAGATAATATTCTGAAGATCCCCACAATAAACCTTTAGTTTTGCTGATTCTTCGCAAATTATAAAAAGCAACCCTGTTGATTTCATGAATAGTTTCTATCCAATACTGCATGTCATATAGGAAATTACAACAAAATTTGTCAATGTACAGCTGGATAAAAACTTCTTGCAATGGAGGCACGTAACATGAGTATCACATTCGGCAATCTTTTATGAAAAATCCATTGAACTAATTCTTTTACACAACTCCTACATTAATAAATCTTTATTCTGACACTTCAATATTGCTATAATGTACATTTGTTTTGGTACAGGCTGGTCGAAACACCGCCAAACTTGTTGGTTCGAAAATTACTGGAGCTAGATTTGGAACCTCTATTGCTGCTTTAGGAGACATAGATCTTGATTCTTTCAAAGGTGAGGAAAACTTATCGCTGGAATTATTGAAATTTGAGCAATTTCGCATCAGCCCCAACAATACTTCGAAAAATAGGTCGAGATCAATATTCCGGAAAAGAAAGTTATTAGCATATGATTCCCTCATAAAATTTCCAAATTATTTCTAACGGTACTTATACCATATTTTGGCAAAATAATAAAACATATTTGGATGTAATTAAAAGGCTCAATTTTCAATTTTGTGAAATGTCATTTTGAGATGACAATAATATCGTTGAAAGTAAAATAAATTAAAAAACCTGATCTACTTCTGGATAACACATTTTTTGGTCCAAAGACTTTCAACTGCCTATTTTATATATTTTTTGCTTGATAGGATTTTGTCCAATATTTCTTTTTGACCAGAAAATGGTATCTGTTCAATATCTGTTTTCTTTTGTATCCAGATATAGCTATTTCTTCCCCATTCGAAGACAATGGCGCAGGCGCAGTATACATTTACTTAGGAAGTCGACTTGGTATTGAACCCTCTTTCTCTCAAAGACTGTCGCCAAAAGATTTCAATGGTAACTTCGTGAACGTGAAAGGTTTCGGCTTGGGACTGTCAAAAGGAAACGACATCGACGAAAATGGACACAATGGTAAGTCATCAGTCATTATTTCTAATGCGAGTTTGTGAAGATCAACCGGTTCTGGGCTTGACCCGATAGCCTAACCGTTCAAAAGTTCCTTTGTTTCCAACACGCCAGACAATGACCTGATGATGGATGGAATACAACGAAACGTTGGGAAGTGCTCACATCAAATGAGAGCAAACGTTCTGAGCGGTTGGAACGGTTGTCAATTTGGGCTGAATTCGTTATAAAGACTTGTTGTGTAATAGGGGAAAATACTATTTGTTGTTGAATGATATCATAGGCATCCAATATCCCATTTTCCAGTTAATACTCATTTTAGAGGATATGTTTGAAGGAAATCTTATTTGGCTGAGTTCATCTCCTACGAAAAGGCAATGGCTATTCTGTTTTTGGTATATTAAAGTGATCATTCTGTTTTGGTATATTAAATGACAATATTGAATAACAAAAATAAGGTTAGGATTATTTAATTGCACAGTGTATATTCACACTAGTAGCTAGAAAAGTTTTGGTCCACTACGGCGGCATGTTGCAGTAAGGCCTAAAATACTCTGGGATTATACCTGGTGCATCAGAGACTCCGTTTGCTCTAATTTTGTCCTCCGAGCAATCAAAGATATAGAGAGGGCTTTTCTGTCCCTTTCTTGAAAGCAACATACCTGACGTTGTTTACAAACATCAAAGCCCGAATCATGTTTGAAAAGGGTATTTTCGGATATTTCTGTTTGCACTCGGTAATCAGGTTGCAATTCCGTATTAAATTCACTGTTAACTTGGCGATCATGTTTTTTTACGTCCGTTTACGACTTGTGTATAGTCTTGTCAAATCAAACCATGGGCGTCGCAGCATGGTAGTCATGGCATAAACCATATTTGATTTGACATTTCCTACCGACCTATTTAGTATGATTTTATTGAATCTGCTCATTTTTATCCCGATTTTGAGACAAAAATACACTATTTGTTGAAATAACTGTAAAAACACTTTGTTACAATGTGAGTCGACTTTTAAAACGATAAAAATTTTTTAAGAAATCTGCCTCAGGATATCAATAATATAAATTCAGAAATCAGAAAAAGAATTGAAGCAATATTTTTTATTACCTTCCTTAGGACAAATATAACTACGCAAATGTATATAATAAATGTAGTTTTGAAAAGGTGGAGTACTTCCTAACGTGAGAATGTATCATAAAATTGGCAAAATACGAAAATAAATGAAATTAAATGAAGTTGATTGATGTCCGAATGACAGTGACATAATTTATTCATGTTCTCAAATCAAGATGGAAGATTCTAATTGGATGGTGATGACTTCATCCTATTTTTCTCAAAATTAAGTATACAGGGTGTAACTTGAGTACGTTGAAATATTCAAGTTACGTATTCCTAAGACAATTTTAAGAAAAAAAAGTCTATATGAACTTGTGTCCGGAAATCCTTCGTTTCGGAGATACAGGGTGTTGAAATTGAATTTTTTGTTCGTTTTTTTGAAATAACTTTTGCAAAAAATAAGTTATTTGTACCAAATTTGGTACCTGGTTTTTTTTTGTGGGAAATCATAATTTCGTGTTAATTTTCATGTAACATCTAGAGGGCGCTGCGTACGCTGTCATTATTCATTTAAAATTGCCCTAACATTTTTGACATAGTAAACTTTTGGTACTTTTCATGAAATAAACCCAATTCCCTCACCTTTTCCAAGTAAAAAAGGCACACTTCCTCAACAACGCTGGGGGTGATCGTTTTCGAGATATTTACAATTTTCAATATCGATGCCTGTTACACAGCTCCTAGGGCGCTAAGTGAAGTTGCTGAGAACATTACAAAAACTAAATTTGTGGTAGGTCTCGTCAAAATAAACAATTTTTTTCCTATAAAATGTTTATCGAAAAATTAATTAATTTCGAGATACAGTTTTTTGCAAATTTAGTTATTTTCATCAAACTCTATACGCAGTATACAGAGACAGACTTCTTCTAAACTGAGCATTATCAAACTGCTAAAACAATCCAAATTAAAAAAAAAATTGTCAGGTTTAATTATATAATTAGGAGGTGCTACATTTCGGAGTTTGTAAAAAAACAATTCGGAGAAGTACTATGTTATTTATTAGGCAATTAAACATATAAAAATTGAACGAAACAACTATTCTAAAAACTGTTCAAAGTTACGACCCCCAACAGTAATACAAGCTTCTGCTAGCCTCATCAAAGAATTCCGCACCCGTTGAAAAATGCCGGGAGTGTTTCTTATCTTTTCGCAGCAAGCTATGATGCGATCCCTTAACATTTCCTCGTTTTCAATGTGGCTAGCATAAACTAGTGATTTTAGTGATCGTTGGGGATATGCCACGTCATTTCTTGCTACCAGACTGAAATGAGCAGGGGCTCCATCGTGCATAAACCAAGAGTGCTTTCGGAGACCAATGGGAACATCTTCTATAAGCTGAGGAAGCTCGTGTTCCAAAAAATTTTGGCAAGCATCTCCATTCAAACGTAAGGGGAGAAAATAAGGCCAAATTAAATACTCATTATATTACAAGTTTGCGATATCGCATGTGGGTTATCTTCCACCCAGATGTGGTAGTTATGAAAGTTCATGATACCATTTCTTGAAAAACTTGCCTCATCTGTGAAGAGGATTTTCGTTAAAATCTGGGAATGTTGTTTGACTTTTCTTTGAAGCCATTGAACAAATTCGATACGTGGTTGGAAATCACGTAGCTTAAGCGCTGAATATGATAAGGATATAATTGCTGTTCCTTTAAAATTCTGTAAACGGTCACGTGACTCACATTTAAAGTTTGACTAATTATTCACCAATTTCACCAATTTCTTCGAGAACCACCTCCTCCAATTCCACAGTTCTTGTAGTCCGTGGCCGTCCTACTGCAGAATTTCTTTCAAAGCTTCCAGATTCGGAAAGTCGCCGGAAAAGATTCGCAAATGTCGCTGCACAAGGAGTCACGCGTTGGGGATAACTTTCCTCATATAGAAGCGTCTGGCCTCGGTTGAATTTCCGTCTGCCAAGCCGAATGCAAAAACCATATCAGCCATTTCAGCATTCGTAAAGTCGGGCATGGTACCAAAAAATCACTTTATAAACTCCAAACTGAATTTGTCAATGAATAATTGAAAATGTGACAGAGAACTTCTATTTTGATGAACAAACGTTCATAGCCTATATATCGATTTAATTAACTTAATTTGCAAGCGGAGAGTGACAAAAATTATTGAAATCAAATTTGGATATACTGATTAAGCAGTTTGATTATGCTCAGTTTAGAAGAAGTCTCTCCGGGTATACTGCGTATAAAGTTTGATGAATATACCTAAAATTGCAAAAAACTTATGACAAAAACCAAACATTTTTTTAAAAATTTCAACAATGTGCATATCGAAAACGAATAATTTTTCGATAAACATTTTAAAGGAAAAAAAGTTGTTTTTTTTTGACGAGATCTACCACATACTCAGTTTTTCTAATGTTCTCAGCAAATTCACTTAGCACCTAGAAGCTATGTAACATGCATCGATATAGAAAATTGTAAATTTCTTGTAAACGATCACCTCCAGCGTTGTTGAGGAAGTGTACCTTTTTTACTTGAAAAAGATGTGGAAATTGGGTTTTTTCATGAAAAGTATAAGTTTACTGTCAAAAATATTAGGGCAATTTGAAATAAATAATGACAGCATACATGAAAATAAAAAAAAACCTGGGTACCAAATTTTGTGCAAAAAACCTATTTTTTTCCAAAGTTATTTTTAAAAAACGAACAAATAAAATCAATTTCAACACCCTGTATCTTCGAAACGAAGCATTTCCGGACACAAGTTTACATTTACTTTTTTTCTTAAAATTGTCTTAGGAATTCGACACTTGAATATTTTAACGAACTTAAGTTACACCCTGTATACCTGTAAATTTTGCTGATTTCACTCAGCTCAATTCTTTTATTCATCGAGTGTTCATCATTATTGATATGAATTATTCTCCTAAAAATTCTTATAGATGAATTAGTTTCACTATCCAAAATTTCTTTATTATCATAGTACACTCTATGGCCTCTGGTGTTAACATGTTCTGCAAAGCACACGAATTAACATTTCGTCTACAGTCGCTTTTATGGTAAATGATGCATTGAGTGTTCAAGACGTCTGACCTATATATGTTTTGGGACAATCCATACAAGGAATTTTATAAATAACAATCAATTTTTGCAATTCTGAAATGGGAGTTTTCACCTTACTGTATAATTTTGATATTGTAGTGATATTCTTCATGGAAATTTCAATATTGTCAGTATGACATACGTTTATTAATTTCAGAGTTAATTCCTGAATATATGGTAAAGATCTATAGACTGGTTGAGCATTATCTTGTTGGTCTAAATTTCGAAAGGAGCTGTGGTGTAGAATATTTCACAAACGAATACATTATTTACTGAGAATTTTAGATGAGAGTTCTTAATAAGAATTTTCTGTACCGCATCCAAACTCTGTTTTAGTAAACTTGGATGAGCAATTCTTTCAATTCTGTTCTTCTGAAAGTTGATAAGGTTTATTTTCATCTTTTGTGGATGGTGAGAATGAAAATTGATGAATCTATTACTACATACAGATTTCCTATACCATTTCGAAATTATTATATTTTATTCATTTTTACCAATCTCATATGTAGCCAGTCACAACCTTTTATCTATATAGATAAATATACAGTATGAATCAATAAAAAATAATATACAATACGATACATTAAATCTAAACACTGTGTTTTCATGACAACAAACAATTCAATCCATTCTGCTTTTTCTATCAAAAATCCACCAATAAAAATCTATTTCAGATCTAGCCATTGGCGCCTACAAGAGTGGGCAGGTCTTCATCTTGAAAACGAAGAGTGTTATAGACTACAAAGTTACTCTGGATGCAAACGTAACTGTTCTGAAGATTAATGCGGCTAATAATATAGCAGTAACATATTGCGTCTGGTACAAACAAAGGAGCAGTACGAAGGATTTGAAAAATGTCGATTTCAATTTGGAGCTTATACTAGATTACAGAGTGCAAGGACAGAGAAATAGTACTATCGCGATACAAGCAATAATGGAACAATCAACTTGCCTTACGACAGACGTGATGACAGAGGTGAGAAATATTGGTATCACAAGGTAGAAAACTGTATTTTTGCAATTCCGAGTAATGTTTGTAAAACATTTTCAGGGCACACACAATTTTTCAGATCGACACAAATATGTAGATGACTATTTCATTCATTGATATTTTGACCAAAAGGATACTCTCATTCAACAATTAATACAAATTTCTATTTGACCAAATACGCTCTTTTTCTGTCCAATAAAATTTCTATAACCATACGGATTTTGATAAGTTAACAAATTTTGACGGATTTCAACGTTTTTTTATTTTGTCAAACTGATTTCGTCGGTTTTCACAAGTTTTTGTGTTGATACATGAATCGCTCTGTTCTACACACGTTTTCATTTCCAGCAAATGGTAGATATTGGTACTGGTATCAAAAACAACATTGCCACGAAAGAGATTTCTGGGTTAAAAACAAGTCCACATCAAAAACATGTGAAACCTGCGTTTTCTGATTCATATTTAGCTGCAGCAGCATAATCCAACCCAGCTTTCATGGCTGCTATTTGTCATTTAGGCCAAATTTGGGACCTTATATTTAATTATGGATCCAAATTTGGAAGATATAATCCTAGTCATTCGTTTTCTTCTCCAAATGAAGCACACTGGGTTTCTGTTTTATTTTCTATGTTGTATGCTTCACTCAGCATCATGGAACAACTATCCAGTAACTCCTGCACAATTATTATAACCGTGTTCAGAGAGACAACAGTCAATATACTCACCTATGGATTCGGTATGATATAGGCTTTCTTCCTCTACATTACCAATAGTATTACTTTCTTCATTAACAGTTCCTAACAGAAAATGCCTCAAACTTAGTTAACTTACCAACATCAGAGTTATACAAAAATAAAATCTTACCAACTTCAGAGTTATGAGAAACTGAATTATCAGTTTTTCATTCACCTTCTTTGGTTGAAGGATCAACATAATTTTCAAAGTTTTGACATAAACAATGTCTTCCTCTCCTTCAATCTTTCACTCTCCTTGAAATGATCTCCAAAAATTCTTTCAGGATGAAATGATCCTAGTTAGTCGATGGGACGGAGAAAACTCGGCCAAGTAAATTGTTTACTTGAAAAAAAGTCAATTGTGGGTACTAAATTTTCACCTACGGTAGGAATATGAGATACTCATAATAAGCCAAACAATGTTTCTGAAAGTGTGTTCCTACCGTAACTCATCGGAATACTTAGCGAATCGAAATATTTTCCATGTTCGATATCTATAGGTGCACACTAAACTAATTGTAGGTATAATGAAACCTACCACTACTAAACCGTTTGTCTGAAAAAACTTCACTTGGTCTGAGCCATCTCAATAATAACATCAATCGATCAAGTCGATTGGGTTAGTGATCAATTCACTTATGCTTAGTTAACTTTTTCGGTTCGGGCACTTTCGGATGTTTCCGCAAAATTATTCTGTTGCGAAAACGGCCTCACAAGTCATGGCACAGTATTATGCATAATACTGTGGCCATGGCGTCATTTCGTCATTTCATCCACATGTAGCGTCATGTCATGAGTGTGATATTGTTGCCGGCATCATATTTATGCATGTTTGTAGTAATGAAATCCTCGTAAGTGTATTATTTATGAATGGAGTCTATGTGGTAATTTTCAAATATTTCTAGTGTTATAAGGATGAAAATTGAGTAGGTATGACAAATTATACTTTGAATCATGCAATAATCTAATATGTCGAGGACTATTGTCAAAGATAGGAGAAAATCATACTTGATAATAATAGTCATTCGATTATTTCATATTTTGAAATGATTTAAAGTATATTTTTCTATGATGCAATTTTCATCCACTTACAGTACACATTCTTGAAACTGACCATGAAGGCTACGCAGAGAAAACGATTCAAGTAAGTAGGTAAATAATACACCAATGACAAGAGAACTGGTTATTTACTGGGTATTGAAAATAATACCAAAGATAGGTCAAAAAGAAAGTAGAGGCTGAAAAATTATAGATTGAGTTCACTTGGGGTTACTGATCAACGTACTAATAATAATGCACCTATTCCCATACCCATAAGTGAACAATTCATTTGGCATAAGTAAAGTGGACAATAAAGGGTATTAATCTGAAATTATCAAAATAGGTTAGTAGTGGTCAGTGTTCTTTTCCAGGAACACAATTTTTTCTGTGGTAATTAACTTGTTTATTTGTCTCATATAGTAGGTATTCAAGTTTTTACTTGTGGATATTCAAGTTTCATTAATGGTTAGTGATTTTTTTTTTCCGTGGACGATTCAAATAGAAAGGCGATTTTTGCGGAAGTTCTTCAGTTTTCTTCGGAAATCTGTGAAATGTTATTTTTCTCTTTGCATGATAGATCGTACACATTCCAGCAAAATGAAACACACAGCATTTGCAACAGGCTCGATTTTTCTGCAAATATTATTTCGATAAATTCAAATTTAAAAAGAACTTAATTTGACACTTGACAGTGTTGACACATGGTAGTGTATCAATTCATTATTTCAAACATGCAAAAACAAAATATATTACCAATATATTGATAGCGAAAAAACGTGTACAAACATTAAAACTACATCAGTTGTATGTTAGTTTTGGTAACGAGGTCCTAAATATATATTTGATGGACATAAATACTTTTCTAGGGAATTTTGTCATGTTTAAATTCTAAAGATTTTTTGCCAGTTGACAACCAGTCGCCTTGATGGCTTGTGATTTTTCTGACAATATTACTCAACAAATTTCTACACAACAAACACTCGTAACAATAACATATGGTGTTACAACGGGTGCGCCAGAGTATCGGGCCACCACTGTTTTCTTCATTTGCTAACGGATTTTTCTGAAAGTTGGTACAGTTATTTATATGAGCAAATAATTTGAATTCGATGACTTTACAATCTAAAATGGCGGACTTCCATTTTTTCTTGAAATGCCATCAATTTGTTTTTTTTTTAAATGGGATACCCTGTATACTTTTACATATTCTAGTTCTACATGTCAAAACAAGTTCAAACATTATGTCAAGTGTAAATTTTTCGAAACCATTGAAAATTGTTTTGTTTCATTTTGTTCGAAAAAATTACGTTTTGACATAACGTTTAAACTTGTTGTTTTGACCTGCAGAACTTGAATAAGTGAAAATATAGATTTCGATGTTTTGATCAGTAATATTTCGAAAGTTTCTGAATCTAGTGGGGAGTCAGAATTTTTATAAAATTTAAAATAAATTATCAATATTAAAATAAAATACTGTCGTTTTCAAGAATTCGTAAATATATGAAGAGTGCGTAAAAAAGTATTTTACACACTTGTGTTAAAAAGTACCACTTGACTTGTGGGCAGTGCGTAAAATCTTAGATTAGGCACTACCGTAAAAAATATTTATGATACAAGTTCGCAGCCGAGTTCAACGAAACAAGCGAGTACCAAAAAGCTCTTCACGAAAATGTGTCTTTGTAGCAATTATTGAATGTTTTATCTTATGAAGTTTTGAATTTCTTTCGTATTATCAAATGATGACTTCCAAGCGAATTTTAACGCCAAATACTGTCTGCTTCAAGAACGCGTAAATGTATATAAACAGTACGTGAATGTATGAACAGTGCGTGAAAAATTACTTCACGCACAGTTGAAGTTTTTAGGCACAGTTAAAATGTATCACTTTACGCGCTGTGAACAGTGCGTATAACCTTAGTTTGAGCACGGTGGCTGAAACTAATAACATATATGTCAAAATACGATGCCACATCTTTACCAGATTACAAATAGAAAGTGCAAGGACTCTGAAGAGGAATACGCGATCGAAGCCGAAACTGTTTTCACACAGTAATATAACAATTCAATCTTTGGACTATCTTGTAATACTTATACTTCCAGATAGACCATTTGTTCACAAAGTTTTTATTCAACTTGCTGTGTTCGTTTTTCTGACTCTCTGTCTGTGTCTTACCGGTTCAAAACTTGCAACTCATTTTTTAACCAACTGCTGGCATCTGATTGAGCTGAATTTTGCACAATATCAAGAATCGACTACAATACAATAATTTCACAAAAATTTGGCAACCTGCTCTTCTGAAGGTTAGATAGAGAACGAGCATTAATTCGGAAAAAGTTCCGACTGATTTGAACTTCGAAAATTACGGCCAAAGAAATGATCGATCGAAGGGCTCGAACTCTGCGAAAACTCTTCAAAATAAAATCTGTAAAATCTGTAAAAATAGCGAAAAATATCAGACGGTCGAATAATTTAATTTAGTTTATAACTTCGTTTATAATGTAGTAAATTAGCACAAATTCACTCTAAAATAATTTATTTCACGAAATACAATGCTTCAATAATTTCAATACAATACTCTAATTTATATAACAATCACTGGACTATTTATGTTCGACTTCTAATACTAACTGTCCCTGAGGTTCAATGACTGACTGCCCTCACTGCGTGGTGCTTTTTATATCCACAGTTCACTTCGTCGAACGTTCTAGATATTTCTAGTAAGCCTTCGATTCGCAGGATTCTTCTCGATACTAGCGCCGCCAAAGTCATTGGCGCTCACACGCTGTTTGCATGAGCGTTCAGGTCCGGCTTCACCCGCAGCATCGCCACAATAACTTCGAAATGTCCATCATGGGGTTCGAAACCATCATTAAATAATATTTAGTGTATGAAGAATAATCAACATTTTAACAGTGAAATATTTTTTGATAAGCTTGATTCGTGGAACGTCATTACCCTTGAAATAAAGCCTCAAGCTTTTAAGAAAATATTTCAATGTTTTAATATTATTTTGAAACTTTTGATTAATTCTTCTTTTCAAAAATATTTTTTACGTTTATTTTATTTGGTTTGGCTTCTTAACTCTTCCAGGCTTCATCAGATATAACTCCATTCAGTATGTCACTGGCCCCGTTCGTACCCGAAGATATATTTGGCATAGGAGAGACCACAACAGAGAAATCGATCGGATTTTCTCACGGATGTGGACCTGATGAATTGTGTCAAACAAGGATAACCCTGGACGTAGAAACAAAGTAAGTATAACGTTCAGCAATCTCATAAATCCTTTTCCAGCGTTAGATTCGGTTAGTGAGAGAAGGAAAATTTCCGAAGGACTGAAAATTAAAACTGGACGTTTTTCATTCAGGAAGTTTTCAACGATATATTATCAAAGTATGAGGTACATCTGACACGAAACTATTTTTCCCTTGAAGAACATGGCAATGTTCTCCAATAATGATAGCGTTTATTGCCCAACAGTTACCCATTTACTGGACAAACCATTTAAAAAACCATTTCAAAGTGTGTATAAATATACCGACATGAAAGAAAATATTCAAATATGAATGATATAAATATTAAAACCTGAAAAAAATGCTACATATTACATAATAATTATATCTAGACATTGAATAGCAATATTTCTTATATAATTCAATGATTGGAAATTGAAGTTTTCTCACTGTACATAGGGGATTCTGGTTCTATAACAGTAAAAGGTCTTAGAGTATCTAGTTCTTGAGTTTGGAAAAAAACATTTTAATTCCAGACACTATATTACTTGCATTATTTAACTCATGTACACTTCCATCCAACAGCATAATTTTGTTTGTTTACAAACCACATTTTATAGTCTAATAATAATACGACAATCTTCGCTATCAAGTTGATAAAAATGAGTAACATCCTTCAACCACATTTTAAAATTAATTTTCCAAACCCCAAAAATTCGATTAGATTGCCACCGTCGTCGTTCTATTTAAATAAATGACTTTTACCTCCGGATTGAGTTTACCACTTAGTTAATTGTCTTTCGGTTTCCTATCAGAAATTAAAGGGTTATTTGATAAGTATAGTGATGATAACATTCTTTTTATCGGGACTCGGGAGCTTATTCAGTTATATCGGAAAGTTCAATATTTCGAAGACATTATTTTATCGAATATTTTTTTATTTTATAACTGTCTTTTCCCATTCATTGCAAATGTTTTCATTAGTAGGTAATTTTGAAACAAAAAACTGTGATAAAACTCATAATGAAAAATACAATGAATATCAAACAACAATTTATAAGCCAGATTCGTAGAGAATTTGACATAGTGAAAAAATTACACACACGGGAGTTGTTGTACACGTGCCACGAGTATATGTAAGCATGTCTACAGATACTCGTCTGGTGTCCAGTCTGAAAAGATTCCAGAGATTTTGATAACATGGAAATTGCAAATCAAACAATATAAACAAGGAATTAAATTTTCATCACAGTTAAAGATAAAATACCTTTAACTTCACAATCACCGTTGGTGCATTGCATTCCTTGCTCAAATTGTGAAAGAACTTACATTGGTCAATTTTGGAGGAAACTTGAACTTGATAAAAGTGATTGCAGATGCCATCCTGAAAGATGTGCATAAGTGAACATGTTGATAACATAGGTCATCACAAGAATTACCTAACAGCTCACAAAAATACTAAGGATTGTAATTCCACTGAAAGACTATTTATAGAAATGGCTTGCATTACTCAATCAGATCAAGTGCGGATACTTGCCTCAAAAAAAAAAAAATATTTCAAAGTATTGAATCTGAGAATGAGTAAATTTTCCCTATGGAAACAGCTAAAGTGGTTTCCCACTCACTGATTGAGTCTCACATTCGATATGGAATTGCATTCTGGGAAACTTGTAATAAAGAGAACCTCAACTCAATTTTCGTCATGCAAAAACGAGCCATCCGTTACTTATGTAAAGTAGGACCTAGAGAATCGTGTAGGATTCTGTTCAAGGATAATGCACTTTTAACTCTTCCATCATTGTTCATCCTCGAAACGACTTATTTGGTTTTTAAAAATAAATCGTTGTATAAAGTTAATGATGGAACCACTCGCCAAAGAAATAATTTAAAACTCCCGATTCCTGCTTCTAGTTTGATCAAAAACTCGCTCGTCTATAATGCGGCCAAAATAAACAATCATCTCCCAACAAACATAAAAAATATTGAAAAATATGATTTGTTTAGGTTTATGAACAAATTTCTCCTTGAACTAGTTATTTATGACATTCAAGATTACTTTCTGATATAATCAAACTAGTCAACCCTTTATACATTCTACTAGTCTAACTTTTATTTATATAAGTATATTAATGTGACTGTGATACCTGCATTGTATTTTTGACTAACTTTAATCTATATTAGCATGAACTTTAATATTGTTGTTGAGACTGTGGTATGGTATTGAACCTATTTTAGCTATCTAACTATAATTTTTAACGCTGAAACAAAAAAGTTTTACTTTTAGTATTTTGATTCGAAAAAAATACATAAATTGCAAAAGAATCAGTGGTGCACATTTTTTCTGTTATAAATATAGGTTAACGTGCCTTCTGGGACGCCACTGGACTTGATAATTTCGATCTAGTTAGGACTAAATTAGTCCCTTACTAACCTTAATAACGACAAAATCTGTTTAAGGATTATGAATATATTTTCGAAAAAAATCAATTTTTTTTTAAAAATGTTTACACCCATTATTTTGAAAACGGAGCATTAACGGATCTATGTTTATATGAATTTTTAATCTTAGAAACACTCAAAGAATCACCCCGTTGAGTTTGGCCACGTACTTACATAACACCCTGTAAATATTAGGAACAGTATAGGTCCTAATACTGTTCCTTGAGGTATGCCCCACACTTCATAATTCCTGAATAACTGTTGATATCTTTTAGTTCAGCAATTTGTTCTCTATTCATGAGATAAGTTTCAAATAGTTTTAGACAGATACCTCTTATTCCTTAAACATTTAGTCTATTGAGTTTTGGATGTGATGTAAAGTCGAATGCTTTTTTTGAAATCGAAAAAAATGCCGATAATTATTTTATTTATATCAAGACATTTGTAAACATTATGACCTTGAAAATTGCATCCTCATC
Organism: Chrysolina oricalcia; assembly: GCA_944452925.2. Lineage (NCBI taxonomy): Eukaryota > Metazoa > Arthropoda > Insecta > Coleoptera > Chrysomelidae > Chrysolina > Chrysolina oricalcia. The sequence goes on from OX101822.2 coordinate 16,179,694, forward strand.
CTCATCATCCTCTAAAACCGAATTGTGTTGGATAGAATTTTTTCACCTTCACGTGTACTTTGGCTGTTATTTACTGTGGCCGAGAATTTACCTTCTTAAAACTGATTCCTCTCTGCAATTCCTTAGGCATCACGTAAAACTATCTTTTATTTTCAGATCTGAGTTAGTCTTAGGATTGGACAAGCAAATAGATGTTTCCTTGACTGTAAAAAATGAAGGAGAGCCAGGTTACCAGTGCGGATTACACCTTCGAGTGCCTTTTGAAGTAGACTATCGCCGAAAAAAAGGGTGCGATGCTGAAAATGCAACTTATTTAATTTGCCCGTTCGGCGCAACTTTGATAACAGAAAGGAAGGTGAGTGGGTGCTTCTAGAAAAATGATGAGGCTTCAGCAGAGGAAACACGAATTAGATATAAAATAATAGTCGTAATTTAAAATTAAATGTAGGAATAACTTTTTTGCAGATGAGACTGGAGTTTGACATAATTTCTGATCAGAAATTCAAGGATGATATAAAAATTGGTTTCGACGTTAAATGTACAGGAGTAAACTTGGAACCAAACAGTGCTCAAACTGCCACAATAAGAATGAGAGAGAACAATTCACCATATATTGAAGGGTAAGTACAAGAACCTCTTAATTTATTTGTGATGATATTTGTTGGACGGTTGTTTGTATGTTATGGTTTTTGTCTCATCTCTGAAGATGAAATACAATGCTAAAGGAACCAACCAACCAAAAGAAGAGATGAGTTCTTTTTGGAAAGGTTTCAAAACACTGAGCGGTAAAACTTGTGAAGAAGTATTTTGTCCAATTGCTTACACATGACACTACGTTGAATGCGTCTTACAGATTTATCCTCTTTATGAAGGTTCATTTGCATAAAGTAAAAACAATTAAGGGCCCAGTGTGGATCCCTGCGGTACCTCCTTTTTGATTGGACGTTTGTGACTTTTATTGTTACTGTTAAAAACTCTTTGTGTTCTATTTTTGAGGTAAGATTCAATGATGTTTCGAAAAAGAAATGCGTCGTTTGCAACAGTTTTTTGATGCTGTATCAGGAGATGAAATGTCTGAGAATGAAGATGATGCTTCTGAGCATGATCCATTCAGTGACAACGAAAGAGTATACGGATCAGATTCAGACTATGATCCCCAAAATGAACCACGTGATTCAGATGATTCAGTAATCTGCTTCATGACTAATCTGGGGAACAAAGAGAGAGTGTTGAGTCTGAGCCTCTAGAAAATTTTGCACACGATGATATTGAAGCAGGGATATCCAACATAGGCATAGACCAACATAGACGTTTGGGAATAAACCAGCGAATAAATTCCAGATTTTGCATTTGATAATAATTCTGCAGAATCGAAACGAACTATTGACAAAAATACAATGCCAGTGGACATATCAGAAGACGTATTTTCTGTAGATATTTTGGTCTCTTTCAGCTTTCACCAACGAATATGGCAAAGAATTATGTAATACGAGTGGGCCATCAGAGAGTTTTATCCACAAGAACATTTTTTGAGTTTCAATTACATTTCAGTAAGTTCCAGTTAACTTTCATAATTTGATTTTGTTACCTTTGTAAAGAAGCTGAGTAAAACTAAGTCACTACAATATAGACAACCGTAGACACGAGAGCTTAAGCTCGAAACACGTGTCTACGGTTGCACAACATTATGAGGGTTATACCCAATAACTTTTCTACTTATATTTTCATATATTGCCCCTCGTTAAATCCATCCTGATTTGTATTTTCCTGGGTAGGATTGTCACGCTGGTAGCTATAGCTGCCTCCGTGGCGACGTCAGTTGTTGCCTTGTAAACACAAGGTCTTCTGACCGAAGCCACAAATGTGTGGTTGGCTTCCTGTTGTTGACTTCCTTTGTTTCTATTTTTACATGCAATCTATTTTTACATGCAAGTGTTGTACATCTTCGCACTTGATTTTACCGTACTGATGAGAGCTTAAGCTCGAAACACGTGTCTACGGTTGCACAACATTATGAGGGTTATACCCAATAACTTTTCTACTTATAATTTCATATATTGCCCTTCGCTAAATCCATCCTGATTTGTATTTTCCTGGGTAGGATTGTCACGCTGGTAGCTATAGCTGCCTCCGTGGCGAAGTCAGTTGTTGCCTTGTAAACACAAGGTCTTCTGACCGAAGCCACAAATGTGTGGTTGGCTTCCTGTTGTTGACTTCCTTTGTTTCTATTTTTACATGCAAGTGTTGTACATCTTCGCACTTGATTTTACCGTACTGATGAGAGCTTAAGCTCGAAACACGTGTCTACGGTTGCACAACATTATGAGGGTTATACCCAATAACTTTTCTACTTATATTTTCATATATTGCCCCTCGCTAAATCCATCCTGATTTATATATATATATATATTCATGACATCTACAGTCACTAGTTGAAACTTAATTTGACACGAACCAAGGAATCCAAAAGTAGAGGTTTGTCCACAAATTGACAGGCAGCCAACAATTCGTTGTTCTGACCAACCCAAGGTTCAATCAAGTTTCTAATACGTTATGAGGAACGCAAGCAGAATCTAAGTGAAAATAGAGTATATTTCGTTTTAATTCCGAGAGTTCTAACCTTTGACAGCTGTTTCGTGCTAACGCACTCATCAGAAAGGATTTATGGAGCTCTCGAAATCAAAACGAATCCACTCAAGAATTAATACCGTGAGGCAACACATACTATAACAGTAAGTTATTCATGACATCTACAGTCACTAGTTGAAACTTCTACTTTTGGATTCCTTGGTTCGTGTCAAATTAAGTTTCAACTAGTGACTGTAGATGTCATGAATAACTTACTGTTATAGTATGTGTTGCCTCACGGTATTAATTCTTGAGTGGATTCGTTTTGATTTCGAGAGCTCCATAAATCCTTTCTGATGAGTGCGTTAGCACGAAACAGCTGTCAAAGGTTAGAACTCTCGGAATTAAAACGAAATATACTCTATTTTCACTTATATATATATATATATATATATATATATATATATATATATATATATATATATATATATATATATATATTTCATCCCAATGGGAAGGGGAAAATTGTCAACTCATCTTTGTCAAAAAACTTTTCATGAGATTTGCAAGTAAATCAGTAAATCAAAATCATATTTTCGAGCATAGTAATGCTCATCTCCAGTTGAAATGAACAGAAGTTAAAATGGCAAGGAAACGTGGAGGAATATAAAACGCAAAATAACATTAAATTGAATCACGTGTGGAGCAAATTTTAATTCTGAATAATAAATTATTATCTAGAAGATTTCTTGGTTAGTATAATTTTGAAGTTGTTTCCAAGAAGGGTAATTTGAAAATACATTTCATAATCTTGTTTTGTGAGGTTCTGATATTTTGTTGCAGTGCCCGAAATTGAATACTGAAACACTGAATATATCAAACTGATATAAATATTTTTAGGATGGTTCAGTGAAATACAAGACCCCAGTCTGTATAAAATGCCAATGACATGGGATGTTTTTTTCGTAGATCAAGAACATGCGTAGACCAAAAGAGAATTTGATCAATGCCTAAACCTCGAAATTTCAAGTTTTTTTGTATCGTATTCAAGAATTATTCACATTGAGGGGTTAAACTGGTTTTCCGGTTGAGATCTTTTAGAAGTGTACATAAAGCAAGATTTTTTGAAATTTAAAGTCAACTTATTTTCTTTTAACCATAACGAAATCAAACTCAGGTCACCTTCCATTTCTTCCTTCATTTCTTGAGGACTTTTTCACTATCATCTGCAATTAATTTTAAATGATCTTTCAAATTCAGTCAAGATATCGAATTTATGTAATTTAGGAATAAAATATGCCCAAGGATAGACCCTTGTGGTACCCCACAAGAAAAATTTCTCTACGAGGAGGTTCAGCCCCCCAAATAAATAAATGGCTGTCTTCCACTGAGGTAATGTTCAAATAAAGCATAAACATTGCCTCTGATACCAATTTGTCTTAGTTTAACTAATAATATATCATCATCATAATTCACAGTGTCAAATGCTTTACGTAAATCCCGCACAAAAAAATAAAAACACAATTGTAATTTCATCTGAATATTAGTGATCAGATCTACAGCGGCACACTTTGTATCACAAGATTCACGATAGCCATACTGATTATCATACAGATAGTTAATTTTTTTCAATAATAAAATGATCTTTTATGCATAATTTTTTCAATAATCTTTGATAAACTAGGAAGAAGAGAAATAGGTCAATAATTATTCATAAAGCATTTCTTACCACTTTAGAACATTGGTAGAACTTTCGTAACTTTGTAATTTTTTGGAAATAATACAGATTCAAAACATACTAGGATATATCCTTACTAGTATTTAAGATTTATATCTTTATACATGTTTTATCTGTGTACACAATAATTTTAACTTTAAATTTATTTATACATATAGTGACTTGTTTATTTTACCACACACAGGGTTTTACCCTCAATGGAACTATGATTTATTCATCAGATTCTATTTTTTATATATAATTATAGACACTTTGTGTTTTGTGATTAAGATGTACTGTTTGTTGGCGATGAATAAATATTATTATTATTATATTATTATTATTATTATATTGAAAAATTCTTAACCTACTATAGAACCAAACAAAATTTCAATGTCAAAATATTTTATTACTCAACATATTCTCCTCTTAATTGGATACATTTATTACAGCGAACCTGCAACGTCTCTTGACCTTTCAAAAAAAATGTTCTTCTTGCTCTGCAAACCAGACCTCCACAGCTTTTATAACCTCCTCGTTTGAAGAAAATTTACGACATTTTAAACTTTTTTTCAGTTGAGGAAAGAGATGATAGTCGGACGGAGCCAAATCTGGTGAATAAGGGGGGTGTTCTAGTAATTCAAACCCTAAATCATGAATTTTTTGTATGGCAACATGAGATTTGTGTGCAGGGGCGTTATCATGCATAAACACAACACCTTTGGATAGCTTTCCGCGTCTTTTCTCTTAACTTTTTTCTCGTAGAGTGGTCAGTAATGTCTAATATTAATCTCCAGTTATTGTTCTACCGTTATACAAAAAATCAATTATGATTACTCCATGGCAATCCCAAAAAACTGAAGCAAGAACTTTTCCAGCTGATTTTTGGACACGAAACTTCTTAGGTCTTGGAGAACCGGAGTGTCGCCATTCCATCGATTGTTGCTTCGTTTCTGGATCTAAGAAATGTACCCAAGTCTCATCCATAGTAACAATTCGGTTTAAGAAGTCTACATCGTTTTCAAATCGAGCACAGATCGAACGCGATGCTACTACCCTTGCTCGCTTTTGGTCAACATTCAAACATTTGAATTATGAAATATTCAGTGCTTCAGATATCCGTTTTAGCTCAATTCGTCGGTCTGTTAAAATGATGTCATGAATTGCATCGATATTTTCGGGGACTGACACGAAAACTGGCCTTCCCGATCGGTCATCATCTTCAATGGAAAATATACCTCTTTCGAAGCTTGCAGTCCAATTTTTCACGGTCGCATACGAAGGATATTAATCACCAAGGGTATTAATCATAACTTCGTAGATCTGCTTACCTCTGAACCCTTTTAAATATAGGTACTTGATGATGGCTTGATACTCCAATTTTTCGATTTTCACAATTTCGGTGGACACATTTTTTCTTTCAATTTATTGCGTAACTCTGGTTTACTTATTTGACGTCAATTTTTACACTGACACTTCTAATAAGTTATTGTTCGTTGCTATGGTAACACAATATTTTATTTATGCAGGGAACTGGTCTAGGCTAACTAGATATCAATACATCCTCGTAATTCATTAGGATCATTAAATTCAAGCCAACGATCACTAATTTCTTTCAATGTCTCTGTCACTATTTCAGTATTTAGTTTAGTGAATGTTTTATAGATGTATGCTTTTCTGCATTCTTGAGGAATAACTTCAACATCAACATACCGCAATCAATTAAGTTGAATACATCCAGTTAAAAAGCTTTGTGCCTAGTGATATTTTTGACTTTGACATGATTTAAACACGAAATATGCATTACGAGAAAATATTGTTTTTCCTGTATTTCATTGTTGTTTGCGTCAGTAATACCTAATGAACGTTAATGAGGTTTGAATTATCACTTCTATGTTACTGATAATGTCTTCAAAACGTCGTACTAAAAATAACTTTTGCAAGGCATTTTGAGATTTACGTCAAAATTTTATTTCATATAAACCACTTCGAACCAAGACATTTTATACAAATTGCATTTTTCAGAAAGTCCGAAACACCCAACGTTTACTACGATGATGAATCAGATGAAATCGAAATCAAACACTCATTTGTAGTTGGCAACTCAGGACCGTCTCCTTTCAAATTGGAAGTTCATTTGCTGTTGCCTATGCTTCAAACAGATGGAACAGATGTTTTCGAGATTGTTGAAACCAAAGTAAGTTTTCCCGATGAGATAATATGTTCTGAAGAAAATCCTAAATCTAATAAAAAAATTCTCACTAAATGCATCAATATGTATTATTCCAAAATAGTGTAGCTTGCGCTCCTTCGACATTTCAGAAAATCGTGGATTTTCTTGCGGTAAAAATCATGCTGAACAACTTTCAATATTAGAAAAGCGTTTGAAAAGATTTAAAACTGTTGGTTTGAAAGTTGAATTGTAAAATTCAGGTTATGTAATCAGTCGAACTTGTTCTGACCGGCCATTTCCCTATTTTGTGAAAAATCATGTGAAATTACACTACAGGATAAAGAAGTCTTTAGTCAATTGCAGTACTAAATAACGTCAAGCAGTAATAAAGTCGACAACATTTTGACATGTACGCACTCGCATTATGAAGCTGGAATAAGAATAACTTTATTAAAATACTGCCTTTATTAGTGGACTTGATATCTTCCAACCCAATCTGAATTTAACTTCTTAGATGTATTTATGTTCTGATTTATTCTAATTTCCTTTATTTCTAGCCATGGTCGAAAGAGGGTGTATTCGTTTGTAATCAAACGAGGGAGTTCAGTAACAGTAAAAATTTGGCGTGGCAGCTTCCCTCATCTACTCCTCTGAATAAAACAATCGTCCTGGATTGCCAAGACGGTTCGAAATGTTTAGAAGTTATCTGCCAAGGAGAGTATCTGTACGCATATGAAAACGCCAAAATTGAAGTCACAGTCAAAGTTACAACCAAACCACTAGGTAAATTGAGTTTAAATTCATGACTATTTTTTTGTATGATTTTCAACTGATCAGAACGTTCATTAAGTTGAGTTACCTTGTACAATTTCGATCACTATATCAACCTCTCATACTGCGATATAAGCACCAGTCAGATTCGTGTGCCCTGATAGTGCATAGTTCATTCCATTCGAATCGTTAGGACCCATATATCTTTCGACTACGAATATTGATAACACGCCATAAGACGCAATGTAATCAAGTTGAAGCCAAAAATATCTATCTTACCTTTTCTTAAACGGACGCTGGGAAACTATTGCGCAAGCCGAATTCTGAATCACGAGAAATGTCATACATTTTTAAGGTTATGCTTCTTTTGACATTTTCAACCGTCCCATATTGGAAATGGACTAACATTTTTCTATAATGTGGATAACTGAAGAATAAGAATGATGCAAGACGGTCAATAGTGGACTACGGATAAGGATGCAGTCATGCCACCACACAACTTTTGGCTTTAAAACTACTGGCACGTTTTTCGGCAACTTTTCGTCATGTCCCCCATGAACCCCCTACTAGGATTAAAATTGTTCATAACAGCGGAAAAATAAAGATTTTCTATAAAATACAAAACATTTGGGACTCTAATTTTATTTAGGGTTTTTTCTTTTAAAATGGCGCAATATTCAAAACTACAGTGTGTCCCACTTACCATGCTCACCATGGGTATCTTTTTAATGGTGAGAGATACGAGGTCGGTTAAATGACACCAAATGTGGAGTTTATCAAGGCCAACTATAATGTGAAAAAATAATTTTATAAAATCTATTCGTTTTTGTTTTATACGCAAAAACAGATTATGATCATATTCATGTCTCCCCAGTAACTTCTTTATTTATGAAAATATTTGAATAGGAATTTCACTTTCTCATAGCAGTTTTTCAACGACATTTCGAAAAAATATGAAATTCATACCAACTCTTCTAGAATTTGAGATATCAGTACCAACATTCATTTTTCAAATGTAGGTCATAGCTTACTATAACTTAGTTATGAATAACTTTTTTTCTCTTACAGATGAAATGTCACAGTAATAGTTTTTTGCTGATAACAACGGAGTTATCGTCATTTATTCAAAAACAAGAACTATTTTGAAGTCGCCATCTTGAATTTATAAATTTTAACAAAAAATCATGATCACCGACCTCAAAAACCCCCACACACCAATTTTGAATGGAATCGGACCATAATCACAAATCTCGTCCGCCATATTGGAGGAGCCGCCATTTTTTATTTTTTATTTCAATAAAAATTTCATAGTGCATTGTCACCGGAATTATGAACATCTGCCAAATTTCAAGTTATTAGGACCGCCAGAAGTGGGTCAAAATTCACTTGCAAGAGACATGAAAATGATCAAAATTTGTTATTTGCGTATAAAACAAAAACGAAAAGATTTTATAAAATAATTTTTCACATTTTAGTTGGCATTGATAAACTCCACATTTGGTGTCATTTAACCGACCTCGTATCTCTTACCATCAAAAAGATACCTATGGTGAGCATGCTAAGTGGGACACACTGTATATAGCTAGAGCATTATTATTGAAAGAGGTATTGTGTAATGTATCCAATGTGGGATTGTTTCTTTGTCAGTGCACATTTGTTTCACGAAAAAATTCAAATTCATCCATTTTAACCAACTGTTATGATTGAAATGTACCGTACAAGGCCGTAGCCAGAAAAAAAATTCGGGGGCGTTCGTTGACTTGAGCTTAAGAAGAATATTGCAGACCAAGTTTGATCAATTTTAGTATAGTATAGTTTGTGTGTTCAGCACAATTTTGTAGTTTACCCAGGAAAGATCACATTGTATATTCGGTATTGACCATGTTACAATTTTGCAGATTTATTCATAAAATAATATTTGACACTGCTTGCAATCATATTTATTCAACAACAAAACAAACAAAATTAAATACATTAATGGGAAACATATCGAGGCATCAGATCCACATTAAAGGATAATATTATTATAAGTTGGTATTATATTTTAGTCTTTGACTTTGACAGATGAAGTAGTTTTGTCTTTCAAAATACTTGACATACCCACATGGCCTTCAAATTTGAACATGATTTTCCTTGGAATTAAGCCAGAAATTTTATAAATCACATATAAGATGACTTCAAAAATTGTAATTCTTCCTGTTACCTGACTTGTGAGTACTCATCTAACTTCAGAACATTTTTCCAAATTTCATAACCTACAAATCAATAAATTCAATTTCAGGAATCCCTCACAACCAGAGTATTTACTCTCAGGAAGCACTAAAGATGACGAAAGTCGAAAGCGCTTTGCATATTTAGAAATTATACACTTTATACAAAAAACCCCCTCTTCATTTAATAATATTGAGCCTCAAGATTTTTTTTGCTGCAAAAAAATCAATAATCTTTTCGTTGTCAATGTTTACGTCTCGGTGAATTGAAATCAACGCCAATCCATTCAGCCTCTCATGACCTGTGGAATTCCTCAAATAGGTTTTGAGGCGTTTCAGCGAGGAAAATTATCTCTCAGAAGTACATGTTGTCGAGATGAAACAGGTTCTTTCAGCCATATCATTTTCCATAGGTCTAATTCTCCTTTCAATGAACCCCATTCCAAAAATTTTGTATACACTATGAAATCGTCTTCTTCAACACTGGGCTGTTTATCACAACAAACTGATGGAATCAAAATATATAGATAGATAAAGTAGATTTAGGCTTCTGGAATCTTGAGTGGAGTTGATCAATGAAATCTTTCAGAAGTAGAATCATAATACTTATTCTAATGTACTCTTCTGGATCTTCGGTTCAATAGTTTTCCCTGTGACACTGTTGCGACACTGTTAGTGGAATTTTTATCTCTTCATTTATGGATTTGAGCAAACCAAGAATACTCTTATAAATGTCTAATTTTGATTTGATATTTTTTCGAATATCCTTGATATTATCTATGATAAAATCAACATATTGCAAAGTGGCCACCAAAACACAGAGAGGTGAATGGAGTATGAATAAAACATGGTCAAGCAACTCAGACTCACGACAAATTCACTAGTAATCATATACATTAAATAGGAAATCGCTCTTGATGAAGTTTCAAAATCCCTTTCTTCACTTAGTTCTAGTCTAGTGTTTCGAAGATAGCCTTGACAATTTCCTTGAATCTAATTAAACCATCATGATTCTCAACGCAAGTTTCGCACCTTGCTGTAATATTTTGCCACTTCAATTTGGGATAGGTTTTCTTTATATTTTCTTTCAAGTTTTTCATTCTCTTTGCCGATGCTCTGAAGAAATTCCCCAAAGATTTCATAATACCGATTGTATTTCGGATAGGCTGAATTTAACAAGAGTGACTCGAGGTCCGCTAAACTCAACGAATGCGAGCTGCAATGAACGTTGGTATATGCTTCTGGATAAGTTTGGCGGATACCTGCTTGGACACCATTAAAACAGCCTTTCATCGAAGAACCTTTCACCATCCCCTTGTTCCTAAAAGGTATTCACAATCAACTCCTAAACGATTCAGTGTGGAGAGAATTGTATCTGCCAAATAATTCTTCACGTAGTATACTATATATGTATACGTAGTATACTATATATGTTATCTCTGGGCTCAATATACCTTACATATATATATATATATATATATATATATATATATATATATATATATATATAGGAAGTTATTCATGACATCTACAGTCACTAGAATAACTTCCTGTTATATTCTGTCTTGCCTCACGGTATTAATTCTTGAGTGGATTCGTTTTGATTTCGAGAGCTCCATAAATCCTTTCTGATGAGTGCGTTAGCACGAAACAGCTGTCAAAGGTTAGAACTCTCGGAATTAAAACGAAATATACTCTATTTTCACTTATATATATATATATATATATATATATATATATATATATATATATATATGTCCGACAGAAAACAACTACTTCTCTGGCTAATACCTCGACAGATATTGAATTATATCTGTCAGACATATGTGCAAAGATCCTTACTTTGAAGGAACAACTTTGCAAGAGCTCTCAGAGACAGACAGCAGGACACCGCCTAATCCGAACAAGGAACCAACTGCAGACCGGTTTCGGGATGAATTCCCTAATCAGTGCAGTCCAGGTTATCACGGTTGCATACACGCGGGGGCCCGGTGCCCGTCATCGTTCGCCGGGATGAACACTGCAATCGCTTACAGGATCCACCACGGCAACAGATTAGAGAGCGCTCCAGAAGGACATTTCGGGTGCGAAATGGAATATGCTGTCCTGCTGTCTGTCTCTGAGAGCTCTTGCAAAGTTGTTTCTTCAAAGTAAGGATCTTTGCACATATGTCTGACAGATATAATTCAATATCTGTCGAGGTATTAGCCAGAGAAGTAGTTGTTTTCTGTCGGACATATGCCATACAATCAATACAAAGGTATAGTGAGTTCCTAAAGGATTGTTTTCGACTGTTTTACAGTCACTGGATATATATATATATATATATATAGTAGAAGGGTAGTCTTTGCTGACTAGTTAGGATACAAAGCAGGAAATTTTTTTGGGTATAGCAGCAAGCAAAACGTGTACTCTTTTAACACTATATTTCCGATATTTCAACAGTGAATACTGTCATCTTCAGGGAAGCTACAAGTAACAAGCAGCGGCCAATTCGTGGTTTCGTGTCACACTTCAAAAGTGTCTGACATCTAATGTCAATAATGTCAACTGTCCGTTGTCGAATAATCCTAACCAAATTTCTTATGTTACATTTGAATCTCTCCACGTGTGGAGATAATTCAAATAAATGTTTAAACAAATTTTATAACAATGACTTAATATTAATATTTTTATTGTTTGACGTATTTTAATGTGTTTTGTTCATCTTTGTCACATGTGACTTACATGACATGTTGTTTATAATTTTTAATATTACATCCATAGCAATCATTCTCATCAACACAGTAAGTGGTTCTTCTTCAAAGTTTTCTTTCCATTAATCGTACAATTTTGCTTGTTACTTGTAGCTTCCCTGAAGATGACAGTATTCACTGTTGAAATATCGGAAATATAGTGTTAAAAGAGTACACGTTTTGCTTGCTGCTATACCCAAAAAAATTTCCTGCTTTGTATATATATATATATATATATATATTTGTGGGTACTGTACCCACAAAACTGATACAAGTTCTGTGATGTAACCTCAAAGTTACTGATCGACAAGCGTAAGGATGTCTCCGAGAATTGGTTGCGCAGTAGACAAAACCCTGGAGTGGGACAGGAGCTCAATCGCTCTGCCTTATTAAACAGTAGTCGATCTTTGTCGCACATCTACTCACGCTTTCTATCGTTTGCGCATCTCAGAGGCATCCTTACGCTTGTCGATCTGTAAGTTATTGAATGAATGGCAGAGAGCATTTTAATCAAAAAGGTACTGAGGTTTGTTTATCCATGAAATTAACCAAGCTCAAAATATTTTCTAAATCGATTCATTATTTGGCAACTAGGAAAAGTGAAATAAGCATTTTTTGTAATTCAGGAAAATGATTTATTTTAAACTTAGCGCCATTTTGTAAGAAAAATCCCTGAACAAAATTAAAGTCACTAGGGTTTTGTATTTTATAGAAAATCTCAATATTCCCGTCGTTGTGAAAAATTTCAGTCATATTACGGGGTTCCTGAGGCTGCCAGGAACCCTGACATGAAGAAAAATTGCCGAATAACGTGTCAGTAGTTTTAAAGCCAAAAGTTGTATGGTGGCATTACTGCATCCTTATCCGAAGTCCTCTATTAAACTTCGTGTCAGTAAAAAAACGATTCTGTCATATGATAGTTTGCACTACTGCTGTGATAAACTTATCATCTTCTGGTTTTTCTTTTAGGTAATTTCGAGACAAAAAATCTGCGATATGCATGTCTTTTCCGGGTTTATATCTAACATTCAAATTATATTTCAGAAGTCTTACCATTATTCTTTGTAACCTTGGAGATTGAACTTCTGCGATTCCTTTACGCATCAAAGCTTCTATCGGCTCGTGATCTGAATCAACTTGTACCTCACGACCATATATAAAATTGTGGAATTTTGTGCAAGACCAAAGTATCGCTATAAATTCCTTTTCGATCTGGCTAAACCGAGTTTCAGCATCTGTTAGAGAACGAGAGAAAAATGCCACAGGTTTATCATTCTGCAGTAGGCAACATACAAGTTCACTCTGACTACTATCTGTCTGTATTATCATTGGCTTTGATTCGTCAAAGTTTGCTAAAACAGGTGGTGAACTCAACACTTTTTTAATTTCAACTAGGGCATTAGCTTGCTTTTCAGTCCAAACCCAAACATTATTGTGTTTTAACAAATCTTTAAGATGGGACGTAATAGAGTGGATAGGTTAGGAATGAAACTGCGAAGATAATTAATCATACCTAACATCCTTTGTAAATCTTTCTTATTTTTTGGTAATTCAAAGCCCAAAATTGCCTTGACTTTTCCCTCATCAGGTTTCATTCCTTCCCTGTTAAATTTATTGCCTAAGTATTTGACTTCAGTTAATCTTCACTGAATTTTTCTACTATTGAACTTAACATTCAGCTGCCTAGCACGCTGTAAAACATTATTTTTCTACAAACGTCAAAAAATGACAAGGTTCGCGCATTGACAACAGTATGCGAAGTGACACTTTTTTTCATTTTCATTCGTTACCATGACACCGTGCGCGAAGTAATGTGCGAAATATATTTCGCACACTGCATGTAAACTATATGGAATTTTCATATTCTAACCTATATGGTCATCAACTCCTCAATCAAGCAAAAAACAAGAAATCGTTTATTTATTAATGTAGAACAATAATTAAGGCTTTCAAATTGTGAGAGATATTTTTCTGGCTTTATTTGCTTCACACCACTCTTTAAATTGCTGATATGCATTTTCATACTGCCGCCTCGATTTCTCCGGTAAAAGGTTGGAAATTACGGAATTGGCCGCATCTATGAAGTTAGGTGGGGTACTGCTTAGTTCATCGTCGCTCGAAATTTCCATTCTTTTACAATAATAAATATCACGCACGAAATTGACGCGAATAAAAAGTCACTCCAAAATAATTATCAAGAACTGTCACTTTGAAATAATTGTCAACAAATGCCATTTTATTTCCATAGTTACAGTAATTACTTGATTTGGAAAAATTATTTAAGCCAGTTCAATACTATTTTTCATAGTTATTACTTATTTTAGAACAATATTTTTGACGTTTGTAGAAAAAATTTTGTTTGCATCTCATGCGCGAAGTACTTTGGTAAACTCGACTAGCATTTCGCGCACTAGATACAAAAATAACTATTAAAGCCCTATCATGTGTTTCTAATGAGTCACCAAATATTAGAAGATCATCAAAATTTACTAGACAACCGTCTATATCACCGAAATTTTCATTATTCAGTTTTTGAAAAAATTCAGGGGCGCAATTGAGTCCAAAAGCCAGCCTATTAAATTTATACACACCAAAAACTGTTCCAAATGCACACAGTTTGCTGGATTCTTCACTTAGTTCCTCTTGGTAAAATCCCTCTTTAAAATCTAGTACTGTAAAATAACACTGACCCTGTAATTTTGATCTTATTTCATCTAATGTTGGAATTATACAAAACTCTCGCTGATGCCTGATTGAGATCACAATACCATGACAGGCTTTACAATACTATTACAGGTTTTATCATACATCACAGGATTTACAATACCACCACAGGTTTTACCAGACCATCACCGGCTTTACAATGCCATCACCGACTTTACAATACCATGTGAGCTTATATTACTTTGTTGAATTGGCCTTTAATTTTTTATTGGCCGATTAGTCCATATACTGTCTGTCTTATATTCTCTCAAATTATCTCTTGAAGTCTTTCGTAAATTCCTGGCATAGCTATGGCAAAAAGAAAAGGAAATTTTAAGGCGTGCTTTTATAAAAAAATATTTATATGTTTAATTCTCGTGAAGCGAGTTACCTTCGATAGATCTCTACATAACTACAATATTCACCTCTCATTTGTGTGGTCCAGCAATATTAGGTAGGTTGCCAAAATTAAATGAACTCAAAATCAACCTCCAGCGAGCTTCAGCGTTACCAGGTCAGAAATGGACTAATGGTGTTTCAAACACTTCCGTCCTCTCCAAAATTGATTTCAATAAAAAAAAAACATTTCCTTTTTTCTTTCATTGTTGCCACAACTATTATACGCATGTCATTGAATTATATCAAAGAGACTAGCATTCCGCGATTTTTAAAACTACATAAAAACGATAACGAATATATTGCTCTCTCTCTCTTTTCCACGAAAGTAGAACTTTGTGTAAACAAATTCAATGCAGTGACCCTACTCTAACAAATCGAATCGTAATAGGAAGAACAAGCGCTGTCATCTGAATTCAGTGACCCTTCTTTAACAAATCGAATCGAAATAGGAAGAAGAAGCGCTGTCGTCTAAATGATATTAATCATATGATTGTAAACATTTCTTCTTGATAACCACATAATTATGGATTTGATTAAATCACCAGGGATATCCGTTGGAACCACGAGCTGTCAAATTAAAACAATTATATTTCATGTGAATTGGGATGGTATGTCTCTAGGAAACTCATTTCATGTGGTGATCGAATGACAAGTGTTGGGAAATTTCACCTTGTGACCTGTTTATATGAGGAAAATAACGATGTACCGTAGTCAACGTTACATAACAAGCCCACATGAGAAACATGTGAAATCTGCATTTTCTGTTTCATGTTTAGCTGCAACATCATCCTCATTATCCAACCCAGCTTTCATGGATGCTGTTATTTATCATTTAGGCCTTCTGTTTGATTATGGGTCCAAGTTTGGAAACTGTAACCCTATTCATTCCTATTTTTTTCCAAATTTGAGAAGTACATTGGGGATTTGTTTTATTTTCTATGTTGTGTGCTTCCTTCAGCGTCAGGTATCAACTGTCCAGTAACTCTGCACAATAATAACCATGTTCAGAAAGACAACAGTCAACAGTTTCATCCATGGGTTCCTCTATATAACTTTCTTCGTCGACAGTTCCTAACAGAAGATGTCTCAAATTCAGTTAACTCACCAACATCAGAGTTACAAAAGTAAATCTTATAGTCTTTCCAATATCAATTGCAGAACATAAAAACTCGTTTCAAAACATTATCGACAATTTCGTTTGATATGCCGACACCTCATTTAAATGATGATTCATGACTCTCCAGCCAAATATTTTGCGTTTTGCCGCACGTCAATTAAAGTCACGTGGACCGCGGCGTTTCCTTTGAATATATACGAGTAGTTGCAATTGATATTGGAAAGACTATACCAACTTCAGAGTTACATGAAATAGTATCATCAGTTATTCTTTCACCTTCTTTGGTTGGAGTATTGGGAACATTTTCAGATAATAGAGTCTAGAAAGGAAAGTGTTTTCTCAAATTTCGAATTTGAACATTGAGAACGGAACTCAACATTATAATTTTGACATAAACGGGTCTTCCTAATCTTTCACTCTTCTTGAAATAATCTCCAAAAATTCTTTGACGATAAAAGAATTCTAGTTCGTCGATGGGAAGATTCAAATGGAACAACCATTTTCGCGCAAGTTCTTTAGTTTTCGGGAATCTTTGAAACTTATTTTTCGTATTTTCGTACACATTCCAGCAAAATGGTTCACAACATTTGCAACAAGCTAGATTTTTTTGCAAATATTTTTTCAATAAATTCAAATTTTAAAAAATTGAACATGACAGTGTTGACGCATATCAGTGTATCAATTGACTGTTTCAAACATTCAAAAAGAAGATTCATTATCAACTTGACAGCAAAAAACGATCACCAATAGGCCGTGGAATATTGTCAATTGTCACAGTAAAGCTGTTGCCTCATCTTCTGGGGTGACAAACCCCCCAGATGATCTGCACTTCCTTTCTTCTGTTCCTGGGTACCATTGTCTGATACCAGAATACATGTACAATCGTTTCTAAACCTGAAGATACACGAAGCTAATGGTACAAATGCTATGAAAACTGGTTGTTCTATTTTCAAAAATTTGGAAAAATATATTGAAAAATAATGAAAAAGGTTCCATTGCTAAACCTTTGATATTGCCACTTCGTCGCAAATCTTAAAAAGCAATTCTCGTAGTTGAAACTATTTTATTGAGAGCAAAATAATATAACATGATAATACTATACCATACTAAATATTTTTTCAGAATCACATTTTCACGAAGAACTTAAAGATAAGGACAACATCGGATATCTAGTTGTAGGTTTCATCCCCAACATGAATAGGTGAGAATCTGTTAGGCTTTTATTTGTTTTTCTACTTCGATGGCACAATCACATTTTTTATAGTTATTCCCGTTCTTTGTAAATTCAGAGTTCAAATGAATTATATACAAAATAATAGTAGGTTAGTTGATGACATCACTACTGATGTTGATATTCTCAATGAGACGCTTCAAAAAAGGTTTTTTTTAATGTTCTGGTTATCACGAAAAGGAAAATTTTGGAAATAGTGAGAGACAAGAGGTAGCAGGTATGATTTGGTGTTTTTGAATTGTGCAGGCCCACTATGCGCGGAATGTGGTGAGGACTCCTTCCACTTCCTGTTCGAATGTGGTATTTATAGCAGGCTCATACAAAACGTCTGCGGAGCTGCCACTAAGGGGGAGGATTTGCACTCAATGTAATGGTAGGACATTTCGACTTTCATAAGGTTTTCGAAAAGGGCCCACTGGGACCTAGTCGCTGACGCTTGCGTTCCCCACCCATTATTACCATTACCATGCCATGCCATGCCATGCCAATCAGTTGACGGAAGGTGAATAATTTGACACAGAATAGAAAACCAACTTTAAAAAGGCACTTCTGGCAATGGACCTCATTTATGCAAAATGGACCTCGATGGTAATATCGAGCATCACACAATTGAGGACTTCATTGGTATGGATACTCCTGGCATAATTAGACCTAATCGTGATTGTTATAAACAGACTAATCAATACGAGATCGAAGGAAAAGTTCTAGTTTGCGAGAGTACACACATACCACGATCCAAAAAGCACCTTCTTATACCTAACCCAATGCCAAATAACATCAATCAGTGTTTCGGTTCAAGTGACTCAATATCCAACAGTCTTGACTCTAATACCTCATCACACCGATCAAGTGACAGGGGCAATCAGGACATCATAGACTATTCCGAAGACGATAGCAGTGGCAAACGCAGTAAAAACAGCATCAGCTCCAACTTGCCCATAGGACATAGTACTGTCAAAATTCCAGGTCTCAATGGATGAAAAATATTGGTAACACATGCTTCATGAACAGTATTATCCAGTGATTATCGAACATAAGATGGTTATTGGAGTATTTGAAAAGAGACGCCCACACAAGGGATATAAACACTAACATATCTAGAGAGGGAGCTTTATTCAAAGTATTTGTCCAGGTGTTCAAGGAACTTTGGTCAAATGATTCGTCTGGTAGAGTTGTTAATACAGTCCTTGAGAAGTCCTTGAGAAGTCGAATCGAAAGAATCGCTCCTCGTTTCATCGGTTTTGCCCAGGAAGATGCTCAAGAGTTCTTACGATTCTTGTTAGAGGGTCTACATGAAGACGTCAATAGAGTAACGGAAAAGCCCATACCCTTAATGAGAGAGACAGATGAGGAATTGAGTGACAGTGAGAAGGCTCAAGAGTTATGGTCAAGATCCTTAAGGACTGACAATTCCACAATTGTAGACAACTTCGTTGGTCAGATGAAATCTAAATTGAAATGTACTTATTGTGGTTACTGTTTAGTCTCTTTCGATCCGTTTTGGGATCTTTTCCTCTCAATACCACGAAGAGCAGGCCAATTTAAACTATCACAATGTTTGGATTCATTTTAAGGGAAGAAACTTTGGATGGTGACGAGAAGCCGACATGTGCAAAGTGCAAAGAGAGAAGGAAGTGCACGAAATTCCTATCGATTCATAGATTCCCGAAAATTTTAGTTATCCATTTGAAACGGGTTTCTTCAACAGAAACATTCCGAGGAAAATTGAATGTTACCATTGATTTTCCGTTAGAGGGATTGGATATTAGTAATTACACAGCAGAAAACGTAACCCCTTTTCGATATAGTCTATATGCATTATCTAATCATAGTGGGACTACCTATAGCGGACACTACACAGCCTACTGTAGATATCCGAATGCGAGCAAGTGGCATAAATATAATGATTCACATGTGACCCCAATTTCATCTGGATCCCTGGTGAGCGGAGATGCCTATGTTCTCTTCTATGAGCAGGAAAGCACTAAATCGCTGCTATCATAAACTTAGTTTTATTTCAGTAAAGTTAAGTAAAACTCGAAGTCGTCTCCACAATATATATTTCAACCCAATGTTGAGGGGAGGAATGTAAACGCAAGTTTCACAAGAAACTTAATGGTTTGCGTTACATAGAATTCAAAAACATGTTTTCAAGCATAGTAATGCTCATCTTCAGTTGAAGTAATACAGGGTTAAACTGAAATCGGTAAAGAACAATAATTACAATTTTGAAAAAGTATGAGACCAGCAAAAAGGTAAAACTTGGATTCAAAATGGATACTCACATGGCATGGAGAATTGAAGTGTAAAAACTTAATCTAAACGTATAAAACTTGAAGATGTGTGGCGCAAATTAGGGCCAACACATTATCATTAAGGGGGAATGGTTGGGGACCATTCTAATGGTGGAACTCTCATCAGTAACATTCGTAATAATTATTAAAACAATTTGTCGATTATCAAACACCAATTTCGTGTAGCGCAGAATGAAGAAGAAAGAATAAGCTTGAAAAGGTCGATAATAAAGACTTGATTTCAAACCGTAGCGTCCTCTATCAGCGAATAGAAGAAGCTGTTAAGAAATGTAATAATATCAAAATAATTCCGTATAGGTAACTACCTGACTAAGAAACAGAATCAGTAAGAGAAAACACCAAATTTTGTTATATTAAATTAGATGGGATAAACTTGAGATTGAAATGGCTTTTCTCCAAACTCACAGGCATTTTACACTCAATTGAATGGTTTTCATTGGACTCTAAATCTAGACTGATAGTGGAAGACTTGGGTAAGAGAAAGCACTCTAAGTTGGTAGATAAATTACGTAATTTGGTTTTTTCACGTTCAAACATTAATCCTATTGCACAACCCATTTTTTCTGATCATATATTCCACGATAGAGTTTTGAATTTGTCTGATATTCCTTTCACAGATGATGAAATGTCCTTATTAAATCATGGTATCAAATTTAATATTACTAAAAAATGTCACAATAAGAAAGATTTTGAAGCACTTTCGGTAGAATGTGAAAGAGTTATAGAACGTAGTTCTTGTGTTAGTAAGAATCTTTTGAGGAGTCAAATTGCTTCTTGCTTAAATAAGAACTTCACATTCAAACCTAGTCTACCTTTCCATGGTTCTCGTAATAAATCTGATAACCTTATCCTTAACAATATAAAAATAAAAATAAATAACCATAATTTAATCTTTACTAAAGCAGATAAAGGCAATTGTTTGGTAATTTTGAGTAGGGTTGATTATATAGATAAAGTACTAACTTTTTTAAATACTGATAATTTTGAAAAATTAAAAAATAATCCCACAAAAAATTTTTTTACTGAAACTAAAGCCACTATTAATTTAACAGTTGACACTATTAATTTCCTAGAAGGTTAAAAATTTAAACTCATCCCTATGAACCCAGCAACACCTTTATTGTACGGTCTCCCTAAAATTCATAAAATAGATGTTCCTATTAGACCAGTAGTTTCTTTTATCAACTCCCCAGTTTCACTTTTATCATCATGGTTGAACCATACCATTAGAGATTTAATTGATTTCAACAATCCCTTTTCACTGAAAAACTCCATGGATCTCGCTCAGAAGATCCAACACACCCATATCCCTGCTAATTCTATTCTGGTATCATTTGATGTAGTCAATTTGTTCCCTTCTATCCCTCCTGAAGATTGTATACGAGTGGTTAGAGAATTGTTATTTGATAACAATGTTTCCTTTTTCAACTGTTTGAATATTTGTTCACTCTTAGATATAGTTTTAAAACAAATTTTTTTCCAATTTAACAATGAATTTTATAAACGAGCCTCAGGTTTGGCTATGGGCTCCAATTTATCCCCCCTGCTAGCAGAACTTTTCTTATTTGATTTAGAGAAAAAGCTCAACTCTTTTACTTTTTTCAATAAAATTATTTTTTATTATAGATATGTAGATGACACAATAGTTCTTTTTGACGGTTCATTAGATGAACTAAACTGCTTATTACAATTTTTAAATTCTCTACACCATTCTATACGCTTCACGATGGAAATTGAAAACAATCATTCCTTACCGTTCCTAGATCTGCTAATTTCCAAATCTAACAACACTTTCGAATATTCCATCTACAGGAAACCAACACACACAGACACTGTAATTCCTTTCTATTCTAACCATCCTCACAACCATAAGGCAGCGGCTTTTAATTCTTTGATTTCTAGGCTATTGTCCATCCCCCTATCCATAGCTAATTTCAACAAGGAAATGGGCATCATTAAACAAATAGCATATAATAATGGTTATCCTAATTCTTTTGTTCCTAAACTTTACAAACACAAATCCTTAAAAATTTTGAATGCTAACTTGATCTCTCCTCATTCAGGTTTTTACTTACCAAGTTTAACCTTTCGTGGTAAAGTTTCTTATGATATTAAAAACATATTTGATAGGTTCATTCCTGATTGCAAAATTTCTTTTCATACCAATAATACTCTAGGTTCTAATTTGATTAATAATATATAATAATAACTTTATGGACAAGTCAGGCGTTTACAAAATGTCTTGTTCATATCAAGGTTGCAATGCTACATACATCGGCCAGACTGGTCGTAAATTTTCCCTGAGAATCCATGAACATAACAGAATCATAGACAGGTATCTCCATTCAGATTTGATTGATGAAATTAATTCTTCTAGTTCCTTTTCAAACCATATTGTTAATAATAAACATCAAT
The DNA here is from genome assembly GCA_944452925.2 of Chrysolina oricalcia. Classification (NCBI taxonomy): domain Eukaryota; kingdom Metazoa; phylum Arthropoda; class Insecta; order Coleoptera; family Chrysomelidae; genus Chrysolina; species Chrysolina oricalcia. The sequence continues at coordinate 16,202,048 of OX101822.2, forward strand.
TTGATATTGTTTCAGATCTAAAAATTTTACATGTTTGCAATAAAGGCCCTGAACTTAATATTTTGGAGATTTTTGAAATGAATAGAGTTAATAAGGACCGTAATTCGGATTCGTTGAATGAACAAATTAATTTTGATTGTATTTCCTTCTTCAATGCCTTACAATTTTACCATTAATGAAGTGGTTATCTACTTTAAATTGCAGTTTTCTTTCCCAACTTTGGTGTTTTCTCTTACTGATTCTGTTTCTTAGTCAGGTAGTTACCAATACGGAATTATTTTGATATTATTACATTTCTTAACAGCTTCTTCTATTCGCTGATAGAGGACGCTACGGTTTAAAATCAAGTCTTTATTATCGACCTTTTCAAGCTTATTCTTTCTTCTTCATTCTGCGCTACACGAAATTGGTGTTTGATAATCGACAAATTGTTTTAATAATTATTACGAATGTTACTGATGAGAGTTCCACCATTAGAATGGTCCCCAACCATTCCCCCTTAATGATAATGTGTTGGCCCTAATTTGCGCCACACATCTTCAAGTTTTATACGTTTAGATTAAGTTTTTACACTTCAATTCTCCATGCCATGTGAGTATCCATTTTGAATCCAAGTTTTACCTTTTTGCTGGTCTCATACTTTTTCAAAATTATAATTATTGTTCTTTACCGATTTCAGTTTAACCCTGTATTACTTCAACTGAAGATAAGCATTACTATGCTTGAAAACATGTTTTTGAATTCTATGTAACGCAAACCATTAAGTTTCTTGTGAAACTTGCGTTTACATTCCTCCCCTCAACATTGGGTTGAAATATATATTGTGGAGACGACTTCGAGTTTTACTTAACTTTGCTGACATTGAAACTCCACTTTGAGTATGGACTACTTCCTTCAAAATCAAAAAAATTAGTTTTATTTTATGTTTCATTTGTATTTTTGTTGTTTTTACTATTATCCCATTTACTATTACATGTCAAATATACGAGAGTACTTGAATGAGCATAATACATGGATTATGATTGTCGAAATTGTTGATTCAACGTCATATCATGAGATTTTTTTCAGAATTGAGAGCAGCTCCATTTCGTTGATCATATCTTCCCAGCAAACCAACCCAGTTCCTACGCGGGTGTGGATTCTAGCAGCTGTATTGGGAATCATAGTATTAGTCGCGTTGGTATTTTTATTATACAAGGTGAGTTTTAAAATATAATATAAATGTTAATTTTTACAATTTTTACAAACCGAGTTGGTACTGAGAGGGATGCTGAGGGAATGTTCACTCGTAATGGTAATTGGGAGAAATATTTTTTCCAACCCAGATTTTCAAACAAGCGCTAAGCACAGTGCTCGACACAGCTCTGCAACTTATGTCGTCTTACTAAAGATGTTTTTGAAGTTGAAGAAATAAATCTATTCATCCATCGATCTAGCCCTGTTGTTAATTTCATCCCATTTTTATCATACATTTGCTTGTTTCACAAAAATCTGCTGCACGTACTAATCTGTTCTATTTTTCAGTGCCACTTTTTCGACCGAAATTATAGAGACAAAATGAACGATGAAAAACTGATGGTGAGTAGGTTTGTGGGTGTATATCTACAGATATTACCATCAAGATTTATATTGAAATCAAAATAACTGCTTTGTTGAAAAAAGTAGACGCAGATGATCGTATCTGCAGAGATCATATCTGATATTTCATTATTTTTTGTCATCTCAAGTACCTAACACTATCAGAAGTGCCGCAGATTCTTGAAGTTCTCAGGCACGTTTGAATACTCAAAATATTCTGAACTTTCTATAAACAATATTTTTACTTCAAATATTATCACTAATTTCAATGCATTAGAAACAAACTATCTATTTTTAAGGCAACTTAGTGATTTTTTTTATTGGCTATCCATTGTGACGTAAAACAGGAAGAAAGTGTACTTATTTACCTCCGCCTGGCCTAACTTTGAGTCGGGGCAGGTCGTGGGTTCGCTAATCAAAATTAAATATTTACTTTTATGTTTTTCAAATAACCCCTCGGTATACTCGCCCACTGTGAGCCTGGGGCGCCAGCCAAGAACCTAATAATTCAACTACAGAACTTGACAGAGAAGATATGAGGAAAAATAAAAATAGACCTGATTCTATTGAGATAACGTGTACTTTAAATACTTAAGACCAGAAGTGATCAAATTTCCAAGCAGAAATAATTTACAATATTACTCATAGTGACTACCCTAACCCCTATAAAAATCTTGACAATCCATTTAATGGACTTGTAGTAATAGTAGTACGATAGTTACGATCAGTATCGGTAATTTCAAACACGAATTTAAATTTTACCTAAAACAGCTGTTTCGTTCACAGAAATAATCAGTAACATCAATTTATAGCAAAACTTTTTCTACGCTGGGTTGTTTTTATCGGCATCCGCGGGTCTCGGCGTTGACATAAACAGAAAGGTGTACTCACAGTACGTTCCACGTTATTTTGTTGGATGTTTCATACTTCATACCCATATTTTATCTACGATCATTCTTGTCGGGCATTTATGGCTCCACGACCGTTTGGAAATTTGTACCTTCTCCTTGGTCGACTTCTTCAAAATCACAAAAATTCAGGTAATGACATAAGGCAAGGCACGCAATCCGATTGGAACCAGAGAAACTCGTAATACATATATTGATGGATGTAGCCGTTACTACGTGGTAGGAAATCATCACGAAAAATGAGAAATAAAACTTTCTATGTTTTTATACCACAAAAACATAGAAAGTTTTATTTCTCATTTTCGTAATACATATACGTTAGTTCTTGAAATCGTATCCAACGAATTTCTTGGAAGTTACGGTCTCCAGAAAAAGCCGAAAGAAAAAACCTGAAACCCACACAATCACTTAGAATGTGACTTCTAGTCTTGACTTTTGAAAACGACAATTACTAAGAACGTTACTAACCTTAGTTGTTATTAGGTTTCCAACTTTGAACAAGTTTTATTTAATTTGTCAATATTCAGACCATATTCACTTGTCACACGTGAGTGCCAAAACCGCCAAATCTCTCAGGTGCCTCTGTCCCGTCCCTTCGCCCTACAGTCGAGACTTCCCGACTTCAACCGATTCGCACTCACGCGTCGCCAATCGAATATGGTCTATTTTTATTTTTGAAAATTAGCGGCGACGGTATTTACACACAAAATCAATTAAGTGATTATTTCTTTTCTGTACACCGAGTTCCTCTAGGCTAACAACCGAATAAACCTCGAAATCAATTCTGCATTACGAATTGATATTATTCAGATTCTTACTGACAAAAATGAACAATTGATCAAAGTATGAATTCCCTTTTGCGGCCGTCTTGACCCATGACTGAAATATTTATTCAACCCGCTGCACTACTTGGTGTATTGCTGTTGGCCTATATACCTAAAGGGAGATTTATTAGTCGCAATGGTGTTGGTTTCACTAATGCAATAAAATTTGGTAGTTTCACCGGGACTGAAAATCGAGAGCGTTACACCATGTGTTTCAAAAACTTCAATTTTCCATATTATTTCTGACAAATCCGATACTTTAATCGCTCATCAAAAACCAGAAATATTATATTTATCACTTCACTTACTGTCGCAGAGTATAGTAGTTAGATTTCCAGATTGGTCTTGATATATTTCAGATTAATTCTGAAAGGTTTTCGCGGCCATCGTCACTTACATGGTGGTTCTTCGGGTTGTAAGGCCTACGTATGTTGTTTCTTTGTTTGTTGCATTACAATAAAAAGAGGTAATTTTTTATTTTGATTGTGATTTATGTTTCTGACGAATTAAATTTATAATTTTCGATTATTTGATTCCTTTTTCCTGTATTATTACATGGTATCACATGAATAACTGTATATTTACCTATAACAGAGGGCCAAGGCAAAAATTTCTGTTTCCATTGCATGTTCACTAGGTATCCAAATCTGCGTATCCAAATCAATATGCAAAAGTACGCTAAAAGGTGCCTTGCACTCTGTGGTGTCTAAGCTAGCACTTAACTCTCCTATTTTAAACATCTGAATTGTTTCTTGAAGATCAAACTGATTGATTCGTGTACGATAAGTATGTATCATAACACATAACATTTTTCACACTGAAGAATTTGGCTTTTCAGGACGAGGAGGTTGAAGAAAACTTGGGAGAACCGGCAAATGTATTACATGTATTTGACGACACTATTGAAGAAGACCCTGAAGAGAATCTCGAAGAATCTCAAGCTAAACCAGCTCAACAATGAACTTGAATACTCCGTAGTATTTCCACAAAATATCTGATTAGTGATGAAGACAATGTTAATATTTGCTGATTTGGTGAAAATAAAATATCTAAACCTGGTTTCGAAATTACTTATTTGCTACACGGTAATTTGTTCATGGGGAAGAAATAGAAATTGCAAATGGACGTGCGAGGTTATAAACTTATTGCCAACCTTGTAAAAGTCGACAAGATTCTATCTCTGGAATCGCATTTGTTTTGGACTCTGCATATGCCTTCCGGCTCCCTTAACCATTTTTTGGACGATCCGTCAACTCATGGTATTCTTTAATATTAATCAAGTTAACGAATGGCCCAAAAGGTGGTGTAGAGTGAGTGAGCGTGTTTTAGGCACATGATATCAAGAATAAAAATTGAAGAGTCATTAAAAAAGAGTTGATATGAATGATAATATACTGGGTGTTCCATTTGAAAATATCAAAATTTTGATGTTTGAAAATGGCCAAGTTTGTATTGTTGTACCGAACATCCTGTATAATTTATACAATATTCACCATATTCACAATTAACTTCACCATTTCGACTATCGATTCCCGAATTATCTCCACTAAATATTTCGAAACGTGAAACAGGAGATTTTTCGAAAAGAAGTCTACAAAATAGATATTTTTTAGATAACTTGGCAAAATACTGGGTGTTTCATTTGAAAAAGACCAACTTTGGTCAGCCACGCTTCAATGATGCACCCTGTATGAATATGATTAATTTTGGAAGATAGTCTTAAATGGTCAGTTTGGCAAAAAAAATTAAGAAATCTAAATAGTGATTCACAACGGAGCAATCGACCACGGAAATCTTGTTGACTCACCCTGTATGTTGCCACTTGAAAAAAGTTTGTAAAACAAATTTGAACATTGAAGTTTACATAGCGTATATATTTTGACCAAAAACAGTGTAGTTGTATTTTCTCAAAAATGTTATGAATTAAAATAGTGATGTGAACATATTCATCGCCCAATAGATTCAAAAATGAATTTCAAAATTGAAGACAAAATTGTTACATATTATAGTGGCAAGTGAAAGATAATTATATTCAGACTGTCATATGGATCATATGGAGACAAAAAAGTGGAAATATACCAGGTGTTCCATTTAAAAATCGAAAGTTTAACTATGTCAGTTCCGTTAAAACTGGAAGTTGCATAAAGCTGAGACACTTGTCAAAAAAGCAGTTTTATGTCGCATACAGAATCTGCAATTTACTTTAAAAATCTTCAAAAACAATAAAGTTAGAGGGATAGAAAGTTCCTCGGACCCCCGGTATATTAGCTGAGTCAAGTTTAATTACAGTATCTTGAAACACAGAGGTAAAAAAAATGCCGATACGTTACTACAGTATATACATACTTCCGATCATCAGGAATGTCATAAAGCCAGATCACTCTTGGGCCAATTTAGGCATCATTGTCATTATCATAGTCCTAATCACAGTCACTGTCCTAATCATAGAATCAAACTGAAAACTGTACATTTCAGTAGGAGCATTTATGCAATTTCTTTAGTTTTAGTCTGAACCATAATCATTTGACGTTCAGAGTTGTCATATTTCTATTTTTCTGTTTATGATTAGAACGACATATACAACGCGCATGTGCGTCGATAACTATTTGACAAATTACAGTCGTTCTGACCTGTGCTACTTGTTATTTGTTAATTGTTAATGCGTTTTCGAAAAATAAATGAGCATGGAAGAGGGTACTCTAGATGTTAGCACCTGCCATTTTTTAAATTCCAAGTTAATTGAATGTGTTGTTAAAATTTCAAGACAACGACTGGACTGTGCTAATGATTGTGACTATGAAAATAATGATACTGTTGTATAAACTGGTCCTTATTGTTGTCACCTGTCATGTTTCAATTTTCAATAATTAATTGTGATGCATCAATATGAAACTTTCTTAAGACGACTGAGACCAGGACTGTGATAGATAGATAGATAGAATGTATTAATCCTTTTTGCTACAGGTTATGTAGATGGGACAAGTCACAATTTTATGTATATCGATTCAGATACAGTAACAATAAAGTAAATATAAGTTGTACAGGCACTTTGATATATACACACTTACAAATCTAAAGTATAGATTATATATGACGACACAGGACATTTAAGAAAAAAATAAATTATTGTGCTCGACCTTGATGAGAATGTATGTTTGGATAAAAAATGTAGAATAAAAAAAATAAATACATAAATATTGTAAAGAACATAGTACAGTGAGACAAGAACATTTTAAAATATATTAAAATTTTCACTTGTAATCTCCCAAGTGCTTGAATTATTGCCGGAAATTTTTCGAGGACATGAATTTTCTTAAAAAATTCATGTACGAGATAAATTTCCTGCAATTAATTCAAGCACGCGGGGGATTCAGTAAGAAAATTTTACACCAAAATATATCCAACAATTCATAAGAAATAACTAACTATGGTTCACCTGAACTATTTATATGCATAGTACAAAAAAGATGCATGAAAATATTGATATGTAAAACACACTTAACAAAATTTCAATTTGATTTTTTAAAATTTAATCAAAAAGAAAGTAAAGTTCTTGCTTCACTGGGAATTGAACTAGTGACCACACGACCACGAGGCGGACACTTTACCGACTCGCCACGGGCCCTTTGATTTACATGTAGACATCTGGTGTATTGAAGTGTTTCTGAAATTTGATTTCAGAATTTGCAAATTCTGCGATTATCGTGAAAAAAATATTCAGACACATTCGAAATATTTGATAAATACATAAATATGAAATATTATCTCATTTCAAATGAAAAATACAATTCCATTTGTACATCAAAGCAAAATATAAACTATCACCTGTCAAATATTTGACAGAAAAATTTCCACTTATTAATTTCGGCCAGAGTACCCAGGAGGATAAACATTTCCGGAAATTTTTTGGGTTGCCATGGCATCTAAATAAGAACGAATGTTTTGGTTCTCTCTAAAAGTGAGGTGTGAAATTTTCAGAATAAATACGGACGTGCATTGCCCACTTCAAGTATAAATTCATCTACCGTATAAAAACATTTCTCTGATAGAAAAAGTTACAATTTTTTTTTTGAAAGTATTTGGTGACAATTTCTTTACATCATTTGGCAATGAATTGTAAAGGCGAATGGCAACAAATTTAGGAGATTTTTCATATTTTGCGTGATTATGTTTTTGTGTTGTGATCGTATTTTTATATTATAATTATGCAGTTCAGCTCTCATTTGTAGGAGTCCTTTATTTTCATGAATATGTGTTAGTATTTTCACAATGAACAGACTGGTAACAGTCAAAATATTATTTTGTCGAAAAATCTCTCTACAAGAAGTCATATAGTCAAGATTGAAAATCATTCTCAGAAGTGCTTTTTGCTTTATAAAAATCCTGTTTGATCCAGTAGCTGGTCCCCAGACAGCAATGTTTTGGTATATAATCAAATAGAACTTAGCATAATATACCGATATTAGTGATTTTGTATCAAACTTATTTTTGAGAGATTTTATCAGGTAATATGATTGATTCAATTTTTTACATGAAAAATCTATATGTTCTAGCCATGTGAAGAGTGAGTCGATCAGTGTTCCCGAGAATTTTGTTGAACTGGCCTATTCTTAACTGAGATTGAGGTCATGTAGACTTCGAGATGAATTGAAATTGCATGCATACTGTCTTGTTAAGGTTCACAATGAGTCTGTTCTTATCACACCAGTCATTAAATTTGATTAAAACTGTATTGACTAATTGTTTCATATCGTCACATGTTTGGCTTGATAGGATGATAGACATGTCATCTGCATACAGATATTTTTTCCATGACTTATATTAGTGGGAAGATCATTTACATATGGTAGGAATATTAGCGGTCCAAGAACGCTACCTTGAGTGGTCCCCGTAGTTACGAGATACTTGTCAGAAAATAAGTTATTATGCTTCACTTGAAAACATTCGTCAAAAAAGAAACAAGTCACTGATTGATATTTCCACGAATTCCTATGTTAAAAGTGTTTCTGCTACAAATTTGGTGTTCAAGGTGTCGAAGGCCCTGCTCAAGTCAAAGAAAATTCCCACAACAATACTTTTTTTGTCAATTAAATCGTATATATGTTGTGTTAAATCGAGCGTTGCAGTTTCTGTCGAGTGATTTTTCCTGAACCCATGTTGGCAGTCTGTCATCAGATCGAACATTTCTAGGTAATCATTTATGCTGAGAGATATAAGTTTTTCGAAAATTTTTGAGAACGCACTGATAAGCGATATTGGCCGATAATTGTCGATATTTTTACTGTCGCCATTTTTCAGTATTGGAACTAGGACGGCAATCTTGAGAAGATCGAGATATTCTCCACAAGAAATACATAAATTCATGATTTGCCCTATTACTTCTGATAGTATATCTACACATTCTTTGACAATTTTTGTGGAAACTTCATCAGGTCCTGTGCTTTTTTTATTGGGTAGTGAGACTATCACTTTTTTTACATCATCTGGTGTTACGGGTTTGAAGAACATAGTTGTTTTTACATTCGCCATCGTCGTACAGCTACCTGGATTATTTCCTGGGAAATGTGTTCTATTTTCAGTACCAATTATGGTTGAGAAGTATTCTCCAAATGTTTCCGACTTCTACATCGTCACTGATATTTTTCTGATTGTGATTCAGTTCTACACGTTTACAACCAGTTGATGTGGATGGTTGCTTGATAATATTCCAAAGAGTTTTGCTTTTGTTGCTGGAATCATTGACTTTTTTCATATACTGAATAATCTTCTCCTGACGAATCTCATTTTCTACATTCTTCTTTGCTATCTTATATGCAGTGTTGTCGTTTTCGAATTTCTCATGTTTTCTCAGATAATTCATATGCTTGAGATCATCAATTTTTTTCTTTAGTGGGACGGAGAGGACAATTTTGTTACTATGTTCTCGAGTTTTTTTTCTCGATTTGGGGAAGGCTGCTTCGAAACACCAATGGAAATGTTCCCAAAAAACACCGAAAGCTTCGTTTATACTGGTAAAATTGGTAGAGCTAAAGTTTTTCAAAAATTCCTTATCACCGGTAAGAAGTTTTTTGAATTCTGCTATGGAGAGATATGTAATTTTTCGAATTTCATGAGTTATATCAGTTTTTTCAATGTCGGGGATATATTTTGTTTAATTTTTCCATATTACTGTTTGTAAATGATGGTCAGATAAGCTTAGATCAAAATTATGAAGGATTAAGCTATCTCTACTGATGTTAGTCAATACATAGTCTATACTACTTATAGTTTTCCTAATACCTAGATGCCCAATTCTTGTTGGCTCATCGAAAAGAGATAGTCCAAATGATTCAATTATGTCACAGAACATTATTGTGTAAATATTTCTAGTTAAACTGTCAATGTTGAAGTCACCACATATGAATACATTTTCATGTGTTTCAGTTACTTTCGCCAATAAAATGGACCGTTGCGTAAAGAACAGATTTACATTGCTACTTGGTATTCTATAGAGACAAATTATAGCACTTTTTTTACAAATGAGATTGCAGAACATTCAAATGACAACTCGATATATATGGAAAATTATGACAATTTTTCATAACACTATCTTTTGCAAGAATTATTGTCCCCTCATGCTTGTGAGAAAGTCTACTGTATCTACTAATCTCTTGATAACCTGAAACATTTATAATTTGTTCCATATGTGTCCAGTGTTCACTGAAGCAAAGAAAAGTTGGGTCGATGTCAATCATATTTTGCTCAATTAAGTTGATATTGTTTGACAGGCATTGTACATTTCAGTCGAGAATTTTAATGTTCGAATTATTTGAGGAGCCAGTTAATGTTCCGGTAGATGAATTTTCACCTGTTTCTAGCTGATATCGAACGGTGCACCTTGAGATATATAAAAAATGGCTGTGTTCAATATTATCATTATTTTTCGGATTAGCGTTAGCAGGACAATTTTGTTCGGATGTCGAGCTGTCGGGAGGTATATTGATTGGTGTAATAATGTTATTTCTTGTTTGAGTTTCATCACAATAATAGTTTTGTATATACATTGCTATTCCCTTACTTAACAACAAGTTTTGTCTGAAATTTCGTCTAGCACAACCATAAGGGTTTCTGGTGATGACATTATTACACTCAAAAACAGGAAATTTTTTCAGTCCTAGTTTATATATTTCGTGGAACAAATTCAGGTTTCTGTTATAAATGTATCTATTTTATTTCCTATTATTATAACTATAATGATTAGGACTATGATAATGACAAGAAATTGTACTTTTTCCATTCAATAGTTATAGATCTAGTAATAGACATTTCAAAGTGACAAATTCAACGAATTACAACAAATTTGAAGAAAGATGCTTCCGAAGTATCCAGCTTGGACGTATAAAAGACGAAACGAGGCGACTTGGACCGACCTCTAGCGGTTCTAGCCGACACATAAACATATTAAATATTGCATAAATTTGTCCTTAAACAGGCGACACTTCTAATAATACAAGCTCAAGTACTGCTACAGCAGAATTGACACAAACGCGCAAAGAATCCTTCTCCCTGTAAGTGTTCATCATCTGCAAGTCGAGCATTTTCACCACTTGTATTTGACGCCCTTTGGGTCGTCTTTTCAATAGAAAGGGCTTGGGGCTGTCGTACGACAACATCAGGTTGTTCCGGAAAATGTCTCGAAACTTTATTACCCTTTGGAATCCTTGTGCTATTTCTGAACATATTTCCTTCTGTGTACTTCTGATGACTTCCTTGGCTAACCAGCGGTATATTTTCGTTAGCTCTTATCACATATATCGTTTTGTGGCCCTGTTCAACCCTAGAATCATTCTTTGTCTGACTTGTTTCTATTGTTTTTCTTTTTTGGACTGTTAGAGGTTTCTTGAGTGTATCGTTCAATATTTTGCGTGAATTTTCTGATTGAGCTGCTTGTTCAATGGTAGTTGCAATTGACTTGCCCGATTGGGCTTTATTTTTTGACCGTGATGGTTGTTTGCCTTCATTGGGAGGAAATTGCCAACATTCTCGAACTGGATATGCTGTATCAGGGTTCAATTGCTGATAAACTTTGGACTCACTCTGTCTGGAACTGATTACAGTTGTATTTCTCCATTGGGTACCTTGAGGATTTGTAAGCGTTCTGTCTTTTACATTTTGACCTTGACTAGATTTTATGCGTGAATTTTCCGCTTGAGTTTTTTGTTCAAAAGTATTTGCAATTGATTCGTCCATTTGATCCATAATTTTTGACGATGATGTTTGTTTAACATTATATGGAGGAAATTGCCAACATTCTTGAACTGGACTCACATAGTATGGCTTTGCTAGATCAGGTTCCAACTGCTTATAAACTATTGGGTCGTTTTTTCTCGAACTGTCAATACTATTATTTGTCCCTTGGGTTCCTGAAGAATTTATTGGCATTTTGTCCAATATTTTTTGAGCTTGAGTAGATTCTATATGTGATTTTTTCAATCCAGTTGTCTCCAAATCTTCTTTGTGGTTATAAGCGTGTTCAAAATTATTTGCAAATGACTTGTTTATTCGAGCTTCATTTCTTGGTTGTCTGTTCTCAGGAATTGAACTAGACAAATGTGTTTTTTCCACAACAGGTACCACCAGGTCACCACGTAGAGGAGGATATCGTGTATAATTCAGGTCTGAGTTTGGAAGATTCTTCGCTAAAATATCGAATATCTGGTTATGTCGTCCATCATAAATAGGGAAATTTGGCCCTTTTTCATCTAATAGGTTTAATTGTTTTGTGATGCCTGGTTCGCCTTCATCTTTCATGATTTTGTTATCGGCTTTAATTTCACTGACACTCAGTGTGTTGTAATTACTGCTTTCGACACTCTTCTCATCATTTCTCCTACGAAGTTTTTGCCCCGAAAATGTTGCGTCTCTATAAGATTTAAGCTTTGGATTAAAACGTTTTGTAGTTTTTCTATTACCAATGACAATTATTTGATTTATATCCCATTGTATTGGTTGTGGTTTATATTTATAATAATCTTCATCAAACGTGCTCTGTCCACTATCACTCGAGAAACTATCACTTTTGTACAAACCATGTATTTTCAAAGCGAGAATATCCTCTGATGACATGGGTGGATTTGGTTCCAAATTATGTCCATTAACTCCATCAACAGCATGTGAAACATGTTTCCTATTGTAATAGCTTTTTGTTTGCTGCTCTCTGCGGGTTATTTTTCTCTTTACACCAATGGTCGGATCTGAATTCATTGTTGGCCAATAAATGCCAACGAATTTTCGGGATATGTTCACTCCAGCTGCTGAAATATAATAATAAGTTATTAATTGACAAAAAGGCTGGTGCCAAAACGAATTTTAAATTATTGAAATAAGAAGAAAGTAACAGGCGAGGACTAGGTGGAGGTGAGGTTCCAAACTTTTTGGAAAGAGAAAATTAAACACGAAAACACTCAAAATGGTGAAATGGATGTAGTTTAGGAGTTGATTACGGTTTTTTGCGATTTACGGTTGTAGATAATGAAGAAATAACAAAGTTTTGTTTTCAGCACTTTTCGGCATGACCTCAAATTAACCATCAAAATGGCGAAAAACCGATTTTTTCAGTATTTAATTTTTTTTCGGGTATAAATGATTTAATTCACATCAAAATTTGTAAGCTTATGTCTTTTTTGGTGTCGAATGATAGTGCTTTTTTCGAAATTAAGAGGATAACTAGTTTTCGAGTTAAGTACATTTTTCGAAAAAAATACCCTTATCTTCGATTGTTCTGGTGTTTTTTTTATCATTTCGAAGGTCTATAAGTGATCATTTTAATTGTTGAAATGTCTATTCTAAAAGTATCTATGTAGCTTGGTGGTTTATTGATCGTTAAACCGCTTAAAATTGAGAAAAACCGACAACAAGTATCTCTGAATCATAATTTTCTCAATATTTTCAATGATTTTCACGAGGGGGAATCTGCCAGAAATACTACTATTTTTTATTTTGGAAAAATACCCAGTGGGGTATATCTGGAGGCGAGAGTTCAAATTAGCTCCGCCTACCAGCGAATTGTTATATCATTGGCCGACTCAAATGTTCGGCCAGTGTATAAATTTAAGCTCTTTTGGCTGAAATATTCAGTCATCCAGGAGCCGCCCGAGGGCACGGACAATTCCCAGGATAGAAGCCCTCACTTCTGGATGGCTCAGTAGTGTAAAGTAAAGTAGTGTTAAGTGTAAATAGTATTTCTGGTTTTTAGGAATCTACGGCCTGGCATGCGAATTAATGGAACCTCGTTGGTTGGCAACACCAACAACATTAAGAAAGAATTCGTGTATCAGACACGTTCCTGCTGGTTATTCGAAATAGATGAAGAGCTCCGGAGTTGCTGAGTTTTTGCGACTATGCTGTACTTCGGATAGGTGGTCTGAGCTAGCCGGAAGAGGCGAAAAACCGTACTTCCAGCTATCCGAGTGCACGCATTTGTTGACAAAACCGCTGAGGAAGTAATGCCGCTAATACCCAAGTAATGCCACTAATTCCTCTAATATCCGAGTAATACCACTAATGCACCAGCAATACCTGTAATTCCTGAGTAATACCCAGTAATGCCTAACAATTCCTTAATAATTTTCATATTGTTTCACTACATTTCTGAGGTTTTTTTCTATAAATCATCTATTGATTCTGTTAGACGTTCGAAATTATATTATTTCATTCCATTACAAATTAATACAAGATCCAGGGGTTTTAACCTGACACTAAATCCAATAGAAATAATTTTTGGCACACAGTCAGTTCTTGAGGAGTACTTTGAGAGAAAAAAAATGTTCCGCACGCTAGCACCTATGAAACTGGCGAAAATTCCCAGGAAAGCACGGAAAATCTAAAACTTGGAAGGATTTGGAAATTTCGATATGATATTAAAAAAACAACTTTGTAGAACGTAGACATCTCCATAAAAAAGGTAATTGCATGTTTTTTCGAAAATTGATTCCTTTGAGAGATAATGCGAGATATAACTGATATTTTCAGATTTCCGCGCGAACAACTCGGCATATAAGATTCTCACCGACGCTCGACCAAAATCTCTCTATCTCCCTTGCTTTCGGTCGAAAATTCATAAACTAAAGGGTGTTGTGAAGAAAAATCCTTCATAAATGATCATATATATCTGGCGGTGTCGGTAGAAGTAGTTGTATTTGATATTCGAAAGTGAAATAATTACCTTTGAAAAATTAACAATGTAATTTTACCAATTTCTTTTACGTTTTCCTATCGAATTAGCCCGACAAGCTTAGTTTGCTTAAAGATTCAGTGGGTCAAATTTGAAAAAATCAGATATAACATTCATTCCCAATATATCTTGGGCTTAACTGAATCAAGTTTTTCTGTACCCGTTGTTTTTGAGTACGCTCATTTTTCATTTCAAAATCGACGTAAAAATATCAAAAGGGAGATTTCTGCAAAAGCGTACTGGTCATTTTATTGTCAAGGGCCTGTACATTCAGAATATATATCTTAAAACCTCTGACCACAAAGTTTTCATTCATTATTTTGTATTTCTCGGAAATTTCACAAACTAAATAACAGCGGGTACAGAAAAACTTGATTTATTCAGACAAATACACTTTATTTTAACTTTAAATGTTATTTTATTCAAATTCAGAATTAACGTTTCCATGTACCATTATTCGTCATGCGAAAAAAGGGGCAGTCCCAGTTATCGTCAGATAACGTCCTAGTATTCGTCACATAGTTTAATACAAGAAGACTCAAATAAATTATTATTATTTTTAGTTTTTTATTTGAGAAAGTTAGGTAGGTACATCACAAATTTGACAAACAAATTTGACAAATAATTTTTTTAGCCTTTTTTGAAGTTGACGCACACCTCTCATGCATCCATTGCAAACATTTTTGACACTTAATCATATCCTCTTCACGGTCTTCTTCACAAATATTACAAAACCAACTTTCTTTCTGTGTTCTCTCAGTTTCACATATTCCATTCTTCGGCTTTTGTAATTTTGGTTTATGTTCTTTATTCTCTTTCACAATCTTTTCCCCTGCAATTTTTTTATTTTCTTTGCCTTCAAGTCGTTTTCTTTTCCTTTCTTGAATTTCTTGTTCTTTTTCCAACTTCTTTTTCTCTTTCTTTTTAAAATATTCTTGCCAATCTTTAGACGTTGCTACTGAAGGTATTTTTTCTTTTAGTTTTTTAGTCACCTTTGGTCTATCTGGCCAAAACAAATTGTTTTTGAAAGGAGACGGTATGTCCGCCAAGATATCTTTCTCTGTATTGATTTCTGCTACTTGTGCTGTGGCTGTTGAAGGAAGATTCACTGGAATATTCATCTTTGTTGTTTGTGCCGCAGATGGCGAAACTTGGTCTACTTCAATAACTCTGTCAAGAACCTCTATTTCCGTTGTAGGTAAACTGGGTTCATCTGTTTCAGTAATCGATATATTGTCTGACAAATTATCTGAAAATCATATGTAACGATATAATATTGATTGTTACTTGAATTAAACATTTCATGAATACCTATTACCTACCTTTTAGGGTAATATTACTTGGAGCCTGCTGAGTGGTAATACAATTTACTGATAGTTCACTTGAAGGTTCGCAAGAAACTGGGCATAAAATTGGCTGAGTATTTGGAAAAATGTTTAATTCATCTGGTTTTGAGTTTATTGGAGCACTTAGATCACCTGCAAATAACGAATACGAAATTCAGGATACTTGAGTACTCGCAATATCTGATATTATGCTACTCACATTTTTTGGGAGATTCTGCTTCGTTGACTTCTGATGAGTTTAATTTAGGAGACAGATCTAGAAGCAAAAAAATTGATTAGTTAACGAGTATAGAAGTAAACTTGACTTTAGGAGTACCGTACCTATATTAGTGACTTTCTGCAGTGTACCTTCTTCTCCCACAACAAAGTCAATTGTTTCATTTTCAGGCAATAGGTCTATTAAAATATCGTCAAATATTTCACTTTCTAGAGACCTCGTAAGGTCTTCTTGGTTTTCCAATGCAGTCTTTGTACCGTCTCCACTGATGCTTGTGTTAATTTGATGCCAAATTTTGAATAATTCTGTGAATTCCACCTCATGTAACCATGTCGGCCCAGACTCTTTGAATAATTTAAGCTTATCCTGCGGGATAAGGCACTAAATGATTCTTTATATCCTCTACATTCTTTGATGATTTTGATATTGAGGAGTTATCTTCCTTGTTTTTTATCTTGAAGTAGTCTAAAGCATCTGGATCTAGAGGAACTAATCCACATTTTTTAGTACTTTGTGGAGAAGTACAGAAAAATTATCTCGTTTTAAACGGACTCCTGCGTTTTCTATTCTCCATTTATAAACTTCTTTTTTCCAAGAAGACTTTACTGGATGGAACACTGCTACATCCATTGGTTGTAGAAAGTGTGTAGAGTTTGGATACAGCGCAACAATTTCTATTCCTGAATCTTTGCAAAACTCACTTAATGGTAATGTCAAGTGAGAGGAGTGTCTAGATAAAGAATTACTGGTAGTTTAATATTTTTTTCTATTAACCAAGGATAGAAAACGTTAGTAACGTATTCAAAAAATGTCTGTCCAGTCATCCAACCGTTGTCAGATCTACCAATAGCCCAAGATTGTGGCATGGAAGCGGCCAATGATTTAGGCACCCTTTTCAAATTGACTACAACCATAGGAGGAGCCAATTCCCCTTCTGCGTTTCCCATGACGAGAGTTGTGATATTTTCTTTTTCATCTGAATTGATTACACTATGAACCAATTTTTGTCCTTTTCTAACCAGGACACGATTGTTGCCAGGACTTAAGAAAAATGCGGTTTCGTCACAATTGAATACTCGAAATGGATCATTGCATACATCTAACATATTATTCTGCTTAAAGTACTCGGTGATCTCTTCAAACCACCGACGTATATTCGTTTCTGAAACAGACGCCCGACTTTTGGTTAAGTTTTGAGACACTCTTGTAGCTATCTCAGGATGCCTTCTTTGAAAAGCCTCCAGCCAGTGTCGCCCTGGTCGATCGTTGGCAAATGGGTTAGGTTTCTTTTGAGATTTAAGTAATATTTGGACACTATTAAGAAGATGACAAATTGTTAACGGAAAACCCCTGCTACCTAAGTGACAAATCCATCTAACTAAATTTTGTTCTTCAATTTCGGACAGTATGGAAGGGGGCCCCATTTTCCTCTGTATCGGAGTTTTTCCTTTACATTTGTCCGAGAGTGTCATTCGAGGAACTTTAAAAGTTTTGGCTGCTGTGGCAATTGGCGAACCTTTTTTAACTGCTTCGATCGCTTTTTTCATATCTTCGTCATCATAATTGAAACGACTCATCTATAATAAAGATACCCAGTTATCGTCACTTGTTGACCCAGTATTCGTCTCTACATTCTATACCACCGTGAATAATATCCCCACTCTATATTGATATGACGAATACTGGTACGCAGATTTTTTAACAAAAGTTTAATGCCTTTGTTCCTTTATAGTTATGAAAGCAACTTCAAAAAAAGAAAAATATGGATATTAAAATGATCGATGACCCAGTGATCGTCATACCTGACGAATATTGGGGCAGACAACTGTTTTCCTGTGCCAGTATTCGTCACCACAAAAATTAATTTCTAACGGACTCCTAACCTTAAAATTTTTGTCAGTTACTTAGTTTATATGTATCTAAATCATCAAAAAGTTATTCCTTGTCAATAACACCATCTACGTGCATGCTATAGAAAGTTTACAATAACAACTTACCTTAACATTTACATTAACAAGTTTAACAACCCCAGATTCAATCAATACACCAGTACTTTCAACACACCGCGCGCATTACAAATGTCACTCGATTGAAAATAATTTTTACCAGTTATTCCGTCAGATGTCGCTACATATTATTACAATTATTTTATAGTGGAATTTTGCTATTGGATGCTTAATTTTTACGGAAACTTAATCGCACTGACGATAACTCGGTCAGTGACGATCATTGGGACATTTACCTTACTGAATATTTGTGCAAATTCAGCTTGTCGAGCTAATTCGACAGAAAAACTTAAGGAATCAGTGAAGTTACATTATTTATTTATCAAAGATCATTATTTCACCTTCGAATATGAAATACAACCTCTTCTACCAACATCCGCCATCTATATATATATATATATATATATATATATATATATATATATATATATATATATATATATATATATATATATATATATATATATATATATATATATATATATATATATATAAGTAAAATTGTTATTGGGTATAACCCTCAAAATGTTGTGCAACCGTACACACGTGTTTCGAGCTTAAGCTCTCTTCAGTACGGTAAAATCAAGTGCGAAGATGTACAACACTTGGATGTAAAAATAGAAACAAAGGAAGTCAACAACAGGAAGCCAACTATTTTTACATCCAAGTGTTGTACATCTTCGTACTTGATTTTACCGTACTGAAGAGAGCTTAAGCTCGAAACACGTGTCTACGGTTGCACAACATTTTGAGGGTTATACCCAATAACATTTTTACTTATATTTTCATATATTGCCCCTCGCTAAATCCATCCAAATTTATATATATATATATATATATATATATATATATGATAATTTTACCCTTTTTCGTCATTTCGTCAAATTGATATATGATAATTGCTGAAGGATTTTTCTTTGAAATACCGTTTAGTATACGAACTATCGATCAAAAACAAAGGAGATGCAGAGATTTCAGTCGAGCGTCGGGGTAAATCTTATGATATCCCGAGTTCTTCACGCGGAAATCTGAAAATATCAGTTATTGCTCATTATCGCCCAAAAGGAAACAATTGCGATTACTTTTTCATGGAGATTTTTACGTTGTACAAGTTTGTTCCCATACATTACATGGAAATTTCCAATCCCTTCCAAGTTATTGATTTTCCGAATTTATCCGGGAATTTTCCCCACTTTCCATAGGTGCAGAACAATTTTTGTCATTAAAGTAATCTTCAAAAACTGCTCGTGTACCAAAAATCTTTTAAATGTCGAAAAAATAATTCTGAGAGAATAAAAACGTTGATAATTTGAAAAAAAAAATGTATTTCCCAAAATACTATATGTATACACAAAGTGAAATAGATAATTTCAGCACGAACGTAATACACATATATTCGAGCATATATGGAAGTAGTAAATAGTAGGGCTTTGCAGCAAATCAAAGAGTACTCTTTAAAGTTTGTCCAAGCTTTCGGAAATTTAAAAATCTATTCTTTGTTGAGAATGACGCGATCTTATTCAACAATGAGTGACACATTGTGCAAGATGAAAATTGATAAAAAACAAATAAAATTGGAAATATGTCATAAAATTTTTGATAAAATACGATACGTTTAAAATTGTTAAAATTACTTTTTCAAAAAGTAATTTTAACAATTTTCTGCTTACCGGTTGAAACCTACTTTCTCGCTTATATGTTTCATAAATAGACTAATACGCCTAAAATGGGTTCCCCACCAAAATGTGGTCATTACTACAGTGAGTTCCAAATGTTTGCACCTCATGGAAAATTGTTCTAAAGTGTACGGAGGGAGGGGCAAAAAATAGGAATTTTCATCAAGTGTAAACTACTCTTATTTAAAACGTTATCAAAAATGTTCATTTAAAAAACTGTAGAATATTGAAAGAATATTGAAAAGCAGATGGGTTAAGTTTGACCTCTATTCGGCTCTTTGACTAAAATGATATAACAAAAGATGCTATTGAAGAGAAATCTGCTCTTTTTGAAATATAGAGTTGTTTATAATATGCTTATTCAGATACCCTTCACATTCACATATCAACTGAATATACTTCCTATGGATGAATTACATTTGATGAGCTTTCAAAACTTTATATTCAGCCGATATTCCACGTGAATCATTACTTTTCAGATCAAAGGGCCCAGAACCTATCAACACTGGTGGAGAAAGATTTTATTGGTCAAGGTATATCTATCCAGTAATTTCTCCAAATTCGAAATCTACCTAAATGAAGTTCATACCGGAATTGAATGATCCAAATTAAAATGATCAAGAAACACATACATTTTGATATCTAATTTTTTTTCTTTTATTCCTGACCTATTCTTAGGTTTTTTGCCAAATACTAATTCCAAGAGCTTAAAAAAGCTCATACGTTTTTATTCTTCATCATTATAATTCCCACCAATCTTCACTAATTCCCAAAAAAATCCTCCAATTACAATGTAATACACGAGTAATACCTCTAATTATCTAATATGGGCCGTGTTGGTCGGCTGGTAGTGCGTTCGCCTCGCATGCGTGGGGTCGTGGGTTCGATCCACCGATTCACCGGTCTCGTGCATGGCATCACACGTTAAACGGTAAGGGCTGCGTCTTCCCTAGCTCACACAAGTCTCTCGAATACTTCCGAGGGTTGCGCGTAGGGGTGCAATCGGTTGACGGAAATAAAAAATTGTTATTTCCGTCAACCGATTGCACCCCTACGCGCAACAATTTTTTAAATTCCCAAGTAATTCCCGAGTAATACCCAAGTAATGCCACTAATTCCCGTGTAATGCCCACTAATACCCAAAAAATTTCAAGTAATACCACTAATTCCCAACTAATGCCACTAATACCCAAGGCATGTACACCAAAATTCCCCAGCGGTTTCCCCCTCGGATTTTCATAAGCTGTAAAATGAATAAAAATGATATTAATTACAGGTCGACAAGCATAAGGATGCCTCTGAGATGCGCAAACGATAGAAAGCGTGAGTAGATGTGCAACAAAGATCGACTACTGTTTACGGCTGGTTATCATCGGAATGTACAATCGGGAGAGAAATTTTTCTGCAACACGTATGAACGTAGGTTCTTATCTGAATTTTCATTAATTCCTAATGAACTGTTCGAATAATATAATTGTCTGTGATCACTGGACCGTTTATGAAAATTGCATAATTTTCCCGAAGCCATAAGTGTAAATAAAGTACGACTAGAAAAAGAATGCATCGCCACACAATATCAGAAATAGGTAAATAAATATAATAAAGAACACGAGGAACATACTTACAGAAGTTGACTAACAATATCACATGACCTCTGACCACTGCCAAATCAGCATTGTCCATGGTAGCTTTTGATTTTTTGTTTCTCTTTTTATTTGGAGTTGAGAATTGTTCCATTTCACCTTTTTCAATTTTATTCGTTTCTGAATTAATTTTCCTAATGCTTCTATCGCAAACTCCCGTTGCGGCAGCAACTCGTTCTTGAACCTTCACAAGAGGAATACTGGTTTCACCTATCATTGCTTCTGCCTGCATAAATTTGATGACATTACTGACAATTTCCCTACTTTGTCCACTCAGAATCTTATTTCTCACTTTACTCTTTGAAGGCATTTTCAAACACAACAAACTACACTATAACCTATCTAATAATATTTCAAAACTATACGCAACATAAGGATTTCAAATTCAACACACAATCGCAGAGAGTTGAAGTGATTACAGTACGTGAACCTTCACGTAGACGTTAACGTACGAAATATAACGTTTACGGGTTGTTATGAAATTGAGTTGAAGTTGAACGTATGTCAACCGCTAACCCTAACATGTTAATTTGTGTTTATTTCGCTTTTATGCTGTTTTCTATGAACAACTGGAAGATGAACTCTACTTTGCGGATCTTAATAGGGATTTTGACCATATACCTCCCTTGCCAAATGCAAATCAAATTCTTCCGGAATTGGCTTTTCGAAATGTTCATTGTTTTAAATAAAGTGAAATACCGAGCAAGATCATCAAAAATACATTGAAGAAATGATGATTGATGTAAAATTGTAAATATTGCTTTGTCACTTCTTGATTTTATGGCTTTAAAGTCAAAATTTGCTCATTCGCAACTCATCGGTGTGATTCGTATATTCTTCGGTTAACGTGCGTTGATTTTTAAGGTATCCGTGTGAGACCGTTAGGTTACGTATGCCCGTAAACCCATTTTCAACGTTAACGTGAATAGCTGACGAATGCGCATGCGTAGATGTCAATTTGTACGTTACCGTTTACGTTCATGGCAGCACTTCAACTCTCTAATAACGCCACAATAATTTTATTCCACTGACTGTACACTCACGACGTTAACTGTTTGAATAATGCAGAGCGAGTGAGCTCCTGCCCCACTCCAGGGTTGTGTCTACTGCGCAACCAATTCTCGGAGGCATCCTTATGCTTGTCGACCAGTATGTAATCAATATTTTAATGTAATGAATTTAATATAAACTACTTTTTGTTATAATAATAATGAAGTAAGTCGAAAATCATTGAAAATATTGAGAACATCATGATTCAGAGAGACATTTTTCTCAATTTTAAGCAGTTTAACGACCAATAAACCCCCAAGTCACATAGACCATTCGAAAGTAGACATTTCAACAGTTAAAATGTTCACTTATAGATCTTCGAAATACAAAAAAATATCAAGACAATTGTTCGTGGAAGATAAGGGTATTTTTTTCGAAAAATGTGATTAACTCGAAAACTCGTACAGCCGTACCTATGCATAGTCAATTCCAACGACTCGTCAGAGTTTCGCCGCTCGCTACACAAGAACTATTAATGCACAGTCGAGCTCCAAAAAATTGGTATATCGCCAGCATTTCGCCAAAATGTGACTTATCGTGTAGTTGTCACATTTTTGGAGCTCGCCTGTGCATTAAAATCCTTGTGTAGCGAACGGCGAAACGCTGGCGAGTCGCTGGCGATTGACTATGCACACGGCTGGTAGTCTTCTGATTGGCAAAAACTCATGCTTTTTCGACACAAAAAAAGACATATCTACAAATTTTCATCTGAACTAAATCATTTGAATCGTCTGCCGCCATATTACTCCTTTTTCAACCCCATCGAGATGGTTTGGACTGCTATTAAAGGGTAACTGAAAAAATACAATGAATCGCCAGAATTGAGTGGTTCGGTATTGAATAATATCAGAACAGTGGTAGATGGCATGTTTGGAAGTGATATATGGAAGAAATGTGTATCTGATGTGATAGACAAATGGTGGATTCATGCAGCAGTCATAAGTCATAAGTTTTGAGTCATAGGGAAGAATATTCGTCAATGATTGTGTAGCAAATCCTAAGAGAATTTCTGTCCAATACTTTGAGGTTAAAACTTAAATGTATTATATTGTAAGATGAGCAACCAGTTGTGCAACAGTTTGTTGGTTTGGTTGCCTATGTTGGAGCGCAACTATCCACAGTCCTTTCATGAGTAGGTTCTTCCGTGTGTTTCTAGCCCGGCGCACGATAATAACGCTATCCTCCGTGAGATGGCGCCAGCAGCCTTGGATTGGGAATAAATAATTTTAAATCTCCCCAAAAAACTACAGAAAAAAGTAATTTCCTCGTTCGTGAAGGAGCTACTTGGTATCTCGGCCATTTCGCCTGGTTTCTCAGCAAGATAGCCCCAGTTACAAATGTTTGTTGGGAGTTTATAGAAAATTTCATCGATTTTACTTGCACTCGCATTTATTTTAGGTAAGCCTTGTTTGTTAGTTTAAGATGTATGTAACGAATGAAATTTTATATTGGCCACTTAATGGTATTCTTAGTTTTTGCCCTTCAGAGTTTCCAAAGGTCTGTTCTGTTTTGTAGGACAGGGATATGTATTTTGCGGTATGCTGATTTTAGTATTTATTTTAGCTGTGGTTTTCACTGTGAACGTTAAATCAATCGCATTAAATCTTAAGAGTGGAAATATAGGCCATTGGCAAAGGAACCGAAGTTTTTGTCCAGTCCGAACCCCAACTAAAAATCCGGTTAGTCCGGCCCTGAGAGTCTCTTTGCAATTGGTTGGACCGTTTATTTCAACCAATCATTGACGATCATTCTCACGACTTATGACTCAAAACTGCTGCATAAATCCACCAAAAGATAGATTATCATTAACGTTAATAACGCCTCAAACTCTGAAAGTGAAAATTCCCAGGATGGTCTATCTCGCTCTTTCTTCCTCTGAAAATGAAATTGTTGTATATGTAACAAAAAAAGTTTTTGAAAGTGATAGAAATAGTGATAGTGTGAATTCCTATAGTGGATAGTGTTATAGTGATATAGTGAATTTTTATAATAATAGTGTGATTTCTTATAGTGATAGTGTTATGGTGATACTGTGAATTATTATAGTGATGGTGATATAGTGATTAGTGTTAATTCTTCCTTTCTTAGAATAAACATAATTTTAATTTATGTTCATAGAATTATTACTTATTTCCATCAGATTTTTGCATTCAAATTTCGTTTTCCTCAAAAAAATCTAATGGAGCACAATTAAGGGCTCAGTTCACTTCTGGCAGCCCGGAAGCCCTTACATTATAAATATTTTTTTGAATTGAGTTAGGTCGTTTTATTCCCCGCATAGAAACAACCTCTGCTTCGCACAACCCCTGCAATTTTTATAAAAACCTTTACCATCTCATAGGATTAGTCTATCATGAAAAAAAATTATCCGCCGCGCCACCACTGTTTCATAAAAGATATGCTGACACTAAATGGAATTTCAGTTTTTCTGCTGTCTTAACTGACTTTGTAAAAACTATACCATACCTGTTGCGTTCATGTATTGGTATATCAGACAGATTTTGTAAAAAATTAGATATCGTTGTGAAGTCATAGATTCTTGGATTCTTGGATTTTTGTAAATGCCGTACAAAACGTTAGTTTTAAAAAAATACTAGTCGCGAGTCTTAATCGTGAATTAAGGGTTATTGTCACTACACCATCGACAATTTTGAGAACTCACCGTTCCATTTGAATTGAATGTAGATTCGTTAGAAAATAGATATTTATGATATAAGTTCAAAAAGCCCTTTACCAAAGTGTTACATACAAAGTTTTTTCTTCGACAGTTATTATATTGCCAAATTGTAGCAACTATATCATTAATTTGAATGTTTAATGATATGAATTGTCGTCGAATTATCAAATAAAGACTTCCGAGTTATATTTTACGCAAAATACTGTATTTTTCAAAAATGCATAAATGTATGAACAGTGTTTAAAATAGTTATTTTTGTATCTAGTGCGCGAAATGCTACTTTGGTGATCGAGAACTGATTTTTTTAACGATGCGCAGCCGAGTTAAAAAAATATTCGAGATTACCAAAGTATTTCGCGCATGAGATGCAAACAAAATATTTTCTACAAACGTCAAAAATATTGTTCTAAAATAAGTAATAACTATGAAAAATAGTATTGAACTGGCTTAAATAATTTTTCCAAATCAAGTAATTACTGTAACTATGGAAATAAAATGGCATTTGTTGACAATTATTACAAAGTGACAGTTCTTGATAATTATTTTGGAGTGACTTTTAATTCGCGTCAATTTCGTGCGTGATATTTATTATTGTAAAAGAATGGAAATTTCGAGCGACGATGAACTTAAGCAGTACCCCACCTAACTTGATAGATGCGGCCAATTCCGTAATTTCCAACCTTTTACCGGAGAAATCGAGGCGGCAGTATGAAAATGCATATCAGCAATTTAAAGAGTGGTGTGAAGCAAATAAAGCCAGAAAAATATCTCTCACAATTTGAAAGCCTTAATTATTGTTCTACATTAATAAATGAACGATTTCTTGTTTTTTGCTTGATTGAGGAGTTGAGGACCATATAGGTTAGAATATGAAAATCCCATATAGTTTACATGCAATGTGCGAAATATATTTCGCACATTACTTCGCGCACGGTGTCATGGTAACGAATGAAAATGAAAAAAAGTGCCACTTCGCATACTGTTGTCAATGCGCGAACCTTGTCATTTTTTGACATTTGTAGAAAAAAATTACTTTACGCACAGTTGGTGATTTTACGCACAGGTGGCGTAGCATAATGAAAATTATTGTACCACGCCGCTGGTCCCTTTGGAAGCATAACCTCAATATTGTATTGTTGTCATATTCATGCTGAGCGCGAATGTGCTGTCAAGTTCTTGCTGGTTTTGACTTTTTAGTGTTTTGTGAATGCTGTAAAATAGAGTTTATGTGTTTTTTTATATTCAAGTAAAGGTGCATTTAGTCAACATAAACGTAACTTTAGCACAAGCACTGACATAACATAACCTTGAAAATAATTTTGTATGAGACCTAATATTACACGAGTTTTAGATATAGGCATACATTAAAGAATGGTAGGAACATTTTATGACATGAAACTTTAGGTACACGTGAGTTAAGGATAACATGTTTATCGTAAAAGTAAGATTCTTACAAAATTAGGATTTTCAAAGTGACATGTTTTTAGCATAAACTTAATATTGTTGTATAAATGGTGCCATTTGATTTAACAGATTCAACTTCCGTTTTTAACATATATTTAAGCACAATTTTAAAATGATGTTGACTAAATGCACCTTTAGTTTTTTTTTTATCATATTTTCAAATTGTCTAATGAGATAACTTTTATTTAGAATGTCAAGCGAACATAATTCACCTCCAAAACGGGCCCTACGGGCTCAACGGTCACTCAATCTTGTTGAACTACAGGATATTGCAAATAATTTGAGCGATCTGTCATCTGAAGACGAAGTTTATGATTCAGATGCCGATCCAGTGTATAATCAATCCTCCTCGGACTCAGATACTGATACATCAGAACATTCCTTGCATTCTGGGACGTCCTCTACAGAGGTAGGAATTGCCCAGAGTAGTACAGAAAGGATCAGCGGTGAAGAAAACAGTGAAGTGCCAGTTGTGGATCAAAACACAGCTACTACTTTACTACACAATACATTCGGATCTAGTTGGGGGGCAGTTACTGATATAAAAATAACATTGAACCCAGTACTTCAAGGAGGCAGTCCTGGCGAATATTATACAGCTATAATAGACGATAACATAATAAACCTTATTGTCGACCAAACTAATTTATATGCTGATCAGACGCTTCAAGGAGACGACGTCTTACCTTCGTCGCGACTGCATGACTGGACACCTACTACGAATACCGAAATAAAGCACTTTTTGGGTAAGCCTTTGCCTTTTTATATACATAATTAGCTAAAATATATTTTATTTTCAGCACTTGTTGCATATATGAGACTGAATAAGTTACCCAGCTTGTCGGACTACTGGAGTACCGATGAATTTTATAATATAAATTTTACCAGAAGGCTCATGAGTCGTAATCGATTCGAAGTTTTGTTGCGAATGATCCATTTTTCTGACAATAATGCGCAAATCCCAGAGGGTGATAAACTATCAAAACTGAGACCTTTATTAGAAAAATTACTTCCTAACTATAAAGCCCTGTATGAACCTGAGGAGTATGTGTGTGTGGACGAGACTTTGCTACCTTTTCGGGGTCGTCTGGGAATGCGGCAGTATATAAAGCAAAAGCGTCATAAATATGGCGTAAAAATCTTCAAACTTTTTTCGGGAATGGGTTATACATACAATCTAACGATTTACACCGGAAAGCAGATTGATGGCTCAAAAACTACACCACTCGGAATCGTCATGGAGCTGACTGAAGACATTTTGAATGCAGGCAGAACAGTTGTAACAGATAACTGGTACACCAGCGTGAATTTAGCTAAACGATTGATCGACTCAGACACTCATTTAGTAGGTACAATAAGAAAAAACAGAAAATCTTTGCCGAAAGAAGTTGTAACAAAGAAACTAAAAAAAGGTCAAACATTTGCACAGCAAAGTACAGAAGGTCTCACTTTCATAAATTGGAAGACAACAGAAATGTTTTTATGCTGTCAACTAAACATACTGACAAAATGGTTGAGGTAAGGGGCATAAGAGGATCGAAACTGAAACCTGAAGCTGTTTGTGATTATAATAAAGCCAAGGGATCTGTTGATCTGTCTGATCAGATGGGTGCTTATTCATAAATCAATAAATGGAGAAAAATATTGAGTATTGAATCTACTTACATAACTTGAGTGAAAATAGAAATTAGTATAAAAAAAATGTTGCATGAAAATAAAAATATTGGACTGACAGTGTTAAAGAATTTGAAGAAAAATTACAATCAACTTCACATTGATTAGAAAAAATCAAGTTGCTCTATACTGGGCATATCAGCCATACTATAATTTTTCGAATTATATTTTTGGTCAATTTCAAAGCATATGTGCAAATTTCACTTGAATTATTGAGATCAGTTTTCTTGTTTAAGCTGTTGTTGTCTTCATTGATTCATAATATTTCTAAAGATGAATGTTATTCTCTATTTCAAGAACACTAACATAATCGAAACTCTTTCTATGGTCAAATTGATTAACATATCACGTAACAAAATAAAATCCAGTAATTTTTTTCAATCTACTCATAGACACCCATTTAAATTTTAATGCCTTTCTAACGATCAGGAAATGAAAAAGCCTAAAGCTTCTATGCTGCTTGCTAACTTTATTGACGAAACGCTCTTAGAGTGTAAATGTCGTAATTTTGGTGTTTTTGTGATTTTATACCTTTCTGAAGAAGTGTCAGTTCAATAATAATCCAAAACTTCCTGGCGTAAAGAAAGATACACTTGATCATTAGCATAAAAACTTGTAGAAATCTAAGTAGGTAAGTATATGATCAGACATCATCTGAAATATCAAACCCAAACCCTAGAAATTATAAAGGTATAGACAATTGGTGAAAATAGTCCAGAATGAACTAAACGTATACAGGGAAATCACACAGATAACGTTGTCCACACGTCAAGACAAGGACCAGGCTGGCGAGAAGAAAAACAACTGAAAATAAATCGCTTGGTAACTGAAGAGATCTAAATAAGCATGAAAACAAAAACACGACTAATTAGTATCAACTGACATGATAAACAATATCCAAAAGTAATCAATATACCTTCAAACTGACAAAAACACCGAACATTCCAATAACGGAACACAAATTATGATATTCTGATAATCCTTTAGCCCAAACAATTTCAAAGCATACTAAGACGACCCTTCAACCGACCAACAAATTTTGTACCTACTTGTTTATGACAAATAACAATAACAAAACACTTTTACCAATTCACTGCTCGAGTCTGTCACATGAATTTTAATTACATTTTAATAACTATCTCATTTAAATAACAAGAATCATCATTCAGATTGATGAATGTAGAGGTAGGATATCATGACAAAAAGTGTAAAATAAACTTTCAATAACACTTCTATTTATTCTACTTATTTAGAATAGACTTCTTCAATGTTTGGCTCACCTGTATTTTCCTAACAGCAGTCACTCTTACAATTTGGTAGTTCCCTGGCTCATTATTGAACATGTAAAACTAGAACTGAATTCAATATCAGTGGTCAGTGATAAGGAAACGATAAGGACTTCAATAACGGAGTGTCAAAGACATCGAACCCCGTGATAATAAGACATTATACGTAGTGTAGTCGATGGCACAAAAATCCAGGCCCTGATAGTAAGTGGATTGATTCTTGGAGTAGGTAAATTGAAGAATCACATGCGCCTTAGGCTAAACATTTATTGGCACCTGTAAGTAGCCAGTGATTTTTTTCAACAAAAAAGGTGCGAGAAAAAATATGTTCTACACACTCAATAAAGTATGATCATATACAATGTCATCGTTAAAGTCCGCATCATATGGGATTTTTTTTATTAGTTAGTTATTGCAAATTTAGAGTTAGCGAACAGTTAGAGCTTTGTAAATTATGCAAAATGACTTATCCATCAGATACACCTGTCAAATATGACATTTTGTATAAAAAATTACAAAATGTTAGGTAATTTCTCAATATTTCGAGAAATATATGAAAAAGTTGTTTATTTTCAGATTTCCTACCCACCTACCAAATTTGAACCAGTTTAAACAACTTTGATTTTTCTCACGTTTTCTTAACCTTACAAATTTTTAGACTAATTTAAATTTAGTAAAATCTAAAACAGTTGAGATGTAATACACCATCTGCTGAAAGAATTTTTTTGTTTAAAATGTTTCTAATTGGATATTTTCAAGTAAATACCAACATGCTGTAAGAATTATGTCATACTTGATGCAAAGTGGTTCTAGTTTTGAATTTTCGAATCCATTTCCAAATCAATAGACTTATAGTTGCTTAGTCAATATTCAAAAATTATTCTCCGAAGTAATACTTACAACAAATTAATCAAGTTGCTCTGGCATGCTCTGAAAAGAATTGTAGTAATAAAAATGAACAATTATTTCATAATAAACATTTATAAGGCAATTCAAATGATAGGAATGTACAACGTGGGTTGGATATCAATTACAAGATTTCGGTATGTCTTCCATCACGCTCAATGCAAATAATGGTTCGCCTGGAAACTTCGTTGACATTTGTTAAAAACTGAGGAGACATAATTAGTACGCAATCTCCAATTACTGTCTCCAGGTGGTTGACATCTCGAAATGGCCAGGTTTGTTCCATATTATGCCCAATTATCTTCCCTCGAAATAGTTTCAAAATATATTTTTTAACACCTGCCGAATTATGAATTTTTATTTGAAACTTGGCTTATTTCATTATTTAAAAACTGCACGTATCTTTCTGAAGGTAAATTTTCCCGGAAGAAATATGGACTCTGTTATTTGACACACCGCACCACACATTTGTCTTAAAAGAATATTGATCTCGACATTCAATCAGAAATTTTGGGTTTTCTGTTGACCACCACCTACAGTTTTGTGAACTGACTACCCCATTTGAGGTAAAAGTCGCCTCGCCTGTCCATAAAATTTAAACAACGAAAGTTTCTTCTCGTTGTCCTTGGAACCAAAAAGAGAAATCCAACCATACGTCCAAATCTTGCTCTTTTAAAGTGTTTATAAATTTTGGTTTGAACGGCTTGAACTTATTATTGTGTAATATTTTTCTTACGGTTCCCTTTTGGCACCAGTCTTATTACAAGTATCTGTTAGTTTGCTCATGCTCTACTGCAGCCATGTCAAACATGCGGCCCGCGGGCCGCATGCGGCCCACTGAGCATTTTCCTGCGGCCCCGAATCAATTTTGAAAACAGCCATGTAATGCGGCCCGCGAGCCTGTTAAAAACCGAAAATAAAGTACTGTGATGATGAACTAAGATGCGCGCTCAACCTAAAAGCCTGGCTTGTTCCGGAAAGTTCTATCGCGCGAGAACACAGATGACGCTACCTGAACATTCTGGAAAGAACTGTCGAGAAATCACAATCCGTATATAAGCCAATACCGCTCGATTGAGTTCAGTTGTTCAGTCAGTTATGAGTCAGTTGCGATAGAATTGCGAGTTTAGTTGCGTACTTATTGTTACAACTCGTAACAGTACTTATTGTTATTTATTTCGGATAAAGTTTTTAACATGTCTGTTTCAAAACCAAGTGGAAGTAAGAGGAAACTTGGAGATGAGCATCGTATCTTTCAAGAAAAGTGGGAATTAGAGTTTTTTTGCTGTGAAGTGAAAGACAAAATTATTTGCTTGATTTGTAACAGTACAGTCGGTGTCCCAAAATTATATAATATAAAACGTCACTATGATAGTCATAAAACTAAGTTTTACAAGTATACAGGCATGATTAGAAACGAAAAGTTAAAAGAGTTAAAATCACGGTTAAAAGATCAACAGCTTATGTTTACAAGTCCAAAGCAAGAAAATGAATCTGCCGTTCAAGCGAGCTACTTACTGTCGGAGTTGATCGCAAAGCACTCAAAACCATTTGTTGAAGGTGAATTTATAAAAGAGTGCCTTGTAAAGTCCGCGGAAATTGTAAGTCCCGGGAGCGTGAAGGCTTTTCAAAATATATCCTTGTCCCGGAATACTGTCGCTGAAAGAGTTACCGAGTTGGCTGCCAATATAAGCGAACAGATAAAAACAAAATCAGACTCTTTCATTGCATTTTCTATTGCCTGTGACGAAAGTACAGATGTGTGTGGTGTGGCGCAACTCGCTGTTTTTTTTCGTGCTGTTGATAGAGATATCAACGTTTATGAAGAATTACTGGAATTAGTACCATTGCATGATACAACAACTGGGGAGGATATTTTCAATGCTGTTTATGGACTTCTGCAAAAGTACAATTTAGATTTGTCAAAACTGTATTCCGTTGCAACAGACGGAGCTCCTTCAATGACTGGAGTAAATAATGGCTTCATTAAAATATTACAAACAAATGTCAGAGAAACGGGCAGTGACAAACCAGATTTTCATCATGTTCATTGCATAATCCACCAAGAAGTTTTATGCTCAAATGTGATCAAGTTGGAAAGCGTTTTACAGTCAGTGAAAAAAATGATAAACTTCATAAGGTCACGTGGCTTGAATCAGCGACAGTTTTCTGCGTTTTTACGTGATTTAGAAAGTGAGTACACTGGTTTACCTTATTATGCAGAAGTGCGATGGCTTTCGTTTTCTATGGTTCTCGATCGGGTTTGGAAACTCAAAGAAGAAATACGCCTTTTCATGGAAGTGAAAGAACAAGATGTCAGCTTATTATCCGACGTACCTTTTTTACAAGATCTTTCATTTATGGTAGACATCACAAAACACTTGTCGGACTTAAATACGAAATTGCAAGGACCACGTCAAGTTATAACAGATATGCATGATCATGTTAAAGCTCTCAAGTGTAAGATGATGCTGTGGAAAAACCAGTTAGCGGTGGATAATCTGTCACATTTTCCGACTTGCAAGGCGTATCAGGAAAGTACAAGTGGCCCAATATCATACAAAATGTATACAGAGAAAATGGGAAGCCTTCTGTCAGAATTTGAAAAGCGTTTTCAGGATTTTAAGTCCCAAGAAAACAATTTTTCTTTATTTACTGGTCTTTTCACTATCGATATTGATAAAGTTCCCCCTCACTTGCAGATGGAAGTGATTGAGATTCAGTGTCAAACCCATTTAAAAGAAAAATTTGATAGTGTTGGTACATTCGAATTTTATAAGTACTTGCCTTTTCAATACCAAGAAATGAGAAAACTTGCCTGTAAAATCCTGTCAATGTTTGGAAGTACCTATAAGTGTGAACAATTATTTTCTTTGATGAAAGGAAACAAATCTCCCGCAAGATCGCGATTGACGGACGCACACTTGGACGCAGTTTTAAAAGTTATTTCCGCCGATAAATTCACGCCACAAATAGACAACTTAATTAAAGACAAAAGATGTCAAATATCTGGCAAAAGAAGTTAATGTTTGTAAGTTTTTGTAATGTCCTTTTTATTGGAAATTTAATAAATATACTTCTAACATAATAGTACTTTTTTTCGTTAAGATTTTCAGTAGTTTGTCTTCTTTAAGATTAGGTTTTGCGGCCCACCTAGTCTATGGTCTTCATGCTTTTGGCCCACCAGTGACTTTAAGTTTGACATGGCTGCAGTCTACTGCATCTAAGCATACACTTAATTGAGCTTCTTCATCATAAACTCTTGGATTATGAGGTCTTTTGAAAGTATTTAGCACTGAACCCGTCAATTCGAACTTTGAAATAATCCTACTCACAGTAGACGGGTGAATATATCTTTCAGGATGCCGTGCATTAAAAATATTCACAACTTGTCTATGACTTGTATTTTCACCGTAAATGCGTACAATTTCTATTTTTTCCTGCAAAGTCATCATTTTGATTCTGCTACTTGATAAAAATTACTGTTTCATAAACTTGGTTAAACTGTCAAACACTTGCTACACACTGTTATTTCAATTTTCGTGACATTCAGTTCTGTTGTTTCCATAGCATACTTCCCATTTCAAGAGCACCTTGATTGATGATAAATTTTTGAATATCAGAGAAAATTGTATAAAATTGAATTAGTAAGAAATTGAAGGGAATATTTATTTTATATTTCCAGAGTTAAATCGCTTATCTGAAATGTCCTCATGATAAAAATTAATAAAGTGAATTTTGCCATGCAGAATGTTGAAACTAGAACCACTTTGCATCAAGTATGACATAATTCTTTCAGCATATTTGTATTTATTTAAAAAATATCCAATTAGAAACATTTTTAAACAGAAAAAAATTCTTTCAGCAGAAGGGTGTATTACATCTCAACTGGTTTTTTCAGATTTTACTAAATTTAAATTGGCCGAAAAGTTGTAAGGTTAAGAAAACGCGAAAAAAATTAAAGTTGTTCAAACTGTTTCAAAAGACTAGGCACACATCTTATGGGAAAAAGTCTTGCGGTGAAAATGGCTGTAGAAATGGCGCTAGAGGGCGCCAAATCATGGATTTTGTGATTTTTGGAGAAATTCAGCTTAATAAAAAAATATCAACATCTCATTTAATTCCAATATCATATGCGACTGAGCATTCCTAAAATTCGCGAGAAATATTTTTCCATAATACAGAATGCCACTGTTTTTCTACAGGGTTGTCAAACAATTTACTCAATTCTTCAGTGAATGAATTCTTCTTCGAGGTTATAAGTTGATTGAGTTTATCATTGCGAGGATCAATCAAAATTGTTCGTTCATCTACCAAAATATAATGAAGCAATACAGAGTGTTTGGAATAAGGAATGAAACATATTATAGTATATACATGTAATTACTCTTAATCACGAATTTTATTATTTTCGAGTGAATTCAGATAAATAAAAGACATTTACATATTATTTGTAATCGATAGTCAACTGTTGTTCAACTGAGCGTTCTAAGATAGTGAATGATTTTTCTATGAAACAAAAAAAAGATTTTCTACGGGGTAGTATAATCAATTTTTATGTGAAAGAATTCGCCTTCGAGACTATTAGTTGATTAAGTTAATTATTATTGGTGATAGATCAGAATGGAAGTTGATGTCTAAAAACAAAATACAAAGGAAAATGAGTATTTCACTTGTAAGGAAGGCTCCATTCAATTTGAATAAGTAATTATTCTTCTCGAAGATTCAATCATGAATTCGTCCTAACTACGTCGTAATACCTAAAGGTTTGGCGGTAGAGGGCGTCAAATAATTAATTTGTCGTTTTTGTAGGATTCAGCAAGCTATGCATATAGTTGGTGAGTCACTCAAAGAAATATATCTGATATTCTTAGGATATTGAGTATATTTCCGTCGACTATATATTTGAACTGAATGAACTTAGTTTACTCATCTGAATTCAAGAAGTCAATCATAGGCACGGAGTTATTAAAGTAACCCTTGATTTAAAAACCTAGGAGAACGTATATTGTTCATAATTTGTGCATCACACAAATATTTTTGCTTAAATTCTATTCGTAAAGTATTTATGATGATATTTGTGATGGTCTGTTTTCCGAAGATTTTCTTTCTTTCAGCAATAACTTGACAACGCCGTAAAATTTTCGAGAAAACAAAATACATCTGAATGTAAAACGTTTTGCTCAGTTCAACAGTGAGAAAATTTACAGGGTGGTCCATTCAAGAAATTGATGCTTTGTGTGGCCCCGATTTAAAGATGTATATTTTGAAATAGTTTTACAAGTAAGAAAGTTAACCGCATAAGTTTTAACTGAAACATCTTCTCATACTCCTCATGATAGGTGAGATACTGTACTTCCTTACACTAATAACCTTCCTTATTTCAAACACTCTGTATTCATAGCTTCATTATATGTTGGTCGATCAACAAACCGTTCTGATTGATCCTCAATGATAAACTCAATCAACTTATAACCTCGTAGGCGAATTCATTCACTGAAGTGTTGAGTATGTTGTTGACTATACCCTGTAGAAAAACAGTGAAGTTTATTTTTGCATCATGGAAAAGTATTTTTCACGAATTATAGGAATGTCTAATCGCACAAAATACTGAATATAAATGAGATATTGATATTTTTTTATTCATCTTAATTTCTCTAAAAATCACAAAATTCATGATTTTGCTCCCTCCAGCGCCGAATCTAGTCATAGGATCGAGTTGGGCCAATGGAGTATTTTACTAAGAATGACTCCAGATAAATCATA
The DNA here is from genome assembly GCA_944452925.2 of Chrysolina oricalcia. NCBI lineage: Eukaryota > Metazoa > Arthropoda > Insecta > Coleoptera > Chrysomelidae > Chrysolina > Chrysolina oricalcia. The sequence goes on from OX101822.2 coordinate 16,238,281, forward strand.
TCAAAAATCCAGTCATTTTCACACTTTCTCCTATAAGATGTGTGCGTGGATCTTTGGTAGGAGAGTAGAAAGCCAAAAAATGAACAACTTTTTCAAATAATTTTTTTCGAAATATTGAGAAATAACCAAACAATTTTTGATTTTTTAGAAAGAATGTCAAATTTGACAGGTGAAGTCTACCGATAGATAGACATCGTAATAGTCATTTTGCATTATTATCAAATCACAAACTGTTCACGAAGTCTAAATTTGCAATTACTGAATAATTTTTAAAAATCCCAAATTATTCGAACTTTAAAGGTGACACTGTAGATGTGAATACACTGGAGTTTTATCCTGAATACACTGAATCACTATTTTTTACACCCCCGCAGAAAAAATATACACTGTAAGCAAGAGTAGTAGTCTCGAATGGAAGATAAGACAGATTCATAGCCGCCAAGAGAAGTAAGAGAGAGCTCAATTCAAAATACACGTTATTCTTATACCTGTCTATTCACTTTACTCATAATGAAAATGAAGGAAACATGGTAATAGTATGGCAACAATAATTTCAAAATCCGAACTATACATTTCCTCATCTTTATTACAGATAAATAACTGACAGAGATGTTATTAGCTCTTGAAAAACTGTAAATAATTAGAAGCATTATTGTTTTGGAAAGAAATAATGTGAATAGCTCCAATATTGAAACAGAAATCGCTCCAGTATCGACAATTGTGTCGATTGACCAATCCATTTAGAAAAAAGGAACATTCATCTGAAAAGCAGATATTATACAGGAAATTTGGATCGCCAATACAGCGTTCACTCATTTCTTCTACAAATTGTAACCGTCGATCATAATCATCCTCATTAAGTTCGTGAAGCAGTTTTATCTTGTAGGGGTAAAATTTGTGGGCCTTCAAAATTCTTCTAACGCTTGTTCGTGAAACACCAGAAACTTCGGCCAATTGCCTCGTACTCAATGTGTGATCCATTGTAATGTGCCCTAAAACTGCGATTTGCACGGCTTCATTCCTAACGACACGAACCGGATTATCCTTTTGGTTCTGCACTGTTCCAGTTTCCAAAAACTTCTCCATCAGTTGTCTAACGTAAGTATGTGAAACATTTTTATCCCGAAATAGTCGTGCTGTTTGTCTTGCACAGTCATTGTTTTTGAAATAAATAGACACCAATTCGACCCGCTCAGCTACAGTGTAAACCATACTTATCAAATTTCGCTGTAAACTCTCGAACTAACGCTATGTAAATGATGGTGCGACCATGTCTATTAGAAATGAAGTTTGTACAAACATACTTTTTTCTTCAACGGCCAAAAAATCGGATGTTTCTGTTAGTTTTTATGTCAATAGGCGAATACTAAAATTCCTGCGGCGGAGATTATTTTTAATTATAATCTGTTCCCTAATGTCACGCCTAAGAAAACCGGGGTGATTTTATTATAGCACGAATGTTTATGGCTGACATTTTGAACAGCTTGGAATTTAAATTTGACGTGTCCACCTCTAATTATTTGGTATTTTTATTCAGAAAATAAGTAGTCTATTTCCAAGAGTTTGACAACCTGTCATTTCGTTATCGATGACAATAATAAGGCAAAATTATAGGGTCATGAAGAACTCGATGAGACCTTCAAAAAGAGTTATGGCACGACCCCTTTTCCCTATTCAAATTTTGAGGGTTGTTCACCCCCCCGCTACAGGGTGGTTCAAGTTACGGGTGTGAAAAAAACTGAAAATTAGTTCCCCCTCAAATCAAATATCGACGTGTTAGAGCGTTTTTCAAAATTTTGATTTGAAATCCTACAAATTAGGGTGGAAAGTTTCCATTGGCCCTCCCTGTATAGACTGTACCCTTATTCTGGTTACCACAGTTTTTGCTACTCGCTACTCAGATTTTAATAAGAGCTTATGGGTCGTGAAGTTTGAAATTTAATGAAAGTAGATGTTCAGTTGATAAAATAACAAGCAAAAAGGGGCGCCAATTAGTTTAAAGAATGAAATCTAAAATATAACTTACTTACCAATAACTCAGTCATACAAATATATAAGTAAATGGGTGGTAATAAGAAAATATGGACGAATATTCTTGAGACGAATATGTATATAATGAAAATTCAAGAAAACGATTTTTTTACAAATAATTGATGTTCTATTTAAACATGAAAAGATAATCGATCAGGTGAGCATACTAGAGGAAACTATAAATGAACTTTCCACAGAAGGACGTATGAAAGACAATTTCATTGAAAAATTGCAAAAAGACAAAGAAATGTTCATGAATGAAGCATTGAAACTCGAAGAGGAGTCAAGCTATTTGATTGAACTGCACGAAAAAACAATCGAGAACATGAAATGCGAGATTAAATGTCTTCAACAAAAAATTGAGGAACAAAACATCAAGGAAGCAAAAAAGGATACATCTACTACCAGTACCCAAACACTTAGCACTCAAGATAAAAAACAATCCACTTCTACTGAATTTCTATCTGCTGCAGGTGATTAAAAAAATAGGCATAAAACAACACCTGTTCTTGCCAATGTAGGGTCCCAAAAACAGCAGCTTAGAAAAAAGGGACAACAGATAAATGAGATGACTCATGCAAATGAACAGGCGATCCCTTCTGCTTCAACAGCGTTGTCAAATCGACCGGATTCACATGAAAACTCTGAAACATCAGAAAAAGGATCCAATTATGTTTCCACTGTCAATGCCGTGAATTCACTACTCAAGCCATTTCAACCCGGATCAAATATTGATAAAATCAGATTAATTGAAGAGCTGGATAAGTCGTTGGACAAACTAGATAAGACCTGTCACTCAAAAAATGATGAGGCTACTGTAAAGACAAGCACTCAGAATGAACTAGATGGAAGAGGTGAAGGACTTGAAAGAAGTTATCCCTTGCAGTCCATCCATAGTACGACCGAGTGTCTCAGTGAATATCCTTCAAAGAGAATACTAGTTTTAGGTGATGAATATGCTAAAAAAAATTCTGTTGCTCTTAGGTGTGCTCTGGGTGATCAAAATGTAATAATAGAAGGTAATACTAAGCCCAAAGCAGAACTATGTCTTATAACTAAAAATATCCTCACTGAAACCATTTCTTATGGACAGAATGATCATGTAATTATAATGTTCAATACTAATAATATAAGTAACAAGAGATCACTTAATCAAGCTGTGAGGCAAATCTTACCTCTTAGCAAACTGACGAATATAATACTGATTGGTGAAAGAAATAATTTGATTGATAAAAAAATATTAATTAAAATGTTAAAAGATATAAATAGGTACAAGAAACAAAATAGAAATTCTTCTATAGAATTTTTTACTGACTGCAGACAAAGAGGTACTAAATTTTAAATACTTGCAGATATTAAAAATTGTCTTGCGAAAGCTAACTGTCTGGTGATACTCAAAACTGTTCAAACAAATCATACCGTTGGAGCTTCAGTTCCAAGCACACTCTCTGCTCAATCACCTTTTTTTAGAGAACTCTCAGGCAAATCAAGTAACTACTTAAATTTGCCGGAATCTGTAAATAAACAACACTGTCAGTTTTCTTTTGTTCCCAACAGAAAAATTATTCCGAACACTAGCAATGAGCAAATCACAAATGTTAAATTAGGGAATCAAACATATTGTCATTTCTGCACCAAAACATTAGATGTTTGAATAATAAAGTTTTGCAACTTGATGTGATATTTGAGAAGGATTATGTATGTGATATTCTCCTCATCTCAGAACATTGGCAAAATTATGACCAGATAGACGCGTTAAAATTAAGAAAATTTTGTTTGTGTGCCAGTTATTGTAGAAAAAATATATCCCGTGGAGGGGTAGCTGTCTATAAGCATGATGAATGTCTCTTAAGCTATACCCCACTGAATCTAGATAAGTACTGCGTTGAACATGTTTTTGAATGCTGTGGAATTAGATTGACTAAGACAAAGACTGTTGTTGTGTGTATATACAGACCTCCTGATGGTGATTTTGATATTTTTCTGGTGTCACTTGATGGTCTTCTATCTGAAATTTGTACAGGAAGTGTTGATGTTATTGTTGGAGGTGACTTCAATATAAATTTCAATTCAGAAAATAGAAACCTACATAGTCTCCTAGACATATTAGAATGTTATAACATGAATAAGACGATAACTAGCCCGACTAGGGTCACTAACGAATCTAGTACTTGTATCGACAATTTTCTGGTTGTCAAGAATTCTCAGTACATTGCGAAAACTATGGATTTATGTCTATGAGATCACAATGCACAATACCTAGAAATACCTCAGGCCAATAATGCTCGCGAGCTTCCTAAAAATGACTACCAATTTAAGAGAGATTTTTCAGTAGAAAATATAACAAATTTTAAACTGTTTCTACAAAATGGGGATTGGAATGAAGTTACCAGAGAAAATGAACCAAACATAGCCTATGATACTTTTCAAAGGATACTCATATATTATCTAGAGATATCATTTCCTATAAGACGAACAGGACTTAGCCATTCAGGCAATAATTATCATGTATCACCGGAAATCACTGAGTTGAAAAATCAGGTCATTTTTTACAATTAACTAGCTAAAATTAATGCTAACTATAAAGAGAGGAGTAGAGTTTTAACAAAAATATATAGAGAAACACTAAAAGAAAACAGAAAGTACTGGATAGATAACAAAATAGTTAATTCTCACAATAAATCGAAAACTACTTGGCAACTGATAAATCAAATTCAGAAAAAAACAAAAGAAAAAACCGATTGTACTATCACTGAAAACGGTATGAATCTTACTATGATGGATATGGTAAATAAGTTTAATGAATATTTCTCTCTAATTCCAGATGACAAACATGATCTTGACTATGAGCAAAATGGAATTAGTATGTCCCCCAATTCTATCTTTATTTTTCCAGTCACAGAACAGGAAGTAGTGAACATTGTTAATCGGCTAAAAAAGTGGTCATGACCTCATTTCAAACAACCTTCTTAAAAAATGTAGCACGGAACTAAGTTGTCCTCTAGCCTATCTGATGAATCTATCAACTCAACAGGGAGTCTTTCCAGACAAATTAAAATTAGCATTGGTTAATTCAATTTTCAAACGAAATGATCCGAGCCTAATTGAAAATTATAGAGGAATAAGTATTCTCTCAAGTATTGGTAAAATCTTTGAGATGGATATAAAGATCAATTAATCTCTTTTCTGATGAAAAATAATCTATTGTCAAATAAAAGTACTGAGACAGCAATGTATGACTTTCATGAACACATAATAATGACTCTTGATGCAAAAGTACAGATCTGTGGACTATTTATAGATTTTTCGCGTGCTTTTGATATGGTAAATCATGAACTTCTTTCTCATTTGCAAAATGAATAGATGTGGTATTAGAGGTAGAGCCCTCGAACTAAAGAAATCTTATTTGTCAAACAGACCACAATGTGTGAGAATAAATAATGTCCAAAGCAAACAAGAGATGATAAAACAAGGAGTACCGCAGGGATCAATATTAGGGCCTCTTTTTTTCCTCATTTATGCCAATGACCTGATTTTAATGCTACATAACTTACATTTTGCCCATGTAGTATCATATGCAGATGATACGAATATTCTTATAAAGGTCCCTGAATCGCTTGAACAACTTTTAGAAATGACGGAAATGGTATACACTAAAGTAGGTGAGTGGTCTAAAAAGAACAGCCTAAAACTGAATACGCAAAAAACAACTGTAACGAAATTTAATCTCCGTGGAAAACTAGACAATTTCATTATTTTTAGTGAAAATGAAAGGAGAGTAGATCCATCCGAGACAACTAAGTTGCTAGGAATAATCTTGGACTATAAAGTCACTTGGGAACCCCATATTGTTTCACTTTGTAGTAAACTACGGAAAAATTGTTATGCTTTGAAATTTCTTTCGAGTCACTGTCACTCTGGAGTACTGTTAACTCTTTACTATGCAAATATACACTGTCACCTGAGATATGGCATACTGAACTGGGTTTTATCTACTGGTTTCAATAGATTATTTGTTCTTCAAAAATTTGCAGTGAGGACTATTGCTGGTTTGAGGTGGAAAGATTCATGTAGAAATGCTTTTAAAGAGTTCCATATACTAACACTCATAAGTGTATATATCTATGAATTGTGCATATATGTTTACAAAAATCACGATAAATTTAAGAGTAATCCACAATCTACCTATAATACAAGAAATGGGAGTATTCTTGTACCAGATGCACATCGTACATCATATCAGAAGTCGCATCTTTTTATGGGTTGTAAGGTGTATAATAAGATTGACAAGTATATTAAGGAAGCCTCCAATATACACATTTTCAAGTCTCGGTTGAAGAAACACCTTATTGATAAAACGTTTTACACTCTTGACGAGTTTTTTATATAATATTCTATATGTTGAATGTATTTTATTTTTATTGGAAATTACTGTAATTTTTGTATTTTCCTTCGTGTACGTTTCAGGATTATCTTTTTTGGAAAGTAATGTATTGTGCATTTCTGTTTTTTTATCTATACTTTATGATGACGTTTTCTTTGTTACATTTCCATTGTGTAATGTCCTTATACTTTGTGTATGTTGAACAAAGAAATAAATTTATTATTATTATTATTATAATCATACACAGGGTAGGAAAATGAAATGACGCGGTATCTGAGAATTGCAGTAAAAATCATTGAATGAAATTAACAAGGGAGTTATAGTACTACTATAGATTAAACCCTTTCTAAAATCATTACGTAAGATAAATATTTTATATAATCATCAACTCATCAGATAATCGTAGAAGCAAACCTGTTGTGTCGATTTCAGCGGTTTTCTGCCATATAACGACTGTAACTTCCAAATAAATGATTTATTCAGTCTCTTAACCGCTTGATATGAGAAATAATTTCTAATGCACTCGCATGTGTGGACCATAAATCAAATTCATAATTGTTCCTGAACCATATAGCTATTTCTTTCAAATTTACCAATAAAGATAATTACTTTGTATCAAAAATACCGAAGCGAAGAACGAGTGTGGAGTGAAGATTTTATTTGGATTTATTGGATTTTATGTGGCCTCAAAGTGAATGAAAAGTTTATTCAAATATTTACAGTGATTCTGCATTTAACAAGACATAATTGAATTTTCTCTTGCCAACCCATAAAATTATGTATCCAATTCAATTATTTATTACTTTCTTGTTTGCTCTCAGTTTTGTCTTGAAAACCTTGAAACCTTGAAAACCAACATTTTTCGATATTTTGCATGGTAATGTCACTTTACTTTGTGAATTCAGAATATCGGTCGTTTCCCGCACGCCACTGGTAATAACGGATATGCGCGTATTTAGTATAATTGAATGCATCAACTTTTATGAAGAACTAAATTTTCTGGAAAACTATTAATGAAAATGTTTCCAAGATTAAGATTACATCAAAAAAATATGCAAAAAATTATCTTGAAGTTGTAATGCATTAAGGTCAACCTCCAACATCATGCCCCTCCAATCTGCAAGAAATGTGTATTTTGTACCCTGTGAGTCACACTTGCGCTAAGGAATGTGTTTCTGGGTCTGCGGGATCTTCTGAGTAGTAGTTTTTTTCAATATTATAAATTAAATACTCGATTAACAATTATGTTTTTTTCTCATTATTTTCATGATTATACTTCGTACAATCAGAATTTTCTAAACATCTTTGAGTGTATTGTGATTTACTTATTACAAGGTTTTCTGTTTTCGATTAAAAAAATAATAATCTTTATTCAAAATTAAAAAAACAGTACAAAAATAAAGGTGCAGTTGAAAAAGCAGAGTGTTCCCTACATTCCTGAAGAAAAAGAATTTAAAAAAGTTCGACAATAAACAAGAATTATACCTACATATAAATATAGAAACAAAGAAATTTTCTCACAGAATAAGATGGTGACAGAAGGAAAGAGTACACAAATTGAGATTGGTCAAAATCGATATGCTTGTTATAGTTGTTCTATGATCTATGATTGATTTCCTGGCAGTTTTCTTTTGTTTACAGTTCTCTACTTTTTAAAGATACATGGTCGTTACAACTAAAAGAATTATTTTGTCCTCGAATAAACTTAGTGATCAGAAATATATAATTGTGTTCTCTCATCAAATCTAAAATATACTCTGAATCATTTTCATTCAATAGATCTAATATGACCCAGGGAAAACACGATTCAATTTCTACAGATTTATTGTCTTCGCGACTTGTTTCGATACACAGTATCTTTGTCAAGCGAATGTAATGCATCAAATTATTCTACAAAATTCTTATGAATTGACGTAATTAGGACCTACCTATAATGAAAATAAAAATTTACAATACAATGTAGGTACCTGGAAAACATATCTACTATTTAATTAATTAAAATGGTTTAACAAAGGGGAACTATTTAGGTCCCTTTGATCATTTTTAGTAATCAATTCGAATTTTTCGTTTTATTAATTTTCAAGAATTCTAAATAATTAAGCCTAATATACCCTTATTTTTAACATGAAGGATTTCGAAGGTTTAATCGAAGTCATGGCCTTCCTCCAAAGTACGATTGGCATATGTTGAGTATGTTTTATTCTTTACATAATTCGTACGGTATTCATGTACGCGGCTTTTTAAATGGTCTACCAGCCTGGCCTACATATACTTTGGAGCAAGATCCACTATTCAATTTATAATTATAAACTCCTGATTTTTCATATGTTTGTGTTTTATCTCAATTATTTTTGATAAACCTTCCCAACGTGTTATCTGTTCTGAATGCAACTCATAAATTTGTTTTTTAAAAATGGCGAAATTTTTTCTGAAACGAGTCCTGAATGAGTTAAACTTCTGTAATTATTATCAAGGTTCCTCATAGTGGGGTACACTTCTTGGATAGCCTTTCTATGTAGTTTTTTAGCAAGAATATTTTCTATTAATTTGACTGATATCCATTGTTAAGCGCTATCTGTTTTATGATATTTAATTCTTTGAAGAAATTTTTTTCAGAAAGAGGAATATTCACTAACCTATGGTATGCTGATATTTTATATACACATGGAGGTACCGAATTATTATGAATGGTGATGTCAGTATGGGAAGGTTCATGAAAAAAACAAAATGGTGTTTGTTGTTGGTTTTGCCTGATGTCAAATCTAGAAAATTTATTGAATTTTCTACTTCTATTGTAAATTTAATGTTTGGGTGAATAGTGTTAATATAAATATGAAAGGTGTCTAACTGTCTGTTGGTGCCTTTAAAACAAATTATGTCATCCACCAATACCAATACAAATATGTTGCGAGAGTGGGTGCTTGTGAATTGTTTTTTCAAGGTTGTCCATGAAGATATCTGCCAGTAGATGATCAAACTTTCAGATGAAGAGTAAATTTTGTTGTCAAATTGGAAGTAGTTTTGTTCAAGACATATCGACAAAAGGTCTTATATCTCTTGTTCAATAACAGGGTTGACGTGATTTCTATCTAGTAAACCTCCGACTAAGAGTATGGCATCTTGGGGAGGTAAACTAGGAAGAAGCTTTTGAACGTCAGAAGAAATTAATTAAATCATAATATTTTTTAAGGCTGAAGTTCAGTATAAATTTAGAATAGTTCGTTATTGAATCTATTAACTTTCTTGATAACTGAACTGATGGCTTAAAAATGATACTACTGGCCAGACAGGTTAGTTTTGTTCATGTAATTTTATCAAAGAATATTATTTCGGGGTTTGAGGATTCATGAGAGTTAGGCTTCGTTGAAAATAGATTTTGGGTTTCTCAAAAATTCTTTGATTTGTAGTCGGTACACATAAGTAGGGTCACGTTTCAGTGCTGTAAAATCTACATAATCAAGAGTTTTTTTAACACAATCATTCTGTGGAAATTTAATCGTGTTTTACCTTGGTGCCATATACCATGAATCTTTATCAAGTAACGGCCACGTCAATCCAAAACAATAGATCTAAATTTATATCACCAACCAAAACATGACAACACAAGCACCAGTACAAGCTTAAGTTCTACTACAACAGCAGAACAGTCTCAGACGCGCCCAGTAACCTTCACTCATTTCTCCCAGTAAGTGTTTATCGTCTTCATGTTCAGCACTTTCATCCCGTGTACTTGGAGGCCGTTGTGTCGTTTGTGAGATAGGATGAATCTGAGGTTGTCGTACAATAACATCAGATTGGTCTGGAAAGTGCCTCAAAATGTCATTCCCCTGTGAAATCCGAGTACTACCTCTGCATGTATTCCCTTCTGTGGAGTTCTGTGGACGCACTGGTCTAATTGGTGTAGTACTTTCGCTATTTTTCACAGCATCTATTCGGTTATAACCTTGTTCAACCATAGAATCAGTCTTTGATAGCTGCACTCTGTTGTCAAATTGCCTATTGATTTTGGGGGCATTATCTCTCTTTTGGGCTACTGGAGGTTTCTTGAGTGTATCGTTCAATAATTTTTGTCCATGACTAGATTGCCTGTTGAAATAATCTGGATCAGTTTGTTCGAAATTATTTGCAACTGACTGGTCCATTGGGGCTCTACGTTTTGACAATGGTGGTTGCCTGCTCTTATCTGGAGCGAATTGCGAACAATCTTGAACTGGATACCCGTAGTACGTTTTCGCTAGATCATGCAATTGCTGATAAACTTTGGGGCCATTCTGTTTCAACCTCACCACAGTTTTATTCCTCTGTTGGGTTCCAGGAAGATTCTGTAGAGTTTTGTCTGATGTTTTTTGATCTTCACTAAGATTTTCCAAATCTTTTGTAACGTCTCTGAGGTAGTTATATGCTTCATCAAAATCATTTACAAACGACTTGTTTATTTGAGCTACATTTTTTGATTGTCTGCTGTCAATTGAGGGAATTGAACTCAACAAATGCGTTTTTGCCATATCAGGTATCACCACTTCACCACGTAAAGGAGGATATCTTGCATAGTTCAGGTCTACGTTGGAAAGAACTTCTGTTGGTTTTGGAATAGACCATTTGTTGTTGGGGCCTTGTAAAGCATCGACCGCCAGTGAGCTAGGTTTGATTTTATTTATGGTACTTTGTTTTACGAGATTCTTTGATGAAATATCTGGTATAGTGTCAGTACGCCCATCAGAAATAGTGAAAATTGACCCTTTATCATAGATCAGGTTTGACTGTTTTGTAACAACTCGTTCGCCTTCATCTTTTTTTACTTTATTATCGGCTTTAATTTCGCCAACACTCATAGGTGGCTTCGGTGTGTTACCTTCACTGCTTTCGAGACTCTTCTTATTATTTTTCCTACCTCGTTTTTGCCCCGAGAAAGTTGCGCCTCTATTTCCTTTAAGCTTTGGATTGAAACATTTTTTGGTATTTTTTCTGTTACGAATAACTATTATTTGGTTTGGATCTATTCGCACTGGTTGTGGTTTGTGTTTATAATAATCTTCATCAAAAGTGCTCAATCCACTATCACTAGATGAACTATCATTTTCGTCAAACAAACCATGTATTTTCAGAGCTAGAACATCCTCTGATATCATGGGGGTATTTGGTTCAAAGTTATGTACATGAGCTCTATCAACAGCAAGTGAATCATGTTTCCTATTATAAGAAGTTTTTGGTTGCTGATCTGTGTGGTTTATTTTTCTCTTTCCGCCAGGGTTCCAATCTGTATTCATTTTTGGTCAACGAGTGCCAATGAATTTTCGGGATATGGTTACTCCAGACACTGAAATACAATAATAACTCTTTAATTAATTGGCAAATGAATATTGTCATGTAAAAACCAATATTAATGTAACCATTGGTTCTGATTCAGAATCAGTACAAGATCATCTCCAGATTTTAAGACTATTGTATAATTATGGTAATGAGTTTAATCTCAATTCTCGAGTTATTACATTTTAGATATATGTCATAAAATTAAAATATACAGTGTGTCCCAGCAAAACTTGTCACCCCCCCTAATCTCCGAATTCGTGAAAACAATTGAAAATCGCTCAGACCCGACGATCTTTATGTCAAGGAGGAACACTTTCACTAAATACATCATCATTGTGTTGTCAACCCCCTCAACCCAAGCACCACTACTTCAGAATTTTCAATGGGACTACTATACTTGTGATACATCATTTTGAAGGGAATTCAATCCCAAATACATCGGTGTACTAAAATTGAAGATCTATCAAGTATTTTTGGAGTTTTAATGAAAACTTAGTTTTATCACAAGGATCAGTGTGGGTACGCCACTGAATTGAAATATAATATTCTGTCAGAAATAATCGTTTAGAAGGTGAGACAGACGTTTTTATGGAAAAAAAATTGTCACCATGTGTTTTTGTATACGCATATCTTTGTTTACGCCTTGGTATTTGATGTATTCAAGTCACTTCATTCAATAAATTGAAACTTTTCGAAAATGGTTTATACAATACAAGAGAGAATATCCATAGTAGCTACGTATTTTGAAAATGGACGATGTGCTAAAGCTACGGCTCGAATTTTCAACGAAATTCATTCAGAAAAAAAATGCCTATGAGAAATGAAGGGGTCGCTGTTGCAGTTGTATCACGCAGTCTGAAAATCGTGGTACTGGACAACCCGATCGTAGAACAAATCGCAGCTCAGACTAGTAAGCTGTACTTTTACAAAAAGGAACGTGAACAATTAAATGTGGTTGAATTTTTCGTGTATTAGTGGATAGATGATACTGAAATTAACGTTACTTTGTATAGTTGTCGTTAAACATATAAGATAAATAAAAAAATGCGCAAAAAATGGTCTTATCTTCTCCATCTCTGCCTGGAAAGGGCCACATAATATTGGGGGCAAGTGGTGCAAGAGATCGATACTAAGTACAAAGAAACAATTTAAAAAATATATTCAGTATAATGATTCGATTTATAATTCATTAAAAAGTTATTCAACAAAAAATAACAAATAAAAAAATTTACAACATTCTCGTCTATACACAGTTTTCATTCAGTACTGCATTATTCACGACTAAACATCTGGATTGTCAGGAATTCAGATGTTTTTGTTCAGATAATTTGAAAATAATCTAGAGAGGATAATTCTCAAATAAGTGCATATACCAACATGGTCTTCCATGAAAATAAATTCAACTTTCCAATTAATCGCCCTGTGTTTTATTTATATGAACTCTCTGTAATCCTATATTTTCAGATCGGATAGTGCGTTGCCACGTTATCATTATTTATATAGATTTTATTGCGAAAAATTACTTCACTTTGAACTGGAATAATACTTTCGCGGTTGAAGATTTTCTATTAGATGATTTGCACCTTGTGTGAATTTTTCTGATGGAAGCTCTCAGTATGGTATGTCAATGATCAATTGTGCTAAAATTCAAAAATTATATGTATCATATATTGTTTTCTTGTTTTTTATCGGTGATTTCTATCAAGTTTTAGTGCAATCATATTTGAAGGGCCCAGTGGAAAAACGATGAGGTTCCACATTTTCCGAAATCGACATTTTAGCGGCATCTGTTAGCTTATAGCTCGAAGTATCAACATACCAAACCTTACTGGGGACAAACAATGAAATTCAATAAAAAACGGCGGTCGAAAGTAGGCAGCACAGTGTAAAAACGATGACACTCACACATTAGATTTCGCTTTTCTCGACTTTTTAAAAAGTGGAACCTCATCGTTTTTCCACTGAACCATTCATTTATTTCTTGCATAAAATTGAATATTCTCTCGTGTCCTAAAATCAAATTCGGGAATATAATCAATATTGGACACTGGCATTTTGTTTCGTAGAATCATATTTTTATTCATCTGCTCTTGGGTATTTTGTGATCCTCAAGTAATAAAAGTAAATTCATTATTAATTTTCAACTTTAACGCCCTGCATTTCGAAAACGAATTGTTGTCTTTTACATGTTCACCTATAGACGTTATTTTCCTTGTAATGTGAGAAATTAATGAACCTTAGGAATCATCCTGTATAAGCAAATATTGTGCTAGTACTCACATTTCCTTCTAAAAAATTAAGCAAGTTATCAATTAAAAAGTATATATTTCTGCCAAAAATGCATAGTACCACGCCATACACACCTTATAGGGTAATCACATGAGAATATTGGCTGAATTCAGTGCGAGTAAATATTAATACTTACATAAGTTCAGGAAATTACCAGGAAATTAATTCCTATTTTGTCGGTAACCAAACACAGTTTTTTAGACAAAAATTGCAATAATTCAATAAATAAAATTATTGACATCTCTACATTCATTCAAATTATTCCACCTATCGCCCCAACGTAACACTTGGCGCGGAAGATGTAAAGGCCCGCACAGCAATTAGTTATGGTTTTTTGCCATGCAGGGTCGGGCGTAGTTATAATAGAAATCACAGCTGTATGCGGTTCGCGCAGCCATTAGCAAATTAGATTTCGACGGGGCAGTTGTTTACCTAATCTAAGGATACTAATAATAATAAAAATTGATTATTCTCAATACAAAATTTACAGTGCTTTTGTTAAATTAACTTGATTAATCTGCACGCATCACAATATTTAGTGGCATATGTACTAGTCCGACCCTGGTCGGCGGCATGAGAATTAATTTCGTGCTTATCGACCATTTTTTGTGCCTTTTTTTATTTATCTTATATGTTTGACTACAACTATACCATAACAGTTTAGCCTATTGAGATTATTCAGAGTTCTCCAAATATTCTGGTAAATAAAACCATCTCTTTTCGGTAGGAATTGCTCTAAGATACTTCATCATTCTTTCCTGGCAAAAACGTAGTCCTATTTATTATTCCGCTACCAGTATTATCAACTAAAGTTGATAACGGCAGTTACCGCCCATAGAAGAAAATAATTACTAACGATTTTGTGTTTATAAGGGATAACAGTAATAATAACCACATTCTCAGTAAATCTGAACTCGAATCAAGTTTTGAGATTACTTTTCATTTATGGTGGGATATTATTTAGCTGAATTCATTGCGTTTTGTAGTAATACAGAACAGAATGGTAAACATAAAGTTATATTTGTTAAAATTTTCGTTCAACGTTCAGTTGAGTTGTCGGGCGATTCCGGTTGAGAGAGGGTTCGTACACCTATGAAGATTTAGTGAAGTTTAATTTTTCTTAGAGCTAACGTCTGAGTCGAGAGATCTGAGTATATTATTATCGTGAGTGAGCAGTGAAATTTATTACTACTCTTGAAGGTGGGTTAAGTAAACAGAATTTTCTGAATATGCATTCTATAATTCTATACGGTTTTAACATTTCATCAGAGGACTCATTTTAATACGATTTGTTTTAGCCGCTTCTCTATACGTTCAATGGACCGAAGTTAATAATTGAACATCATGGGCTCATACATACGCTGAACAAGATTTCAGCGTGTGCCTGCATAGATGATTGTTGAAGAAAATTTAGATTATGCAATCATTACTATACGTGAATTAAGTCTGATTATACTTCCATGAGCTGAACAATAAGAAAAAACGAGATAAAAGTCTTGAATCTACAAATTTGTGTTCCTGTTTCAGTATACCGGTCATCATGATGGCGGAAGAGAGGGGGTCGATATGTTACCACTAAATCATCGAAGAATAGTATCTCTGAAGAATAAACAACCTAATTAGGAAAAACAAATCAACAAAATTAGGAAGACAGTTGGAATTCATTCGCTTCCTTTACTTGAAGGTATGTAACTAGTTTACTTTTCTCATTATTGAGTCGAATAATATTCCTTGAATGATAGAACTAAACAATTCAGTGAAACTACCTTTTCACATCACCAGGAGTAGTGGTATAATTATATGATGACGATGTTTTTACTGCTCCTGTAGTGGTATTTATTCCGCGTCTTTCTCAAATTACCACTGGTCTATATGATAAGATTGTTGCTTGTACTGTTTCTGTCGTGGTATTCTATTTTGCACTGATTTTGTGAAGAAAAGAAGAAGAAAATCAGAGAAAATTATCAGGTATTATATTGGTAGAAGATTAAGCATACTTTCTGTCCGACTATACCAATAAATGATAAATAATGTAGTTCATTCACAGGAAGGAACGCAAAGTACAAACAACAATTTTCATATTGAAAAAAAAAACACTATTCAGGAATAATTCACAAATTTTAATAAATCAGACAAACACAGAATCACATAGATTTATCAATTCAACTCAGAGTTGTATTTCATAAAGATAATATTCAATTAATGATAATAGAATTTTTTATATTTATCGAAAGTAATAAAAGCAAAATCAAGTTACCTGATGTATTTTATCATTCGTCATATTTATAAGACGAGTGACTGTATTTATTTCAAACGAAAATGCCACGTATACCTTTTTGACTTTACATTCAATTCAGAGTATTATTATTTGCTATCTCAAAAACTGTACCCCTGCATAAGAACAGATATCAAAGAGATATTCATGTAGCTGCTGATATGAACCATAAATGACAATGAATTTTTCAGAAAAACAAGAGACGAATTCGAACTGAAGACAAATGGAGTCGTCAAAGCATTCCTTCAATAAAGAAAAATTGTTCCAAACCATCATAAAAGTCAACAATATAAAAATTACAAGAGTGGAACGTTATACGATCGTTAAACTCATTACAGTAATAAGAAAAAAATATAATGAACTCATAATGATGGACTCATGAAAAAATTCAAATAAGATCAGATGGGTAAGTACACCTTTCAATAACAAATAATTTTATTTAAAATAATTATCGAAAATTTCAATGAAAACTTTCCTACCTGATCTGAAACAGAACGTGGAGTGTTTCTTTAAGATATGACCATTCATTTATTTTCTGATCCTTATACGTTTATGGACAACAAATTGGATATTCATTTAGTCTAATAACCTTCTAGAATAGTTCACTACTGAACTATCTCCAAGCGAACAGGAAGATATAGCGTGGTTGACTCCAGCCTCCAGAGAAAAGCCCAATCAGGATATAATTGAAAGCTTTCCTGCGTTTGAATATCAGCTAAATTAATATAGTTTGGTAAGAAGCTATGTCAATCCATTTTTGGTAAAAGTCTGAACCTTTTTTTAGGTTTGTAGAGGTGCCAAATTTAAGATTTGTCGGTCGGGTTTGTAGCTTTGTCGGGAGACAACGGTCGCCGCCACTGAGTTTTAGAAATCAAAATAAAGGTCCCAATACACCCATGGGATAGACAATCCCAATAAACGTCGTCAACGTGGGTTGCCTATCGTCTATTGATTTCAGGGGTCAACGGATTCACGTATAACTCCCATCCTACCTTCATTGTTTTTTCTTTATGTTTTTTGAACTCGCTGTGAAGTAAAAACTGCGTGCTTGCCTCTTCAAGGTAGAGTTAGAGTTTTTCTTTTCCCTTTGCGAACCATGTTCTAGTGCTTTGAGTGAGGCTCTGGGTAATTACTCTTGGTTAAAAGTAATCATAGGTAACTTTCCTTCTACTACTTCTGTCCATGTTGTTGGATATTGTAACTTTTAATACATGTTATACGTAGCTAACTGTAATTTAATTTATTCTAGCACACTTATTGTCAACACTCGACTGACGAAATAAAACCATCATCTGCGTTTTTCTTCCTCTGAGAGCCCCACACGAAACCCCTGAGAAGCCGTTTTGTAACAGTTTGAATAACACTTCCAGAAGTTGTTAGGAGCAAGATGTAACAACATGTAAGATTCTCTACCTGAACAGACTTTTGAAGAGAAATGAGCTGTTAGATATTTTGATGTCTACCAATATGAAAGAAATCAAGTCTATAAAGCGTCTCCCAGATTTCAGGGAATCAGCCAGTTATGAAGAATTGCCACCCTTTTACTGCCTATATTCACAGAGAAAATAAGGAATACTTATATCTACAGGCTATCAGAGCTAGGGACTTATTTTTTTTGTTAATGTAAATATAAGTGAAGTTCTTATATTTTACGGTAAACTTAGAATAATAGAAAATATCCATACCTACTATGTGAGTATATGAAAAAAATTTGAAATGTACGGTTTTTTCAAATAAACTTCTAGCCTTTAAATTTTTTCCTAATTTTTTGACCATATTATCATCCAGATATATTCGATTCAATTCCTAAATGCTGGATTTTTATTTTCAGACTGTTCCTGATATACAGCCCAATTTGCTCTAAAAATGAAACAAATATGAAACGTTGAAATTAGCTATGCAATCGATGCCAATATTGATTGTGCACAAGCAATCTTTTGTTTTCGAGGAAGATGTTGTTTGAACTGGACAAACATGTCATTTTGTGAATAAGCTGTTAAATTATGATACCATTTATATTATTGTTATTATTATTTTCCTACCTATATGAGACAAGTTCGAGTACATTTTTTACAAAAACTTGTGTTCTGTATATTCTGATTGTTGTTGAATAAATGATAAATATTAGCTGTTGGTATTTTTTTACGTTGTTTAACCCCATGATACTATAACCCAGTTTAGTATACAATAACATATCAAAATGTACCATTTGCTATTCTCCATATTAGTTTTGGTATCGTTTCAAACCACGAGTATGGCAATAATAACAACAAATTTTTAGGGGAAAACATAAATTTTGCCATACTTGTGGTTTGAAACAAAACTAAAACTAATATGAAAAATAGCAAATGGTACATTTTGATATTCGCTGGGTTATAATATCATGGGCGAGAGTGTGGTAAACTGTTCAATAATCAGTTTACTAGCTAGTCGTGGTAAAAAATACCCTACAGGTAATATTACAAATGGAAGAAACATATACCGCAAACTTTAGTAAAAAATTCTCTGTTCAAATCTAACAGTTGAATAGGTGGCGGTGCCTGTTCCAGATTCACTAATGAATTATAGTTTAAAATAATCAGCGGGTGGTTATTCGATATTACGTAGTCGTGGTAAATATAACCACGATGCTCCGTTGATCGATTTTTATTTTTCGCGATCAATATCACTGCATTACCTAGCAATACTTTCTCAGGGTTGTCTCAACGTTTTTGAAGAGTACATCACTACGATCAAAGTTTGTCCATATTCTTAATGTTTTTCGTGGTTAGATCCTTGACGATTCTAGTAATTTGTACCTTTCTTTTCTCTGCGTGTAGGACATGCAGTGATGGACAACATTCAATCTTTGAGACAACTTGAGACTATTTCTGGAGTTTCTAAAAGCAGCGTACATCGAATTCTGAAATAAGCAAAATTCCATCCTTGTACAAATTAGAATGTACAAGAATTAAATGAGGATGATCCTTACAGACGTACAGAGTTTTGTGAAATCATGAGTCAATTATTGATTGGTGATAATAATTACCTCTACAATGTGTGCTTTTCTGACGAATTTTCTTTTTACCTAAATGGACATATGAACAGGCACAACTGCAGATACTGGAGTGACGTAAATCCCCATTGGTACAGAGAAACGCATTCACAAACTCCCCAGAAATTGAATATTTGGGCTGGTATTCTGGGAGACCATATTGTAGGCCATATTTTATTGATGGTAACCTCAACGGACAAACGTATCTTGAACTTCTTGATTCAACTGTGAACCCGAGAATCACTCAGTTACTTGAAGACGGTGATAGGCTATTTGAAGGTCAGCTCACTTTTCAACAAGATGGAGCTCCTCCAGATTTTGTTGCACCTATACTTCAATTTTTAGAAGATAATTTCACATTGAGATGGATTGGAAGGCGAGGACCAATAGAATGGCCGGCTAGATTTCCTGATTTATCACCATTAGACTTCTTTTCATGGTGTCATTTGAAATCCAAAATTTATATTACACAGTCAACTTCGAATGATGATCTACGCAGGATAATTGTTGTGGAGTGTCGTGCAGTGACTCCAGAAATGATGAGCAATGTGCGAAGACTTCTGTATGGAACTGAATGGTTCAGATTTTGAACCTTTCTTACGATGATAACATTTTAGGTGATGAAAAATAAAAATATCTTGATAAAACTTAGTTTTCATTAAAACTTCAACAATACTTGATCGATCCTCAAATTCAGTACACCGATGTATTTGGGATTGAATTCCCTTCAAAATGATGTATCACAAGTGCTGGGGTGCTGGGGATGAGGGTGTTGACAACACCATGATGACGTATTTGGTGAAAGAGTTCCCCCTTGAAATAAAAATCAACGGGTCTGAGCAATGTTCAATTTTTTTCACGAGTTCGGAGATTTGGGGGGTGATAAGTTTTGGCTAGAACACACTGTATGTGGCGGAGACTAATTATTTCATTATTACTGTCAAATCTTTGCCCAGATAATCAGGATTTGCCAAAGATTATTTTCGCCATGATAACATCAACAGAGACCAATAAACTACATACCTATCGCACTGTATTTGTTATCTCGAAGGTTATGGAAAAAGCCATCAACGTTGAGAAAACACGAAATATCCAGAATGCTCAGTAATAACGAATGATCGACTATATGATTTCTGCCATCAGAGATCAACTGGCGACCTTCTTGCTTATACTGTAAAAATAAATACAATAAACTTGAAGAATCAGTTGGATAAACACCAACTTTTAGAAATCTGAGTTAATAATTGGACATCCTATGGAATCCTTGTATCAAAAAAAGGTTATAAGCCTAGAAGTCCTCATAGACATTTGGTGAAAATTGTCCAATGTGAACCCAACGTATAACATGGGAATCACACAGATAAAGTTGTCCACGTCAGTGGCGACGAGAAAAACATTAAAAATGAATTTCTCGGTTAAATCATAAGCGTGAAATCAGAAAACAGGACTAATTAGTATCAAATGGTATAATACATAATATCCAAGAGTATCGAATAGACCTTCAAATTAACAAAAACACTGAACATGTCAATATCGGAAAAAAAGTAATGATATTCTCATAATCCTTCAACTCCAACAATTTCAAAACATACTAAAACGACTAACTACCATTCGTCCGACCTACAAATTTTGTATTCGTTTACTAAAAATAGCAATTTCACAAATTTCCTACTTGTGTCTGTCACAATTATTGTAATTATACAGTGCGGTCCAAAGGTATGGAATAAATTAATTTTTAGCGTTATTATGTATTTTATGAAAAAATCCTGAAACAGGTCAATTTTTATTGGCAATTTGACAATTTACAGTATGAAGATATTACCCCCTTCTTGCACTCCCTCTGAATTATGAGCACCCCCTCAAAAATTTTAAATGAGAAGGGGGGTCGTGTGGCATCTTGTTCGAAAGGGATTTTCATTATCTGTTCAGCAATACTAAGTTTTTCATATTTGGTGCAACCATAACTGAGAAATTTTTTTATTAAAATTTAAAAATATTGACACTGTAAATTATGTATCCGTTGAAAAAACCTGAAACAGGTCGATTGCTATTCTCAATTTGACAATTTATACTTTCTTATCTGTCTTGCTAAAAAAGTCAGGAAAAAGTCGTTGAAGACACCAAAAAATTATTCACAAAACCCATAAATAATATAATGTCAATCTAGTAAACTACTGTTATTTTGATATTTGTGAGTTGCTGGCAGACGTCGGTGTATTGAAAAATATTTTTGTGTGTATTCGATTCATCTATGGCTCATTTATCCGAAACTCAAAGAATAGACATTTTAATTATGCTTGGATGCGGTAATAAAACACGAACTCAAACGGAAGTTTGTGAAATGTTCAATAATAAATACCCTGGTCAACACGTATCACAATCTACAGTTAGCAAAATAGAAACAAAATACCGTGAAACTGGACATGTAAAAACTCGTCAAAAACCAGGTCGAAATGCTGCATTGGATGAGGAGAAAAAGTTAGATGTACTGTTAGCGATTGAGGAAAATCCGCATATGACAAGTAGACAACTTGCCGCCGACAATGATGTAAGTAAATCATCGATATTGAGAGCTTTACATAAAGAAAAATACCATCCTTATAAAGTTCAGTTGGTTCAGGAGTTAAATGAGGATGACCCTGATAGAAGGCAACAATTCTGTGAACTGATGATGGATAGAATCGAAGCAGATTTGCAGTTCATAAACAAAATTGTGTTTTCTGATGAAGCTACTTTTTATTTAAATGGAACGGTTAATAGACGAAACTGTAGATATTGGAGCAGAGAAAATCCTCATTGGATGTGTGAGGCTCACACACAATATCCCAAAAAAGTGAACGTTTGGGCTGGTATCATTAAAAACAAAATTATTGGCCCCTATTTTTTTGAAGGCACAATTAATGGTGAGATTTATCTAGGTTTTTTGATGAACTTTTTAGTGCCTACATTAAAAAGACTTTTTCCCGATGTTAATGATCCAAATGGAATAGATAGATCAATTTGGTATCAACAAGACGGAGCTCCACCGCATTACACACGTATTGTTCGAGATTATTTGACAGAAGTTTTTCCCAATAGGTGGATTGGCAGACGTGGAACGATTGAATGGCCGCCTAGATCCCCCGATTTGACTCCTCTCGATTACTTTTTATGGGGTTAAAATCAAAAGTATATTTCAATAGACCAGACAATATTGCAGATTTAAAAACTAGGATATCGGAAGAAATTAACAACATAACCCCTGAGGTCCTACAAAATGTTCTACGAGAATTCCAAGATCGCCTTGCTTATTGTCAAGAAGTGAATGGTGGTCATTTTGAACATTTAATTTAACTGTAAAACAAATTGAAATATACTTCCTAAACATTATGTTACATTATTTCCTTCAGTCTATCAACATTTTACATATTCAGAATAAATTTTCTCAGTATTGCTGAACAGAGAATGAAAATCCCTTTTGAAAAAGGTGCAACACAACCCCCTTTCTCATTCAAATTTTTTGAGGGGGTACTCATAATTCAGAAGGGGTGCAAGAAGGGGGTGATATTTTCATACTATAAATTGTCAAATTGAGAATAGAAATCGACCTGTTTCAGGTTGTTTCAACTGATACATAATTTACAGTGTCAATATTTTTAAATTTTAATAAAAAATTTTCTTCGTTATGGTTGCACCAAATATGAAAAACTTAGTATTGCTGAACAGATAATGAAAATCCCTTTCGAACAAGATGCCACACGACCCCCCTTCTCATTTAAAATTTTTGAGGGGATGCTCATAATTCAGAGGGGGTGCAAGAAGGGGGTAATATTTTGATACTGTAAATTGTCAAATTGCCAATAAAAATTGACCTGTTTCAGGATTTTTTCATAAAATACATAATAACGCTAAAAATGAATTTATTCCATACCTTTGGACCGCACTGTATTTTGATAAAGGTCTCGTTAACACAACTATAATCATTATAGACTGATTCTATGTTTGGCTTACCTGTATTTTCTCAACACAAGTCACTCTTACAATTTGGTACTTCCCTTGCTTATTTCATAGCTGGAACATGTTGAATTGGAACTGATTTCATTATCAATGATCTATTGTGAAGTAACAGCAGATTAGAGAAGCAGACAACACAATCAGTTTTTATTGATAACGAAATGATAAGGGACTTTAATAACAGAGTGTCTTCGATACCGAGTGATGGCGTAAAAATTCAGGCCCTCAGAGTTGAACTACTGGTCGACAAGCCTAAGGATGCCTCCGAGAATTGGTTGCGCAGTAGACAAAACCCTGGAATGGGGCAGGAGCTCAATAGCTCTGCATTATTCAAGCAGTTAACGTCGTGAGTGTACAGTCAGTGGAATAAAATTATTGTGGCGTTATTCTGATTGTGTGTTGAATAGGCCGCGGGCATCTGACGTCACATGACAACTGTCAATCAGCCTGCTGGACAAACAAACCGTATTTGAATAAACAACAATGGTAATTTAATGATATTATAATGGCAATTCTGAGAAGATTAAAGGTTTAGTCTTAGTATACCTGGAAGAGGGGAACGTAATTTGATATTATAATCAGTATTCTTCCTGATTGCAACGAGATTGTTTGTGATATGGCTGATAAAAGTGTTTATTTCAACACGTTATCTAAGGATGTCCAGAAGAGATATTTACAAAATGTTCTGAACATACCGTTGCCCATTTCAACTTCTCAGTAGTTAAATCTGCTCTTCTAGTTGCCTGAATCCACAATTCACGTGTCTTTTCAGCAAGAGGATTAATATTTTTTCTATTGTCGAAAATAGAAGGGAGTCGATGGAAACCTTATCTCTGCCGCTTCTACTTCCGCATTTCACAATCGCGCAAAATTCAGGCAATATCGAGAGTTTTTATTCTAAAATATGACATAAATGCTCAATAAGCATTTGTAGATCCGTTTGTTTGTCCAGCAGGCTGAATTGACAACTGTCATTTACTGTCGTCTATCAGATATGCCCGCGGTCTATTTGAAATCCTTGTGTTGTTGTTGTGTTGTGTATAGTTTTGAAATATTATTAGATAGGTTATAGTGTAGTTTGTTGTGTTTGAAAATGCCTTCAAAGAGTAAAGTGAGAAATAAGATTCTGAGTGGACAAAGTAGGGAAATTGCCAGTAATGTCATCAAATTTATGCAGGCAGAAGCAATGATAGGTGAAACCAGTATTCCTCTTGTGAAGGTTCAAGAACGAGTTGCTGCCGCAACGGGAGTTTGCGTTAGAAGCATTAGGAATATTAATTCAGAAATGAATAAAATTGAAAAAGGTGAAATGGGACAATTCTCAACTCCAAATAAAAAGAGAAACAAAAAATCAAAAGTTACCATGGACAATGCTGATTTGGCAGTGGTCAGAGGTCATGTGATATTGTTAGTCAACTTCTGTAAGTATGTTCCTCGTGTTCTTTATTATATTTATTTACCTATTTCTGATATTGTGTGGCGATGCATTCTTTTTCTAGTCGTACTTTATTTACACTTATGGCTTCGGGAAAATTATGCAATTTTTATAAACGGTCCAGTGATCACAGACAATTATATTATTCGAACAGTTCATTAGGAATTAATGAAAATTCAGATAAGATCCTACGTTCCTACGTGTTGCAGAAAAATGTCTCTCCCGATTGTACATTCCGATGATAACCAGCCGTAAACAGTAGTCGATCTTTGTCGCACATCTACTCACGCTTTCTATCGTTTGCGCATCTCAGAGGCATCCTTACGATTGTCGACCTGTAAATATGTTGATTCTATTAGCAGGGTATATGCAAGACAATAGGCATCTTAAAAGCGGTTCACACCTCAGCTCATACTTCCAAAATATGATCGAAATTTGCTGATTGCCCTTCCAATTTTTTTTTTCGCCAAAATTTATTTTCAAGGTTTGTTTATCCGATCTCAGTTGAATATGACTTCATTCAGCTCAATATATAGGGTTGGTTCAAAATAGCACATGGTGTAATAACGAATGAAGGATGAAACCGGAAAATTAAATAAATATTATTCCCTATATAAAGAAAACAGTAGACCAGATTAAGTATATTTTACGTATAACCCTTCAAAGCGTGGAAAGCAATCAGCAATACGCTGACCGCCTGCTTCAGTTATAGTTTCTCCAATCTCAGTTGAATATGTCTTCATTCAGCTCAATATATAGGGTTAGTTCAAAATAGCACATGGTGTAATAACGAATGAAGGATGAAAACAAACGGAATATTAAATAAATATTATTCCCTATATAAAGAAAAGAGTAGACCAGATTGAGTATATTTTACGTGTAACCGTTCGAAGCGTGGAAAGCAATCAGTAATGCGCTGACCGCCTGTTGCATAAATTACCTTAAATCACCTCTTAATATTTTTATTGCTGTGCGGTAGCCTGGTGATATTTATGAAAAGAAGAACAGTATCGTACTTAATGAACGATCAAACAGAACTCAATATTTTTTCTCTACTTACTTTGTTTTGCCGTTAGACTAGGTATAAATGAAATTAATTATTGACAAATACTATTTGTTATCATAGAGTTATCCAAAAACAGGTATAAAACTATTGAATGAAAGTTTGTTTTTGTGGAGGATATTCGTTTCTTGACATACCTTTTTGGGAATTTTAACCTTCCACAGTCTGAAAATGAAAAAATGTTAATTCAAAGAAATCTGTACAAGTGTAGAGGGGCAATAATCAATTTGCCCCAATCAGTTACTGCGTTTTGAAGACTGTTGTCTTGAAAACAGTTTATCATTTCGTCAGTAACGTATCGAATACTAAATTTGCCTATATGACGAGAAAAATTTTTAAATTGACTAAAAATACTTCTCTTTTTCGAAGACGTTGACGTGACGTTTCGGAGAAATCTTTCATATCCAAGTCATCCTTCGAGTTTTGATAACGGAGACAGATTTAGTCTCCGAAACGTCATGTCAACGTCTTCGAAAAAGAGAACTATTTTTAGTCAATTTAAAAAAATTTCTCGTCATATAGGCAAATTTAGTATTCGATACGTTACTGACGAAATAATAAACTGTTTTTAAGACAACAGTGTTCTAAACGCAGTAACTGAACGGGGCAAATTGATTATTGCCCCTCTACACTTGTACAGATTTCTTTGAATTAACATTTTTTCATTTTCAGACTGTGGAAGCTTAAAATTCCCAAAAAGGTATGTCAAGAAAGGTATAAAACTGTTTCGAAATTAATTAGCATTTTGTGAAGGAAAGAAGGACATAGTATAGATCAGATTGAAGAATCCATTGTATTTGTAAAACATATGTCGCGGTTATATAAATTAAAAGTGTGAAAATCAACATTAAATTTAATGACTGATGTTTGTTTTTTTTGGGTTTGAGGTCTTGAATTGAAGAAAACTCTATTTATTTACAGCCAACGTTTCGTCAGTTTTTCGGACATTTTCATCTATCATTTTCGATTTTGGCATGCACCCAAGTAAGGTGGTATTTTATTCGAATTTTAACGTGTCTTGTGTTGTGTATTGTTTGATTGTAAACCGTTTTTACATCGAACTATTCTGTCTGTTACACGTGATTCAGACCTATGGTCGTAGGATATAGATACACGTATTACGCGGAAGAATCATCCTCTCTGCCTTGAAGATGTCAGAATAAACTGACGAAACGTTGGCTGTAAAGAAATAGAGATTTCTTTAATTCAAGACCTCAAACCCAAAAAAAACAAACATCAGTCATCATAGGAAAAGGTCGTTAAAACTTGCAAATTTAATTTAATATTCCCCAAAAAGCCACGAAGGAGTTATTAATACGTATAATTGAGTAAAAAAAATTGGAAAAAGAATATATTATTGATGAACTTTGTAAACATTCTGGTCATACGCTTCTGAGGTTACATCCGTATTATTGTGTTTTCAACCCCATTGAATTGGTTTGGGTATTTATAAAAAACAAATTGAGAAAATCCAATCAATGTCCAAATCTAAGCGGAGAAGTAGTAGAAAATGTTAGGAGAATCTTAGGTGAGGAATATAAAGATCTTTGGACAGAATGCATTTTACATATGATTTCAAAAGAACTACTTGTCAATAAGTTACGAGCAACGTCCCGTACCCTTCAGTTCTATTCATTATAAGAACAAGACACATTATTTTCACAAATTTCTGTACAGCAAGCAATACGCAAAGTTATACCCAAGTAAGAGAAGATATCTCCGCCTATGGTCGGCAAGTAGGTTCAAAGAGGCGAAGTCATTAGTTAATCTGGTTATACAGCTCATTCAACTGAGATTGGATAAACTATAGCTGAATACTGTGCTATCGAGCTTTGTCTCAGACAGATAGGTAGGTGTTTCCAAGTGATACTCAGCTTGGCTTCAGTTGACTCTCTACCTATCAACGCTGGTGTCATGTAGGGAGGGATCCATTCCAATACCAACACTTTTCCAACAATCACAACAATAATTTCCGTAGCTTCGATATCATTTTGATAATTTCAATAAAGTAATCTATGTGATAGGAAATCGTTATGAAAAAATATAAATATCCTGTTCTTATAACACCTATATAAGTGGAATTAATTTGAAATAAAAAAGGGTAGGTACGAGGCTTGTTTGGTAAGTCCGTGACTTTTTAAATTTCCCGCGCAGTAACTTTAAATGCAACACTGCTGCTGTCAACCACCATCTTTCAATAGACTACTGTCAAATTTTGAGCAAGCTGCGACATTTGGTTTGTGTTTGACAGCAATTAGAAGCAGACAACCTCGTGAATTTTAACAAAAATGGAAAAAAGTGAATTTCGTGTGTTGATTAAGCATTATTTTTTGCGTAAAAAAACCATAACTGAAACCAAGGAAAGACTTGATAAATACTATGGGAACTCTGCACCATCAATTTCAATGGTTAAGAAGTGGTTTACTGAGTTCCGTTGTGGTCGTACCAGCACAAGTGACGCCGTACGTTCAGGTCGCCCAAAAGAGGTCATCACGCCAGAAATCGTCGATAAAATCCATGGAATGATATTGGACGATCGGAGAATAAAAGTACGTGAGGTAGCTGAGGCTGTAGGCATCTCAACTGAGCGAGTACATCACATTTTACATGAATATTTGGACATGAAGAAGCTATCCGCGAGATGGGTGCCGCGATTGCTCACACTCGACCACAAGCGCAACCGTGTGACCACTTCAAAGGAGTGTTTGGCAAAGTTCAATCGCAATCCGGGCGAGTTTTTACGCCGTTATATAACCGTTGACGAAACATGGATCCATCACAATACCCCAGAGACCAAGGAACAATCAAAACAGTGGGTGTCAACTGGTGAACGTGCACCAAAGAAGGCTAAGGTGCGTCTGTCAGCCAACAAGGTTATGGCCACAGTTTTTTGGGATGCACGCGGTGTCATTCATATAGATTACTTAGAGAAGGGTAGAACGATCAACGGCGAATATTATTCAGAGCTTTTAGACAGATTCGATATTGATTTGAGGCAAAAACGACCACATTTAGCGAAAAAAAAAGTGCTGCTTCATCAAGACAATGCACGAGTGCACACGTGTGTAGTCACTATGGCAAAAATTCATAAATTGGGCTACGAACTACTACCCCATCCAGCATATTCTCCAGATTTAGCCCCTTGCGACTATTTTCTTTTCCCAAACCTGAAGAAATGGCTGGGTGGTAAGAGATTTGGGTCGAATGAAGAGGTTATAACCGAAACAAACGCCTATTTTGAGGGCCTTGAGAAAACCTATTATTTGGAAGGAATAAAAAAACTGGAAAAACGCTGGACTAAATGTATTGATCTAAAAGGAGATTATGTTGAAAAATAAAACGCTTATTTGCCAATTTTTTTTTTCTTTATTCAAATAGTCACGGAGTTACCAAACAGCCCTCGTATATCAGACCTGATGGCAGAATTTAATTCATTCCTTTCGAATCTCATAAAAAGGCATTGAAGTAAGAAAAGAGGAAATGTATCGTATCTTTCAAAAACTGTTTGTAACAAAGGACCCCGCACTTTTCTCATGTAAAGTGGCGACCGGTCAAATTTTCTGAAAGTTTGGTATGTTGTTGTACCCGACTCAGTAACCAAAAGTGTCAATGGGCCCATCCCAATCCGATGGCTAGTTTTCTAAATACGGGGTGTTAATGTTGAAAATTGCCCAAATTTTCGGATTTATTTTTTATTTATTAAAAGTTAGATCGGATTTCTGTTGCATACAGATATTTACTACATGTTCTACTAATGAAATTAGTGGATACGTATGATTAAAAATATTTATATTTACAAGGTGATTCACGAA
Organism: Chrysolina oricalcia; assembly: GCA_944452925.2. Classification (NCBI taxonomy): domain Eukaryota; kingdom Metazoa; phylum Arthropoda; class Insecta; order Coleoptera; family Chrysomelidae; genus Chrysolina; species Chrysolina oricalcia. The sequence goes on from OX101822.2 coordinate 16,267,907, forward strand.
TGTATGACGGCAGTTTTTTGCCAAAATTCACTTTTCCTGCTGTGACGATAGGGAGGAATATTTTTGAAAAGTTCTCTTTAATAAAGTATTTTGACTAGAAAATATTGCACAGTACATATTTTTTATACCGGGTGTTTCACAGAGAGAACCACTAGACAAAATTATTTTCTTTTAGGATTAATTCGAAACCCTGTATTTATGGATTGATTTTTGGGAAAAGTAATACCACAAACATATGTGTGTCTCTTATCTCCAAAATATTCAAGGTAGTTTATTCATAGGAAGGTATTCTATTTTGCGAAAAGTACAAAAAACATGAACAACCTGTATTCAAAAATTTCCCAGGTCAAATGTAACTATTTTCTCACTATATATTGATTTTCATACCATCTTCAGGAGGTATGAATTCTGAATCCGATACTATGACCAGTTTTCGAGATACAGGGCGTTAAAGTGGAAAATTACTGATTTTATCAGTTTTTTCTTCAAATCGAATAGCCGTATTGATTTTATGTTGCGCATATGAGTTTAATATGAGTTTCGGTCAGATGTACATGGAAAGGTTCAGCTAAAAATATTTATTGTTACAGGGTTATTCACGAATAAATCACAATAGGTTTTGCAAATACTCAAAATTCTACAGTTTCGTCACAGATAAATTATTTCATGAATTTAATACCTAGTTGTTCACAATTTTGAGTCTGAAATGATTTCTTTTCATACAGGGTGAGACATACAGCCAACCATACCAAAAATAATTATGCTTTGAAATAATTGAAATGAGAACTTTTTTAGTGAATTTTGAGTAACTGTATAACATTACATCAAGTATGCATTACCGTAAGAATTTTAAATATACAAGGTGATTTAGTTATAATCACCTACCAAAAATATACATCTTTGTCCGATATAAGTAATCGACCACCTTTTATACACGTGGCAGCATAAATGATAATAAGAATTTTTTTCATTTATTCAACACTTTACAAACAAATATAATTTAACATTTATGATTCTTTTATGATATAGGTACAATATCTATGAAGCATTTTGTTCCTGTTCAGCATCAGAGTGCTGGTAACGGAACAGTATATAACTCGCTCTACACGTATATCGTGAAGTACCTACCTATACAAATAGGTTCGAATTATATCTACACAAGAAGATGGATAATTATCATCTCTTTGAAGGTGATAGCGCAGTGGGTAAGCGCGCTCATAAAGTTACTCAAAATTCACTAAAAAAGTACTCATTTCAATTATTTCAAAGCATAATTATTTTTGGTGTGGTTGGCTGTATGTCTCACCCTGTATGAAAAGTAATCATTTCAGACTCAATATTGTAAACGACTAGGTATTAAATTCATGGAATAATTTATCTGTGACGAAACTGTAGAATTTTGAGTATTTGCAAAAACCTATAGTGATTTATTCGTGAATAACCCTGTAACAGTAAATATTTTTAGCTGAACCTTTCCTTGTACATCTGACCGAAACTTATATTGAACTCATAGGCGCAACATAAAATCAATCCGTCTTTTCAATTTGAAGAAAAAACTGATAAAATCAGTAATTTTCCACTTTAACGCCCTGTATCTCGAAAACTGGTCATAGTATCGGATTCAGAATTCATACCTCTGAAGATGGTATGAAAATCAATATATAGTGAGAAAATAGTTACATTTGACCTGGGAAATTTTTGAATACAGGTTGTTCATTTTTTTGTACTTTTCCCAAAATAGAATTCCTTCCTATGAATAAACCACCTTGAATATGTTGGAGATTAGAGACACACATATGTTTGTGGTATTACTTTTCCCAAAAATCAATCCATAAATACAGGGTTTCGAATTAATCCTAAAAGAAAATAATTTTGTCTAGTGGTTCTCTCTGTGAAACACCCGGTATAGAAAATATGCACTGTGCAATATTTTCTCGTCAAAATACTTTATCGAAGAGAACGTTTCAAAAATATGCCTCCCTAACGTAACAGTAGAAAAAGTGAATTTTGGCAAAAACCCACCGTCATACATTCGTGAATCACCTTGTAAATATAAATATTTTTAATCATACGTATCCACTAATTTCATTAGTAGAACATGTAGTAAACATCTGTATGCAACAGAAATCCGATCTAACTTTTAATAAATGAAAAATAAATCCGAAAATTTGGGCAATTTTCAACATTAACACCCCGTATTTAGAAAACTAGCCATCGGATTGGGTTGGGCCCATTGACACTTTTGGTTACTGAGTCGGGTACAACAACATACCAAACTTTCAGAAAATTTGACCGGTCGCCACTTTACATAAGAAAAGTGCGGGGTCCTTTATTAACGAAATAAATATTATTCACTGATTGTGAACGCTACTCCTGATATCAGACATACAGATCAGTTGACGTCTGTTGTCAAAGATGGGTTTGACGTCCAAAAAATGTTCAGTTTCTGTCTGAAATTTCCGAGAAGGAAAAAAACTGCCTGCTATTAGTAACATTTTATTATTTCCATTCTGTCTGTTCCCGTCATATAAAAGTGGTACACTTGAGGAATAAAATGATTGTTTTTCATGAAACAAACGCCTAATAAAGAACCATTCTAAGCATCAAGTTTACCACTTTTATGTGATGGGAACCCTTCGCAATGTATGAGGATTTTTTTGGTCGATAATTTATTGAAAGAGTATCGAATGATTAAAACAAATTGGTCGTGAAACCACCGATTTTTCAGTAGCGGAATAGTATTTTGTACAATGAATGCTCAGTGCACACTACAGTTTTTCTAAGGCCAATTGAGTCAAATACGAAATTTGTTTTCATTTTTGAAAGGCTTACAGGTTTTGGTTCTGAAATTATTAACTCGGGTTCAAAACCCGTTGATTGCATCTTTTTACACGTACCTATGTCGTGAAACAAATAACACTGAAGATTTCTCTGATATATAAAATTTCACATAAGAGGTATGCAATCAGAGAAAAATTACAGAGGTAATTAGGCCAAGCTGTTGATAAAAATAAGAGGCTCTTTTCACACAAAATAAAAGACGCAAACGGCCTATACTACCTTTTGGAAGATAGTTCGCAAATGACAACCCCGGTTTTAGCCACAGCAAAATCGCTTTGTGGAATTTTTTAAACAAGAAATAGTGAAAAAAATTACAACTTTTTTGGAAATATCTCAAAGAATATTCAAGGAATCGTTTCATAGTCAACGAAACTCTGGAAGAGTTTTATAAACCCTACAAATCGGTCTTTTATAAGCCAAAATCGGTGCATTTCTCATTTAGAAAATCCGGGAAAACCTCGAATTAAAAAACATTTTTCAAAAATTTATAATTTTTATAAACCTGAAGGTGAACAAACAATATTGCGGAAACTGATAGATAATAACATGTGGTTTAACTGTGCGTAGGATGGTTTCTGTACGATGTGTAGTTTTTGTACAATCGCGTTATAAACTATTTAAGGACACATCTTGCAAGAAACGCCGATTTAAGGAAAATCGTCTTATTCCAATTCAGTAAATGGCATATGGAAGTAGATATCAATATCTACAAATTTATGTATTTTGGATTTTCCCCTGAGAGGTGGGAAATGTGTTGAAAATGTCACTGAAAGTTACTCTGAATGCTTCAAAGTGCATGCATCCGAAGTCGCTCGTATTATAGTCCAAGAACCGAGGAAGCGGCCTAATGTTAAATGTGCAAAAATTGATATCCGAAAAATATGAGCGTATAGGAAATCAAAATTCAGGATGAGTTTCTATTTCATGCGACTCGATCCTGATTACCGAACATAACCTAAAAAATTGGCAAAGTTGCGAAAAGCGGTTTTTTGTTGACAACTAAAAAACTACAGCTCCGATCAAAAAATGTTAAATTAGGAAATTATAGGTATTAAAAAGATCTATCAATTGAATAACGCATAATTTTTTGATATCATTGATACTTAAAATCGGGATTTCTATAACTCGTTTATTGTAAGGGATTGAAAATTGTTATTTACAGTTTTGTGTAGCCTATGGCAAGCCAAAAAAAATAAAAAATTCTCATATACATATATATATATATATATATTGCAACGGGAGGATAATAAGCTGAGTGATATCATAAATAAAATTGAGGTTTGTATGTTCGTCAGAGTTTCGAAGAATACTATTTGTTATGTATTCCACGACATTTGATCAGAGATTTCATCGAGGCTTACCATGTTTGCTTCGGACATTTCGGGTTTTACAAAACATGGAGAGCTCTCCGGACGGAAGTATGGTGGACTAACATGTCCCGAGATGTGAGAAAAGTGGTGAAAGAGTGTGAGTTATGCCGAAGAGTTGTATATTACCAAATCCCGAGTTGAATTCCATCATACCTTCGACAAAGAATGAACTCGTTGCCCTTGATCTTTACGGCCCACTTCCGAAAAGTCGTGGAGGTGTAACTTTTATTCTCGTTCTACTAGATGTTTTCTCGAAGTTTGTTTCATTATATGACCTTAAGCGAGCCACCACTCGTGCGATTCTAAATCGGATCATTCGAGACTATATTCCCAGCGTCGGCCCCATTAAACAAGTTTTGAGTGACCACGGAACACAGTTCACTTCTTCTCAGTGGAAAACCACTTTAGAAACTCTAAACATAACGGTTATTCATTCCTCGGTTCGCCGCCCCCAAGCTAACCCTTCTGAAAGAGTTATGCGCGAACTGGGACGATTATTTCGGGCGTTTTGTCATGACCAGCAGACTAACTGGGCAAGAGAGCTGCCGAACTTGGCCGAATTTTTGAACTCTGTGGTGCATGAATCGACTGGATATTCGCCAAAGGAACTTCAATTCGGAATTCCTCGGAAGAAATTACTTCCAAACGATCTCCAGGGTGCACCAGTCCCCGAGAATGTGGTATCGGCGGATAGTAAGCTCGTCCTGGCAAAGGAAACTTTGATGAGCAAATCTGCTCGTCGAAATATTCGTTTTCCGAGTCGGCCATTTACCGAATTCCAAGTAGATGACTTGGTACTTTTGAAAGCCAATCCTGTGTCATCGGCTATCAAGTCGGAGACGAAGAAGTTTCTGTTGTTATTTGAAGGCCCATACCGCGTTAAAAAGGTTCTCTCACCAGTTACTTATGTTTTGCAATACCCTGAGTTAGAAAAAGAAAGGGGTATCTTCCATGCCTGTCATTTGAGGAAATATTACGGTAGGGAACTTTGACTCCATAAGTATGTTCCTCAAAGTTTGGGGAGCAAGTTGTAACAGAACTTATAGGTTTCAGTGTCCTAGCTTATAGATTTCATTACAAGGTGCCACCACTGGTATCAAATCTCACTTTAAAATTAAAACACTTTTTGTAAAATCTTTTTCGAGTCGCCAGGACAGATAAAGAAATTTGTCGGTTTACGTTTGGTTGCTTCGTGTTCGCAAATACTACCAATTGTGTTAATTTGAGAGCCAAGTGGGGAATCTCCACATACGAAAATCCAAAGTGTCCCTGGTTTTAGGTAGGTACCTCTAAGATTTATATTTTCCGAATATTTTCAATGTTTCTCTTGAAATTAGTCATTTAAAATCAATACCTTTGTTTTAGATTTTCAACATTTGGTTGTTAAAAGCAATTTTTCTACTCGTCGAATCCCAATAAACGTTTCTGCTTGAAGTCCTTCGCATTTCATTCGCCCAGAACCTACAAATCCTGTACATCTGTATATATATATATATATATATATATATATATATATATATATATATATATATATATATATATATATATATATATATATATATATATATATATAAGTGGAGAGGTAGTCTTGACTGACTAGTTAAAGAAAAACTGGTAAATTCTTGAGGATGCAGTCAAATCACTGGGCTTAGTCAAAGAAAGCTCTTTGTTATATTGTCAAGCTTTCGGAAAAATTTTATTCCTTCATCGGGACAGATCTATAAAACGAAATTTTGGATGTTGTACAAAATGGTGGGTAAAAACAAATAAGTTCATTACTTACAACTTGAGGTTAGAAATAAAAGTCAACGTGCACAACAAAAAACATTAATATCTTCATAATCACTTAGACATGGACACATCGATAAAAATTCTTATTAGTTATTTGCAACATTACAATATTTAAAAATTTTTATATTTTCTCCGGCACACATGGTGCGTCTGCAGACAGAGATTTCAACCTGAGAGAGAGGGCGAGTTCAATTTTGAAGGATGACAATATTTCAAACGAGCAAACAGTATTACCAACCAAGTACCACCAGCAGTGTGAGCAACCCAAAAAAACCCAAATCCGCAAAAAGGGCAAAGTACCGAACCCTACTTCAAAGGTGAAGACTGGGCTCAATGCCAAAAGTCACAAAAATTACAGATTACAGTCTCATTCGGGAAAACTGGAGGGATTAGTTCCAGCTTTGAAGACATGACATTACAAGAGCGAAATCTGAAAGAGAGACAAAAAATACCGAAAAACCTTACTTCAGTGATGAAAACCGGGCTTAAGGCCAAACTTCCACCAAGTTTCCGACTAAGCTTCATGCGGAGAAACTGGAGGGATTAGTTCCAGTTTTAAAATATAATTGTAAATTACACTCAAATTTTGTAAATCAGTTCTCTTGTTCATACTATTGGTACCACTCTTTATGTAATACACTTCTTTGAATAACCTGTTAGTTAAATTATTTTCAGTACATAACACAAATTTTTATCGATTGTCCATGTCTAAGTGACTATGAAGATATTAATGTTTTTTGTTGTGCACGTTGACTTTTACTTCTAACCTCAAGTTGTAAGTAATGAACTTATTTGTTTTTACCCACCATTTTGTACAACATCCAAAATTTCGTTTTATAGATCTGTCCCGATGAAGGAATAAAATTTTTCCGAAAGCTTGACAATATAACAAAGAGTTTTGTTTGACTAAGCCCAGTGATTTGACTGCATCCTCAAGAATTTACCAGTTTTTCTATATATATATATATATATATATATATATATATATATATATATATATATATATATACATATATAAATAAATGTTCCAGTGACTGTAAAACAGTCGAAAACAATCCTTTAGGAACTCACTATACCTTTGTATAGATTGTATGGCATATGTCCGACAGAAAACAACTACTTCTCTGGCTAATACCTCGACAGATATTGAATTATATCTGTCAGACATATGTGCAAAGATCCATACTTTGAAGGAACAACTTTGCAAGAGCTCTCAGAGACAGACAGCAGGACACCGCCTGATCCAAACAAGGAACCAACTGCAGACCGGTTTCGGGATGAAGTCCCTCATCAGTGCAGTCCAGGTTATCACGGTTGTATACACGCGGGGGCCCGGTGCCCGTCATCGTTCGCCGGGATGAACACTGCAATCGCTTACAGGATCCACCACGGCAACAGTTCAAAGAGCGCTCCAGAAGGACATTTCGGATGCGAAATGGTATATGCTGAATACTTGTTTCAAGGAGCAATAAATGTTCCAGTGACTGTAAAACGGTCGAAAACAATCCTTTAGGAACTCACTATACCTTTGTATAGATTGTATGGCATATGTCCGACAGAAAACAACTACTTCTCTGGCTAATACTTTGACAGATATTGAATTATATCTGTCAGACATATGTGCAAAGATCCTTACTTTGAAGGAACAACTTTGCAAGAGCTCTCAGAGACAGACAGCAGGACACCGCCTGATCCAAACAAGGAACCAACTGCAGACCGGTTTCGGGATGAAGTCCCTCATCAGTGCAGTCCTGGTTATCACGGTTGTATACACGCGGGGGCCCGGTGCCCGTCTTCGTTCGCCGGGATGACGGGCACCGGGGTGGATCCTGAAAGCGATTGCAGTGTTCATCCCGGCGAAATATGAGGGGCACCGGGCCTTCGCGTGTATACAACCGTGATAACCAGGACTGCACTGATGAGGGACTTCATCCCGAAACCGGTCTGCAGTTGGTTCCTTGTTTGGATCAGGCGGTGTCCTGCTGTCTGTCTCTGAGAGCTCTTGCAAAGTTGTTCCTTCAAAGTAAGGATCTTTGCACATATGTCTGACAGATATAATTCAATATCTGTCGAGGTATTAGCCAGAGAAGTAGTTGTTTTCTGTCGGACATATGCCATACAATATATACAAAGGTATAGTGAGTTCCTAAAGGATTGTTTTCGACTGTTTTACAGTCACTGGAACATTTATTGCTCCTTGAAACAAGTATTCAGCATATACCATTTCGCATCCGAAATGTCCTTCTGGAGCGCTCTCTAATCTGTTGCCGTGGTGGATCCTGTAAGCGATTGCAGTGTTCATCCCGGCGAACGATGACGGGCACCGGGCCCCCGCATGTATACAACCGTGATAACCAGGACTGCACTGATGAGGGACTTCATCCCGAAACCGGTCTGCAGTTGGTTCCTTGTTTGGATCAGGCGGTGACCTGCTGTCTGTCTCTGAGAGCTCTTGCAAAGTTGTTCCTTCAAAGTAAGGATCTTTGCACATATGTCTGACAGATATAATTCAATATCTGTCGAGGTATTAGCCAGAGAAGTAGTTGTTTTCTGTCGGACATATGCCATACAATCTATACAAAGGTATAGTGAGTTCCTAAAGGATTGTTTTCGACTGTTTTACAGTCACTGGAACATTTATTGCTCCTTGAAACAAGTATTCAGCATATATATAATATATATATATATATATATATATATATATATATATATAGGAAGTTATTCAATGACATCTACAGTCACTAGTTGAAACTTAATTTGACACGAACCAAGGAATCCAAAAGTAGAGGTTTGTCCACAAATTGACAGGCAGCCAACAATTCGTTGTTCTGACCAACCCAAGGTTCAATCAAGTTTCTAATACGTTATGAGGAACGCAAGCAGAATCTAAGTGAAAATAGAGTATATTTCGTTTTATATTCTGTCTTGCCTCACGGTATTAATTCTTGAGTGGATTCGTTTTGATTTCGAGAGCTCCATAAATCCTTTCTGATGAGTGCGTTAGCACGAAACAGCTGTCAAAGGTTAGAACTCTCGGAATTAAAACGAAATATACTCTATTTTCACTTATATATATATATATATATATATATATATATATAACTTCTACTCCACTGCAAGCACGAACTAATGTCGAAGTTGAATTTTAGATTCTGAATAAAAAAATTAAACTTTATATGATGCCAACAGATTAGAGCGGATACCCTAGAATCTGTTTAGCCTAGGGGCAAAATATATCTTAATCCGGCGCTGTTGTGTGCTGGCAAGTGACAAAAAGAGAACCAACAAAGCATTGAAACAAAACAAACTTGTCATGTGTTTTAATATTTAAGTTTGTTATATTATTAATTTATTTTTCATTTTGAGAATTCCATCATGTTGTATAAATTGGAATAAATATACTATGAAACACAGGATAATAGTTACAAAATAAAATCAGAAAGATTTTGTATGTTTAAACTTTAGCCACAACAATAGCCTTCTGATCGGGAACAAGACTAAAACAAAATTTCTAGGTGTTCATATTGATAATAAACTCAAATTTAACGGACATGTCAGGCATCTCAAAAGTAAGATTTCTTCCGGATGAGAGTAACTTCGAATAATTTGGGATCTAAAAGTACCAAAACTGTGTATAGCATCCCATTTACGCCATGGAATACATTTTGGGGGGTGTGCAATACAACAGCACTTCAATCTTTGTTAGTACTGCAAAAACGGGCTATGAGGTATTTGTATAAGCTTAAACCTCGTGATTAGTGCAGATACCTATTTGTTGAGGAAAAAATATTGGCAGTAATCGCATTATTCATTTTAGAATCAGTTTGCCTCATATACAAGAATGTTTTCTTGTTCGAAGCTTCATTCAATTATTATAACACCCGCGCTAACATGTTGAAATTGCCAATTCCCTCAACAAATATGGTTAGGGATTCTATCAATTATAATGGGGTTAAGATGTTTAATCACTTGCCCCCAGATATAAGGGCAACAAATATGACCAATGGAAACTTTAGAAAAGCGGTTAAGATAATTTTATCTGGCTCATGCCTGAGTTGTAAGTTGTAACTGATGTGTCGTATATTCAGTCAGTTCCTAAATGGTAGATGGAATTGGATGGACTGTCATTGGTCATCACCCTGCAAATTATGTTACATTTATTTTGATCTCCCATTCTCATGTTTAACTATTTGTGAAAAATCTTGGCCACCAGTAGAATGTACGCGTGAAGAAGTTCCTTCAACTCGTCATGCAAATGGTAATAAGTCAATTAATAACTATAAAACTATGGTCATAGTAGAAAACTGAATTTTTGGGACAGTGTTGAGGAGAGAATGATGAATATATTAAAAAATAATAAAGGAATTTCACCGAGTTAATCGTGAATTACAGGGTGATTTCTGAAAGGTTGATATTTTGTCATTTTTATCATCGAAAATTTTCATGATCACCCTATATATCCCAACGAAATCATGTTTATACGGTATCAGCTATCTTCGTAGGATGATAATCCACTTGAATATACAGGATATGTACGAAAGAACCGGCCATATATTTCACCAATTTTTCAAATCGCCCTGTACGAAATGTATGAATTATGATGGAATAAGAATACTATATTGCATGCCAAAATAATTTTATCAATATTTCATTATTACATGGAATTTTCAAACATTACTAAAATGTTTTGTTTTGTTTTTACTGATTTTTAACTTGAACGCCCTGTATTTCAAAATCTATCCATCAACGAATTCTGCGATTCTGCACGTTCAATCAGTACATCGAATTCTACAATATACTAAAAATTCAGACAATTTCACCGAGAACCATTTTACATATAAAAAGTGCGGAGTCCTTTATATGATGAAATGTGCATATTTGAATATTTATTAAGTGTGATCGTATACTTGTGCGTAAGGGTGAACCTGTGTATATATGTGTATACGTATGTATGTTCTTGTGTGTATATTATCAATTTTTTTTAAACAAAACTGACTATTTTAAATTGACTGTAAACTGTAGAGTTTGAAAATATTTTGTGTTTTATCTTAACTTTGTGCAAATGTGTAGATTTATATGTATATGTATTTTTGTAGGCACATGTATGTTTATTTGTAAATGTATGTAAATTTACTCAAATTTTTTCAACAAAACCGACTTAGATGTATTAACACTTTGCATTTTATATTTACATTTACAAGCTTTGTCCAAAAGATTTTTTCGTAATGACAATAAAGTATATTTATTATTATTATTATTAAACATCGGATATGATCCATTCACCTATTCAAAAGAATATTTCTCCCAAAATGAAATTAAACATAACGCACGTTTATTTTGATATTCCGTTGTAAGCAATAAAACCAAACACGGTTATTACTAATTGTAAAATAAATATCTATGTACCCAAAGAAAAAATAAAGCTTCCATTACTTACCATACAAAATCACATCTGTTGATTTGATCGGTCCATTCGAGTTCGAACAAAATACACAAACAAAACACGTGGGCCTCACCCTCTTGGGACGATGAAACACATTTTCATTGCCAAGCCAACGATGCAACTAGCATAACTCTTGAAATGCAACTAACCAACATGAGTTCATAAATATCCTAATCGGGAAGAAAAAGACACGAAGAGGGTTGACGCGTTCTACCTGATGCAGATAGCACTGATCCCTATTTTCGTTATGAAAACCAAGGAAAAATAATCGTAAAAGGTTTTTTTAAAGACAAGCTATTATTTATAAACTATTTGTCTAAAAATTTAGAAATAATATTTAGTGTATGAAAAAAAGAGAAATTTTAAGAATTTAAATGTTAGAGATACTTGAATTGTAATTAAAAAATTTAAATTTCTGGTTTTCATTCACAAAATATTATTTATTACTTTTCAGTTCAATAATTTATGAATAAAAGATTGTTCGAAAGTTACGTTTCTATTATTCTGTACTTCTTATCATAAGAATTTGTTCAATTAGCTTGCTGTCACGTATTCCACTTCACTGGGTGCATACCAACATACAGGTCAAACGGAAATTATTCGACGATCTGATGTTTTTTACTATTTTGACGCATTTTTCCAATTTTTTTTTAGTGAATTTTCGCAACTTTTTCTCCGAGAAGGAAAAGGGTCCGAGTCCCCCGACTAACATTTCTTGTAATTCATAATTCTCCACGTCGGATATTTTTTTGAATTCTTACGCTTCTCTATCTAGCCATCAGCCATCGATGTTTTTGCTATTTTTACGGATTTTTCCGATTCAATTTTCGCGACTCTTTGCGATTTCTTCTGAGAAGGAGGGTTGGGCTGTACGAACCCACCGACTGACATTTTTTAAGTCTTGATTTTCTACGTCCGATACCGTCTGAAAATTTTCCAAATTTCTACGCGTTCTCTATCTAGCGTACAGGGGGGCAGGAGGGTAAAAATATTCGAAATTAAATCATTCGACTGCCCAATGTTTTTCACAATTTTAATGGATTATTTTGAAATATGATGCAGGATGTCACAGAAAACTCGAATAAATAGTGAAAAATTGCTGTAATTCCTTTTTTAAAAATATTTAAATATATGGAAGAAATTCACAATAAATTGGATATTGCTGTAACTGTTTCTAGAAATACTACTAAACAATCACATAGGAAAAATTTTAATGTTGATTACGACAATACAGCGGACTTTTATAGAATTACAATACACTCTATCCAATAGTTTAGATTCAATAATAAATGATTTAGACGATTAGTTGGATAGTGAATTTCAAAATAGTACTTTTACAAAAAAATTATTCGTAAGTGGAAGTGAAGGCAACTTTCAATTAATTTCTTACCTCAAAAATCTTTTATCCGATAATGAAAGTTCCTCCATGTTCAACTTAAAATAGAATCAGAGCTAAAATAGTGTCAAAATAAATTTAAAATCGAAAACCCCTGCATTCGAGGATACTAGATTTGTTTGACCATTCAAGTGTCCATCAAAAAAGTGTGGTCCTATAACAGATCATCTATTCTGGTGATCCAGAGTGCGGAAAAATGAGGATTCACATCATTCACTATAATAATGGAAGTTGTGTCTGTTCACTAAGCCGTTGTTATGAAAATTAGATTCATCAGAAAATAAAATGAAATCCAAAAAATGTTCATCCTCACTAAACTTGTCCAGAACCCATAGACAATACTCGATTCGTCGATGGAAGTCTATTTCATATGATTCCTGGTTAATCTCAATACGGTAGGGTGAAATTTGTATTTTTTTATTACCCTAGAAATGCTCCTTCTGGTTATCCCTGTATCTTTCTCGATCTTACGTTGACTCGTATGAGGGTTTTCTGTAATAGATCCCATAATGAGAAATTCATTCTCCTCATTTCCAATAATAGGTTTTGGTCTATTTGCCTTTTCATAAGCTACGCTTCCAGTCCTACAAAATTCATGTAGCCTTCGTTTGAAAACCAACTTGTTTGGATGATCCCGGTTTGGATATTTTTGGGCATACACCCTCGACGCCAAAAGGCAATATTCTTCACACTCACTAATCACTAAAATCATATCTATCCGCTCTTGAATGAGATAAGTTTTCATTTTCGACGGTAATAATTCAGTGAATGTTTTGAATAACGAAAACACAATTACTGTCAATAAGAATTCTTTCAACAAGTTGAATAAATGTCGTTCCAAAGCTATCTTGGTTCAAAAAATGCATTGAAATAAGAACTACTATTTGAAGACCTAAGTGGATAAAGGTGTTATGTCACAAATCTGAAGTTTTGAGTAAACAGTAATAAACCGTTTTGATTTGGAACTTTTTTGTTTCATTTTTGCTTTTAGCTTGCGACTTTTATTAAATAGGTATATTATCATTATATTTATTTCCCTAAGTTTTGATTTGTAAATAAGATCTAACTTTCGAGAAAAATAGAGTTTTATGTACATAGCACCTTTATTCACCAAACTTAAATTTAAAGTGAGGTTTGGTTTTTATGGATAAAAGAGTCAAGTATACTAATGTTTGTTTATTGCTTTTATATAAATACACAAAAGCTGATTATTTAAAAATTTAACATGTTTTTCTTTTTTCCTTTTTTGTTTTTGGGTTTTCAGTGTTGTTTTCTAAAATATCCTCATAGAACCACCTGTAGTCGTCCTCAACAAATATGATTTGCTCTTGTAAATTGTGTAGCTTATCAAGAGTCAAACCGCCTGGTTTCTGTGTTAGTCTAGTTGGTTTAATTTCACTTCTGTCAAGATTTTGCGTACCTTTTTTATTCAAATTAACTTGACGAAATGGTGTATACTCATGTAAAGATGTTTTATAATAATAGTAGCCAAATTCGTCCACTCTTATCCATTTTACATCACCCCGAAAGTTAATTTTGTCATTTAGATTGTTCTCTTGCTTTCTGAACAAATATAGTTTTTTCGGGAGCTCTTCGAAATTAAAGAAAAAGTTTTCCATGTTTACGCAAATACTATTTTCTCGATACGGCCAAAGTCCCTATCCGAATCAAGATATATATGGCCTACTTCTGGGAACTTGTGATCAATTATTTTAAAGAAGCAATTTAAAATTAAATATTCATATAGACCAAGAATCGAGAAGTTCTTATTCTGCCCGCCACACGAATCAGACCATACAATCAAATGATTTGTTTCTGGATATTCTTTTTTAAGCATTTTACAAAAACGAAACAGACAACTTGCAATTTCATCGCTGCCTCTATTGGCTACATCCTCAGTCCACGTGAAGAAGTATGATTTCTGTCCCAAATAGGTAATACGGTGTATTCCAAAATTGTATAGCCACATTTGTCTTAAGTAAAATGCTTTTGAGGTTGATAGCTTGGGCAAAGGCATAGTTTGTTGCAAATCCATAGTGATGTAGACTATGTTTTTGTTAGAAAGTGGCTTTTGCCTGTCAATTTTTTGAGATTCAAAAGCAAAGGTATAGTTGTCTTTGTGATCAGCAGTATTTCCATCGGCATCGCATACACTACACGTATCGCTCTTGGGGTGACCAAATGAAAGGTTGAATCTAGTTTCGAATATATGACGATACATAGAAACTTTGACCAAATACATGTCATCAAGTTTGTTTTCTTTACACTCCTCTATGTACATTTGGTGCATCTGCGTTACGTTAAGTAATGGGGATAAAAACTGTTTATTTTCATTTTTATAGCGTGAATAGTGAGAGTTCTCTACCGGAAATTTCTTAATATGATTCACAATACAGGCTATTACTTCCTCAATAATTTTGTGTGGCCTATTTTTATGTCGTCCTTGTTTACTTGGCGATGGAGGCCACTTTTAAGCTGTTTTTGTATATTTTCTATCTTTTTTCTTCCTATTTGATAAAGGGAACAAAAAGCGTCCTTACAGACCGTTATTTTTTGTTTTTCAAAACTTATTGAATATGCAAACGAATTTTGCTTCTGTTGTTTTGTTCCAATTCGATGCCGAGCAACTGGATGTATATCAATGCTTTTAAAACAAAAGACAATTTTTGGCATTATTCTCCAATTTATAAAAAATTTTTAGAATAGCTTCCCTAGCTTCTAGATTAAATTTAGATCCACACTGTAACCTGCATTTTTCTTTGCACAACAAGTCTTTCTCTATTACGTTTTTTGGCATGACTTTTCCTCTTTGCGAAACGTATTGCAATCCCCTTTCTCTACACATTGTAGCTTTTTTTCGCTTCCATTCTTGGGGATGACGTAGCCTTTTTCTGTAAATTTTGGGTTTAATTTCAAATTTTTTTTTCTTGGTTTGTTTCTGTGTTTCAACACGGTACGTCATTGCTCCGTCACCAGTAACATGCAACGCTTCGTTAGCAATATTTGCACAAGTATTGATCTCATTTTCATTTCCACAAGTACTGATTCCATCTGCATCATTTTCAATTTCAGATACATGAATTTCATTCAATTCATTTTCCACTTCTACATTATTTGGAGTAATTTTAGTATTAATTTCTTGGCAAAAAATATTTTTCCTTACATTTTCTCTTCTCATACAGAAGTTATTGTCTTTAGCTTTTTTATCATCATAATCAAAATCTGAATCTTCATCATTAAAATCTGAATCTTCACTAGAATATTCCGAATTATCTGAAGGAACAAATTCGTCACTAGATGAAATGTATTCTTTCTCGTCGCTTTCTGCTACATCTAAAATTAAAGGTTCTTTTGAGTACTATCTGAACTGAATAGTAAAAAAACTTACAAAACTAACCTATAAAGCCTTTTGAAGTAGATGGCTTTTGTGTACTATCTTGAAAAAGCTGCTCATTCTGCTCACTTGTACATTGTTGTTGAATGTTTATAGTATTTGAACTGCATTGTACAAATTCGTCACTAGATGAAATGTATTCTTTCTCGTCGCTTTCTGCTACATCTAAAATTAAAGGTTCTTTTGAGTACTATCTGAACTGAATAGTAAAAAAACTAACAAAACTAACCTATAAAGCCTTTTGGAGTAGATGGCTTTTGTGTACTCTCTTGAAAAAGCTGCTCATTCTGCTCACTTGTTGTACATTGTTGTTGAATATTTATAGTATTTGAACTGCATTGTACATCTACAAACAAAAAAGTATTTTCTCAAATTGTAGCACTTGAAAAACTATTAAAAATCTTACCTTTCTTTGCAGAATTCAACTTTTGATTTTCACACAATAATCTAAGAATACGTCGGCCTCTACTCTCCATTCTATTTAAACTATAAAACAGAAATCAACTCACTAATTGGTCAAAATTCTGTGGAGCTACGATGCACACAACGTATAAAACATAACCTCAAAAGTGACATGTCACTGCAACACAATTCGTGCCTACTAAACAACCGTATGTTTTTTAGTAGATAAAAGTGCTATGACCTAGATTTGTGACATGACACTTTTATCCAATGAAACGGTTAGTATGCTATGCAACATATCACCTTTATCAACTGGCAGTTTTTTCAAATATGTAGTTCTAGAGTATTATTACCTTCTAAAAAGTTAGATTAGAACCCGGGGGGCTCAAAGAATAAATAAAACCAATTTTTCCAAAAATGTGACATAACACCTTTATCCACTTAGGTCTTCATTTGAAAAAGCCAATAACTGAAAAACTATTTAGGTTAGGTATAGGGAACCACAATATGAAATGAATTTTCTATTCCTCTGAGCAAAAAACTTCAAGGGGTACCATTTGAAATAACAAAGTTATCTTTGTCCGAAATTATAAAAAAGTGACAATGATTTTTGAACACTGAATAATATTGAAAAACGGGTTCTATCGAAATCAATAGCCCAAACTCTCTTTCATGCATGGTCAAAATTCCAAGGAATGATTTCTATACATTTCAATGTTATTTGGTTTGGTATAAGAATAATTTTGGTGGCACATTTTATGTTCTTGCGTTGGCATCCCTGTGTGAGTAATTTATTTTAAATCAATTACTGGATATTAGATGGCGCCCCATGAAACATAGTGGCGGTAATTTTGAAAACACATTTAAATTTGAAAGACTGACAGCTCCATGAACAAATATTTTTTCCTTAGAAAAAATATAGAAAACTGATCTGAGCTGTTAATACACTACATTTCCTTCAATGAAGCTGAAAAATGTTCTACAGCTTACCCAAAGGGCCATGCTCGGAACTATTTCCAAAAACTTTCGATGAGGAATATATCATCTTACACAAAAATGTTGAAATCGGGAATGTGAAGCATCATCTCTTGGGATATAGGATGGGATATACGCTGGTAAAGTTTTGAATATACCAATTTCTACACTGTAGTGAAGATGAGAGAAAAATGATCACGAAAGGAAAAATGAAGCAACAATGAAAATGAATAAGAGTTATGCGATGCGACATAAGTCTACATCAATGGTGATGCAACGGATGCTAAGGGATTCAGGCCGATCTAAGCACATGTTTGCGATTTGGTGGCATCTCATTGACTTCATAAGAAAAGAAAAGTCTTTTGTACCAGAATATATAGCTTTACATCCAAAGCAAGAGCATGGGGTACAGGATCAAATGTATCATTCAGCGACCTTAGAAAAAATGAATTTTACGAAACCAGATCCATCAAAAAAAGAAAAATTGTTGCGAAGGTGTTCTGCAACGGGTTCAGTTGGGAAGTTTTATATTATATATTATATTAACAAGCTACCCGAAAGTAAACTACACTGCTGAGAATGTGAAGAAGAGATGTAATGATTAAAAGATATATTAGAAAACACTTCAAAAAAGTACACAACTATTATCAATATGATATCAACAACTCTTGAGCTATCGGCGTTCTGGCGCGCTGTCATGGATGCGGTCTGTCAGTCTGGAAGTCCAGTGCTGCCAACTCTAGCTAAAGCCTGGATTAACTAAAGCTGGTGTTACAAAAACACACAGAAAGAAATATCAACAGTAGAACAGACTTGACCAAACATCATAAAGAAGTAAATAATTCAACTGCAGATATGCTGAAAGATCACTGCAGTAAATTAAAAGAAATTGAATACTTTATTTTATTTCTAATATGTATTTGATTTAATTTGTAATAATATTTTATGAAATCTTGCACATTTTACATAAATACTCATCAATGCCTAGCAAAAGCTAACTGAAAGAACAAGAAAATATCACTTCTTTAGCAGTGGTGTTCTAGTGAAATTTGAGAGTATTGAACCACAGCTGATCATTCGTAGTATTTGGAATTGGTCCCTTAAGAATTCTCCATATTTTCACCCAACTTACCAGAAAAAGGTGTTATTCACTGGAATTTAGTGAATTACTGGCAGTAAGAAGTACTTGCGACAGCTAGCATTGGTTACTCATTTGGAAACACTAAATCGAAAGCAAATTAACGGTTATTTCAAAACTTTATAAATAAATATATCATAATAAATGCGCTGGACTTCAGGATGTGATAGCTCGTTCAAAAATATGAAAAAAGTTTCTAATAACTTACCCTCTAAAATGCACCATTTTCGAGATACAGGGTGTTAAAATTAAAAAAAAAATTGTTTTTTGCGAATATCTCTGGAACCGTTTATCGCACAGAAAACAGATTTCGCAGGCATTTTCTACTCATAATAAGCTATGTTTTGTGCAGATTTTTTATTTTTAAAATTCATAATTGGTGAAGATTTTGAAGGGGTAGTGGGTGTTTTTTTCTCCAACTTCTACGCCACTGGAAAAAGTACAATTTTGAGCAGCCTACTTGAACCGACAATGTTTTCTACACAAAAAAGGTACTCTTGGTCATAAGCTCTAAAGTTGACAGTTTTCGAGAAAAATCAACTTTCTCGCCACGCTCGTACTACAAAATTTCATATACCTACTCGTGTGAAATGTATGTCATTTCATGCTCATTGTACAATATACTATTACGTTTTGAGTATAAAAATATTTACTTTAAAATAATGTATTATTATTGTTTCCCATAATTGGGGCGCACCCTCTGGATATGTTTGTGAAGACGCAAACTGGGAGAATCGTGCATTCGAACAGATAAGGAGGGTACCCGCAAACTGTTACAATATACAGGGTGTCAATTTGAAAACTTCCCACTGATATCTTTTCTTCCAGTAAATAATATGAGGAATCGAAAAAACAGGTCAATTTTATTTTCAAGGTGGATGCTTTCAATGAATACTGAAAATCCTCGTGGTTCAACCCCCTTGGAGGGGTTTGTGTTACCCTTAGATTCTTGAGTGGGAAGGAGGGTCAAGTGGCACATCATTTTGATGGGCGTTTAATTCTCTTTCCAATGGTACCCTGACTTATTATTTTTTGATGAGAAGTTTCCGAAAAATAGCGTTCTAAACTTTCAGAAGTAATTAGAACTTGCCTGTACTGTGATGCGTGGTTTTCAAGTTATTATTTAAACAAAAAGTAATGTATTGACTCTAGGTGGTACCGCTTCAACCCTTTATCAGAGGCAACATTAACCATTAGCCCTTAAAAATTCACATACAAATGTAACGAAATAGTGAAATGTAGATAGTAATTAAGATGCTAAATTTTTTATTCTCATCGCGGAAACAGATAGCCTTTCTTTTTTACTACTTCTGCTGTAAACTAACTTCTGTTTTTGAGCAAAAAATTGTGCAGCATATTTTAACGATGTGGTAGTATCGTTAATGCAGTTTTACTTTTTGGGCTGTTCAATGATAACTTAATGAGTGTATAAAAGTGTGAAAATGGTTTACATTCTTCAAGAATGAATTGAAATTATTTTAATTCATGTAGAGGTTGGAAAGTGCACACGAAGGGCGACATAAATCCAAATTGGAACGTCGGTATGTACCTGATTTTGTGACAAAGTTTTATGAAGATGGTTCGGTAAAAAATTAAAAAAGAAATAACCCCAGAGTACTGAATGAGGAAGCTCAAATTGGAGTTTTGGGAACATTTGCTGCAGAGCCCAAGAGCTCTTTACGATCAGTAGCAGAACAGACGGGAATTTCACGTGAGACTGTAAGAAAAGCCTACTGAAAATGCATAAATTTCATCCATAAAAATGCAGATTCTTCAAGAGCTCAATGAGGATGATTATGATAGAATAATCTGAGTTCTGTCAAACGATGTCTCATCAAGTCGATGCCATCCCTAATCTTTTGTTAAACACCTGTTTCATCGATGAATGTTAATTTTTTCCAAATGGCAGGGTTAATAGACAAAATTGTTGCATTTCTTTCGAAAAGGACATACACAACACCCAAAAGAAGTTAATGTTTGGGCCTGGTATTCTTGGAAATGCCATTATTGGTCCTTTATTTCTTGAAGAAAACTTGACTGATAATATGTACCTCAATATGCTTGAAGAGACTATCGATCATCTCATAAGTGACGAGCTGGACACTGAAATTGATGCAGAAGGTAATATACGTTTGCAGGAGGATCTGTTACAGTTCCAATAGGACGGTGCTACACCTCATTATTTTCTTCCCGTTCGACAGTGGTTAAAAGAGAGGTCCCCGGATAGGTGGATATGGAGCTGGATAGAAACTACAAATAAACAAGCAGGGAAACTTTGGACCTATTGTTCGGAGTACATCTCTTAAATACTCGTGTAATAGAAGTGTTCATTTACTTCTATTCCAGATCTTCAAACCTTGAGCACAAAAAAAAACTGGAGACAGCAGAAGACATCATAACCTATCCCATATTAAAATTGGCAATAGTTTCATTTGATGTACCTATCGACAGTTATTTATTTTTTAAAAATTTGTTCTTTTTAAAGATAAAAATAAATATGTAGGTATAATACTGTTTGGATAAAAACCCATTTTTTATTTGAAATGCACTGGAAAAGCTTAAAATGTACCCCTCTTCAATATATCAATAATCTTATCAATAAGTGCACCATTGACATAAATCACAAAAAGTCGTTATGGTACATGTGGTTCACTACGTTTCTAGTAATTTCTTTGTACTTTTCTGCATTGAATAATCGAGGTTTCTGCATTTCCGTCTTGTCACCATCCATGATTTTACTCAAATCTCGAACTCCAACGTCATATCTCAGTTTTTGTTCCCAACATATCATTGCCATCATGAACCCAAATTTGCAGTGTTGCTTCCATTCGTTTTTCAGTACCTGAAAGGAGAATATTTCATCAGCATTGCAACCGTAAGTTTCTAGAGTCTGACAGAGGTTATCGTGGTAAATTTTCAAATAGGAATCCAGTTCTTCCAAAGCTTCGTTTGATGCAGATGAATAGAAGCAGTACGAGAGGTCAAATACTGGGGTACCCATCCTGATCATCTGGAAATCTAGTAGTTTGATGTCTGCAATTTTTCCATGTTCCTGGAAAAATTCATAAACATATACAATCCATTCCATTTATATACGTGTGAGATTTTCAGTTTTCGTGTAAATGCTACATTATATTTCTAATTTAATCTTGGGGTTAAATTTATGGTCTGATATTCGTAATTATGTATCCTGGAATATGGCAGATGTTTTTGTATTCCAAAATAAAATCTAGGAGTTGGAGGCATATGAAGAGTTGAAGCGAAATTTTTTAGTAGTTGTAGAAACATTCGATGCTTGAAGTCCTGAATCTCTATAATTCATTCACGAACTTTGGAAAATTTAGAGTTTTCAAGCCATAAATCAGCAGAAAATATGTTCACTTGATTGACAACATATATGGACGAATGTTAGGTATATGCTACTGTAAATGACATTACATCCTGTTTCCTAAATAGATAAACTCTTCTTTTTGCGGATGACCTCAAATGTTTCAGAGTTATTTAAAACGGTAATGAAACCATCAGTCTACAACCTGATAATGATAGACGATCAAATATAATGATAGACTATCAAATTGGGTGAACCAAATACTTAGGCATCATCATTATAGTACTCTCAGTTTTGATCAACACATGGCTTCTGTTATTCAAAATGCTAAGAAAATGTTTGGTTACTTTGAAGGGATCACCTGCAACTTTATCATAACAGAATTTTCTGAGGTTTATAGCCTAAATCAGCTTGAAATTGAAGTTCAAGCTGATGTCAAATGAAACACTATTCCATCTCTTGAAGTTAGAAGGAAGAAAAGAGATCTTACATGATGAATTCAACTGTCCTGAACTATTATCAGAAATATGAAGTTCTCGTTCCACTATCACAATCATAGTCAATTCTTCGAATAATCTTCAATTGTTGGGCTCATCAAATTCTAGATTGAAAGTAACTAAGAAGCGTAAATTTCTAGGTAATTAGAGTATGGCAATGTTATCATCATATCTGTATTTAGTTTGCCTTATTGTGATTATATTATCTATGATTTAACAAATTTTTCTCATGGAGCTGTAATTGAATAAAAAAAAACGTTGCGTGAGTAGAAAGTGAAAACGTTCCTCAATTGTCAGTTTTGAGTCCGTTATCATTTGTGCTATTCGCTACTTACTTGTCCGTATACATAGTATTAGCAGTTTTTCGGAGAGGCCGCAGCCAGGCAAGTAGGCCCTCATGGACTCTTTTTGCCATCCCCTGCTTTCGACATATCTAGATTACGCCTGCTAATCTTCCTTTTCGATCCTTCGTGACCTCCTAATGAAGGTCAGTATGTCCGTCCACTGCAAGTCAGTTAGTTTCTCTTGTTCGAGTTTGTAAACTCCGAAGATTTCGAATTAGCCTCCCATACACCTCACACTCGCCGATGAAGTTTCTTCGTCTTCTTTACATTAGGGGCAAGTGGAGCTGCCTTCTATAGCTATTAGTGTCTGCCTTACTTGTTATGCCCTATAAGTATTCCTGAAGAGTACAAGCTCCGGCCCACAGAACGGCGTTGAGGAACCGGTTCTGGCAAGTCCGTCTGCCATCTCTTTTCCGCGCACCCCTCTGTGATCCAGGACCCATACCAGCTGAACTTCCTTCGTTTTGGATAGTTTCTCGAGAGCATCTCCGCATTCCTGTACAAGTACAAGCTTGATTTAGGATTGCAGGTGGCTTTGAGCACTGCCTGACTATCGAAACAGGTATATATTTTCTGACTCGTAGCTACGGTTAAAACGACGAACACTTCAGCTTGCAAAACTTTTGTATATCTACCTAAACCGTCCGTATATTAGGCTTCCTCTGCGAAACTCCACCATATTTCCTTTCCATTGTTCTCTGCTTGGAATAGCTAGAGCAAACTCTCTATTCCATCGCAGTCTATCTTGTGAACCTTCCAGCCTGAGGGCGGAAATCGGGAAGTCCCGCACCCTCAAACGGGCTGCCATTGATAGATAGATAGATAGATTTTTATTGAAGCTTTCAATTTGAAACAGTTGAAAAACTCAAGTCATAAGTACAAATTACAAATAAGTACAGTAAATTATGTATATAAATATAAAAATCAAGTTAAAAACTACAATTTCAAAACCTAACTTACATTATCATAAAACATTTAGTAAAATATCACAGTCAAAAGAAGGAACTTCTAAATGAACACAAAAAAACTATATACTTAATATATAATATAAATAAAATATCAATAGGAGAGTAAATCTGATTTGTCATAGAATTCTTGTAGCGAATACGGTTCTATGTCACACAATAGTGTTTTTTGTTGTACTGTCTTCTCTGATCTTAGAGGGTATATGATTATAAAATTTGATAGCTGCATAGTGCGGTCCTTTCTCGGTATTTTTCAATCTGTGCTTGGGTATAACAAAGTTAGATTTGTGCCTGGTGTGGTACTTTTGTTTGTGTGTGTCACATTAAAACTTTGACTTATTTTCGTGAACAAAAACTACACATACATAAATATAGATGGCATATACGGTGAGAATTTTGTGACACTTAAATTGCCTCCGTCTTGATCCAGACTGAAAGCGGTGGCAGCCTCAGCAGTACCTCCAACACTGCGGTTGAAGTTGTTCCCATTGGACCCGTTATTACCAAATAGGCCAACCTCTGCACCTTCAGCCTATTGTGCTGCTCTGTGCGCCTGGCCACACGGCTGACCTATAATGGATAGTTGGTCTTACGACTGCCGAGTACAGCCAGCGCATGATCTCTGGGTTGGTATCCTAATTGCTTCCTAAGATTCTCCTCAGTTGCTATATAATTGCTACCGTCTTTTGAATAATCCTATCTACATGCGGCCTCCATGAAAGTTTGGAGTCCAAGACCACCCCCAGGTATTTGACCTGCTGGATTAGTTCCAACTCTTACTCGAACATGATAGGTGGCCCAAATCCGTTTTTTTTCCTTTGTCTGGTAAACAGGATCATCTCTATTTTTGTCGGATTTACTGAAAGCATTGGTTCACCGTACCATCTTTCAATTATTCTGCAGGCTGCCTGCATACAGTCGAAGACGATTCCGATTAATCGTCCGCTGATTTGGACAACTCCATCGTCCGCGTATGCCTGGACTTCGAAAAGTTTACCTAGGAGTTCATCACTAACTGAGCTCTACAGATGGGGAGAGAGGCAGCTTCCCTGAGGGCAACTCCCTCCCACCTCGGATTCCAGTCATGTCCCACCGGGATACCTCGACCATTCTCCTAGTAAGCAACGATCCAACCCAGCTGACCATCGAGTGAGGCGTTCCTCTGGCCATTAGTGCTGCCTCTATAGTCGCCTTCTATATCGAAAAACACTCCTAATGTTACCTCATTGAACCTTAATGTCTTTTCGATCCTTCGCTCTACAGTATGGAGGGCTGATTCAGTCGACCTTCTCCTTCTGTATGCATGTTGATTTCTGTGGAATCGGCTCACCCCTCCATCAGGAATCTGTCCACCACCTTTTCCAGCGTTTTAAGCTATTGTGTAGTCTCTTTTCCCCGCCTTGGGGTTAAGGACTACTCTCGCTGACTTCCAGACCTTTGGATCGTACCCCAGCGCTATACTGGACCGGAATATCCTTCCCAATGTTGCATTAGCATCAATTATTTAGTCAATTATTTCTTGTCTTTAAATCATAGTGATAGTTATAAAGGTGTCTGTGATTCCAAATCTGAATATTGTTTTCAAATTTAAACAACTTTTGTAAATAAACTTTTGCGATAATGTCGAAAATAAGGGTAGTTGACCAAAATTTCTATTGGTTGTTTTTTCCTGTACCTACAACGACCGTTCAAAAATTTAGAATTTTGACAACTCACTGACAACTCACAAGTTTTCGGCAATGCCAGTTTGTATCAGGAATAAAAAATTTTGATAAATGAATAAATTAATAAAAATGTTTCCCATATGGTACAAACTTTTTGATAATACGGAAGAGATTTGATCAGAGTTTTTGTGGGACAGAAGCGTATATTGAGACCCATCTACGACGTGGCAAATGCATGAACAGAGTTCTTACAGGGAAGATTTTGGAAGGGAAATGGTGGACATTGCTTGTATTAATTCATATTACAGCAGGAAATTGCTGAGTAATAGGTGATAGAGGAGTTGAAACGCAATTAAGTTTTGAAAGCAGGCAGTTGGCAAGTCCTAATGCTAAACTGAATACAAGGAATACTTTCTTGTACTCACATCAGTTCTGAACATAAAGTTGTTGCTCCAACAGTCTCCGTGAAGTAGGACTTGATTTGGCCCTTCATATTTCATAATAGTTGAATACAGTCCTGGTCCATCCTCAACATACTTGCTCAGCCTCTCCGAGATGCTTTCAAGGGTATCCGAGCCCAAATTATCCTGAATAAAGTTGAAACACCTTTTCATGGAGTTTTTGAAAAACAGAGTTCCGTTCAGAAAGTAGTCAAAAATATCTTTCAACGGCTCAGTTATTTCTGCGAACTTCTCTGGGTTCAGCGACCTACAAGCAAAAGAAATTGCGTGGAATTGGCCGAAAGTTTTGAAAATGTATTCCAAGTGATTTTTGTCAAGAGGTCTGGTTTTATCGCAAACATAGAAACTTTGGAATTTTAAATTCTCCAAGATGATTTTTTCACGTCCTTTCTCCGTCGTCAAGGCATAACATTTCGGAATGTTATTGAATATATTCCCCACGGTAAGCTTCTGAAAGTCTTCCAAGTATGGCCATATTTTTCCGTAAAACAGTAATTCATTGTGAAACACAACTGAATTGAATTCCAGGGATTTGGACCCGCCACTGGACAAAACCTGTTTGAGCACTAAGTGGGTCTCTTCACTTGTGTTTCTGTTATTCAGAGAAAGGAAACACAAGTTGCCCAAATAACCAACTCCTTTTTTGTTGCCTTCGTGGAGATTCACTACAAAATTTTCGATCTTTTCACCGAGAGCACTTTCTATCAAACTGCAAATTTCCTCGTTTAACTCAGAAATCATTTTCAATACTCTGACTAGTGAGTAGCAACAACAACTCGGTGTACAGTTTAAGAAATTCAACTGGACTGGTTTTACTCAATAATATAGAGTTGAATCGAGAAATTTTGGGACTTACGTCACTATTCACAAAGTGTTATAATTCCAGCAGATAACAATGCATTCAATGCCAACTGTCAGAGGCGTATCATAATGGGTTTAAAGTAAACGTTAAATTCATCAAAATCAAATAATAAACAAAAATAAGGAGTATAACGAACGGTTCAAAATTAATACATAAGAATGAACATTGCATAAACATCTGCTAAATTTAATTTGTATTTTTACACCAAGGAAATGGGTGAGTTTTTAACAAAAATACTAGTAGGAAACCGACTATGCCATCACATGGAGAACAGTCCGTAGTTATATTGTGTTTTTTTTTTCGACTCGCAACTGTCATTTATTAATTTGTTATAAACATAATAAAAGACGTGTTTTTTGAAATTGTTTTGATTAGAAAATAAAAACTGATAGAGCTATCTGGTTGCTCCAAAGAGAATAATTGTAAATAATTGAAATAAAAATAAAATGGAATGTTCCACAACCCTGTCGGATCATTAGTAACGGAGAAAAACTGGAAAATCCGGAAAATTTTCTATTTTTTTTAATTCACAACTCCGCCATTTTTCAAGAAGTAGGATTGGCCTTTCTAATGAAATTATTGAATCATGTGTACTTTGCACAAAACAGGCTCTGTCGGATCGTTAGTTTTGGCACAATTGCAATTTGAATTTATTTGCACTATCTTGCAGCGTGCCTGGATGCTCTAGTGATAACCCGATTTCAATTTCTCAAACAGATTATGTAAGTTGAAGTATAGTACTAAAAAACGCATATTCTCAATTTGTGCTACAATGGTGCGAAATGGGTGAAAATGCATGCAAACATGATTTAAAATGGCCTAGCCCGCGTCAGCTCCCGAGTAGTAAGAGAGTCCGGGAGATGAGTGGTATTCTCCTTATGAACGGGTTACGTGATAATACACTTCCCCTCATCTCCCGCTCACTCCTACCACTCGACCGCATTCACCAGCTCGGCCGTTTTCAGTCATGTTTGCAAGCATTTTTCACCCATTTCGCAGCATTTTAGCACAAAATGAGAATATACATTTTGTGGTACTATACTTTTTCACTTTCAAAATCTGTTTTAGAAATTGAAATTGGACTTATACTAGAGCATCCAAGCACGCTGCAAGACAGTGCAAAAAAAATTAAATTGCAATTGTGTCAAAACTAATGATCCGTCAGAGCCTAGTTTGTGCACACACAAAGTATACATGATTCAGTATTCTCATGAGAAGAGCCAACCCTATTCCCTATTTCCGTAAAAATGTCGGAGTTAATGAATTTTTTTTTAATTCGTTAAATCTTCCGGTTTTCCTCCGTTACTAATGATCCGACATGGTCGTCAAAAATACCGTTTTGTTTGTATTTCAATTATCTACAATATTTTCAAATTGCAACCAAATTGCTCTATTAGTTTTCATTTTATGAGCAAAATAATTTAAAAAAAAACACGTTTTTTGTTATTTAAATGTTTATAACAAATTTATAAATGACAGTTGCGAGTCGAAAACATAACAGAATATAACTATGGACTGTCTTCCATATGATGAAACAGTCAGTTTTTTACTAGTATTTTTGTTAGGAAAAAATACTCTATTTATTGGCCTATTTATGAAGGCGGGAGAAATGGAAAATTACATACTATAATGAAACGAATGAATATTCAATATATAAGGTAGGTCATAGGGTAGGAGAAAATGATTGCGTTAAAAACCAAAGAAATATTTTTAGAAAAATCAAAGTCGGATTGATTGGACAAGAATCATTTAAACATTTGGTACAATACCGTTTCGGGTATGGCATACCAAACAAACCATTCTTCTACTGTCTTTACTTATCACCTGATGAACCATTCTATAACGACCTCTTCAAAGTTTTTTCACTCATATTGGACTTTATACAGCAAAGCCATCCAAAAGCTAAAGTGATCATAATGGGAGATAACAATGTACATAACACTATCTCTAATTCACATTTTCCAACAAAACAGACGAGGCAGGTCGTCAAGCTGAAGTCTTCGCTTTCACGAATCGACTAGAATAGCTGGTCGAGGTACAGTTTGTCAAACATAGCTGAAATTGTGAAATTCCACTTCTTGCGCGAACAATAAAGTGAATATCACTGGATAGTCCGTCGTATCGACGGATAGTTGTTCGATTGTTTTTATGAACCGAACTAAACCGGTTGGGTTTTCGTCATAATCCGGAATTATCTTCAAAAGGTGTGAACTAATTACTGGAATTATTTCAGGCATTTTTAGTATTTTGTGTATTTCTTTTGAAAATTAATAAATTACATAATCATTACATAATGTACCAAGAACATAAAATATTCAGGAAAAAAAAATTATTACATTTTAAAAATAATTCTCGAGATTACTCCACCCGATAGGGCACTTCATGTACAAAACATCACTTATTTTAAAATCTGGTACAACTTGAATATTTCAGGACAACATAAACATCAAATATAGTTCGTATGGGGCAAATTGCTTGAACTGACGGTACTCTTGCTCTTCTTCAACTTGATCCTATCCTTAATCTGCGACAACCTGGACTGCGATGGCTCCCTATGAACCGGGGCAACACTCTTGCTGTCACTTCCCTGTGCAATCTGTTTTGAGCTCTCGATCTGCACAACAGACTTCAGGTCGTACGTAAAGGAATCCGGAAGAACCATGGGGCTTTGAAGACTGGTAAACGGGTTCTGGATCAACGTCGTTGGGGCTTGGTTTTCCTCTGGAGTGTCCAAGAAGAACTTTGGCACGGAACTCTGTCTAATTATGGGCAACTCCTTGGGGAAGTCTATCTTCAAGTGGAGGCTTTTGGAGGTTCGTCTTTCCATCAGGGATTTCTTTCTCAATTCTACGTTCCCGGGGGGTTCCAGAAAGGCGCTTCCCGATTTCGTTAGTTCTGGAGGGTCCACCTCTGCTTTCTTCAGGTATATGTTTTCGAAACTGACAGTTTTTCTTGTTTCCTGAAATGAAGTAATCAATATTAGTCAAGCAGACTTATGGATGAATTTGCAATATGACTACTGCGATTAAAGCAGAAGGACAAAAATGAATTTTCCACGAAAAGAAAAAAGATTTTGGAAACGGCCATAGATACAGTTTTTGTTAAAAAAGGGTAAAAAGTTATTTAACAGAACAGCCATTCATATGGCAGTATAACTTTTTTATGATTAGATTTTCAAGTAATTTTGGAAAATATGAATTTTTCCGTTCCTTATTTTATTTTTTTGTAGTGTTAGAACTGGAACACTTAGTATGTTTTTAAAAACTTCTTCATTATGATATCAGTTAAAACATATGACATTTGGTTATCGATTGATCGATCGAAACAATGTGAAATTAGGTATCTTAGATCTGAAGAAAATCAAAAGTTTGCGTTGACATTTTAAATTTTTGGATAAATAAAAACACGTTGATGGTGGTTGATCGCCAACGAAACGTAGGATAGTAAAGCTGTTATCTAGGTGCGGGAAACCAACAACCTGACATCCTAGACATCGCTCTGGTACAAAGCATTCCTTGATAGAAATAACTGTACTAGACGTGGGCTCATCGGTCCACATCCCATCCTACTAACCGCAGGAGAGGAGGCAGAGGACGAAGCACCTACGACTAGAAAAATAGTGGACTGCACCATGTACCAGCAAACCGTCTGCAGCCTCATCAACTGTCCCAGGATAGACACGATACAGCAACTCAAAACCGCGGTAAACAATCTGAACCAGGCAATACTCTACGCCAAGGAAAGATGCTCGAAAGAGGTTCCTATTACCAAATTTGAATTCCAAAGAGGGCTCCCACCCGAAACCGGAACTGATCAGGCAAAGACGTAGATTGAAAAAGCGATACTGAAGGACACTGACTCCGGAAAACAATCGACGGTTCAATCTCGTTGCTAGGCAGGAACTTGCAATGGGACGAGAGGCTAGACGAGCAAAGCACCGAGGATAACTTCACCTGGAAGATGTAGAAGATCCTGAGGCACGGTAAGAGGGGACTAGATTTCACGGGCCGAAACACGATAGTTCAGTGAAAACGACGTCGACTACACAGGCGAAGTGGAAGACACAGAAACACACGTAGACAAGACAACCAGACAAGGATAGGCATTGCCTCTCCGATCAACGTCATGAACGCTATGCTGAGACTTCCAGCCAGCTGGAAAGAGGCATGATCCCACAGAACCGCTTCGCCATTAGCCTCACCCCGGCGATGAGCAAAGGAGTAGGAAAAGTTATCAAGACTCGAGGCCAACCCGGATGAGCAGTTTGGTTTCAGACAAGGATACTCGACAGAGTTTCAGATTAGATTATCTGCATTGTGGACGATAGTAGGAAGCTGGAACCGCAATACAAAGGGACACCTGACCGGAGTGGTTGTCCTGGACGTTTCGAGTGCTTTTGACAGAGTCTGGCATGACGGACTCATAGCAAAGCTGATAGACTCAGGTTACCAAACTCTCATGGTTGAAATCAGCTCCTTGAGAAACCTGAAGTTGGAGAGAACTCTTATCCGAAAGAAGATTAGAGACAGAAGAACCGAAACGAACGGTACTATACCCACACATGTTCTCAATCTAAACTGCCGACAAGCCAAGAGCGAAGCTCCCGTCAACAAAGATGTTACTCCATGTAGATGACACTGCCATCATAGTCGAGTCATCGCACGAAAGGGGGTCACAGCCAAACTACAACGGCAAGTAAGCGAACTTGAAGTATGGTTCAACAGGTCAATCATGGAATGGATTCCAAGTATTTGGGCAAGGTGCCTTTGGAAGGTGAGCTTCCTATATAAGGTACTGCTCCTTCTTCGGTTCATGCTGGTTCATGCTGATTGACCTGTTGAACCACACTTCAAAATAGCAATGCAGATGATAGGTTCGCTCGTAAGAGGAAGTAGTAAAATGGCCCTAGTACTAGACCATCTTGATCCCCATCAATCTCCATCATACAGATGCGTCAACCGCACGGGGTCGATCCGTGTACACGTATAGACACAGTATCCAGATGTTCCTAAACGTCTTCTTAAGAATGGCAACCGACTTACCCAGATATATGCCAAACCGGTATTTACAACTAGACCTGGCATACCACCGGACTACATAGAAGACTGATACTCACCCAGGCAGTGGCGCCAGTTGGGAGAGTGGACACCCACGCAAACCCAATTCTGACCGAACTACTCGAAGACAGACGTGAAAAGGACGACAAAGACAAGTACAGAAGACCAGTCAACCAGACAGACAACGACACCCCGGAAGAAGTAAGATAAAGGCAGGAGCTCGGGCGATGCCAGCGTCTACTTCAACAGGGTTTGAATAACTTATGTTTCAACTCGCAAGGAATTGTACACATCAAAATCAACTATTCAGACAAGCCACGGTCATCAGCCCTGGCATCAACCAGTTTTAGGAGGACATCATAAAGTCATTGTTATTGAAAGTAAACTCATGTCAGATATAAGAGAGCTTCAGGCACGTAAATGCTGATTACTCCATATTACAGTCATATTTCAAACTGCAGATCGCCAATCAACAGGATGAGGATCCACTTAGACAGCGGAGGCAGAGAATGAGGGGGGAGGGGGAAAGTGTCCGTGCATGTCTAGTGCTGGGGAGTTCTTCCTTAGGAGGTCAAGATGGTGGCAGCTTCCTTGCGCTCTTGTTTAGTGTGGCTGTTAGTTACTGAATAGCATCCCGGAAAAGACACTCGGATCTGATCTATGGATGCGATACTTCCCTGGGTTCCTGGAAAATATACAGCGCTTGACAGATAAGCCCGCCGTGTTTGCGTTGCATTCTAATGCAACTGAGATCTCTCTTCAGCGGGTTTTCGAGGAGGAAGTACTTTTAGAATGTAGGTATATAAGAGTTGCCTCACGTATGTCACAGATCATCCACTCGAATGTATCTGTCACTGTTTGTGATGATACGGAGTACTCTATTCTGCATCCTATCCAACCTAGTGAATTGGGTCTTGTTTAGGCTGCAGAACCATGAACAAGCGTACAACATTACTGTTCCAATGATTTGATTATAGACTAGTATTTTGTTGTTGAGGCTAAAGTTTGATCCTCTGGATATAAGGGAATAGATCCTTGTAACCGTGGTGGTCGGCTGGTGAAGCGTTCGCCTCGGGAGCGTGGGGTCGGGGGTTCGATCGACCGATTAACCGGCCTCGTACATGGCATCACACGTTAAAAGGTAAGGGCTGCGTCTTCCCTAGCTCATACAAGTCTCTCGAAGACTTCCGAGGGTTGCGCGTAGGGGTGCAATCGGTTAACGGAAATAACAATTTTAACAAAACAATAACAATTTCAACAAAACAATAACAATTTTAACGGCCGCTGCTCCCTTTGTATATTCAAATGATATGCTGGCGTATGTTCAGCCTGTTGTCCAGTACTACCAGATATTTCAGCGAACAATGGGATGATTTTGGTTGGTTGGTTGGTTTTTAACGTGAGTGGGCCCATATTAGGCCCTCCACTGCGGCCTTTTGTGGCTCACCCCATGGTTATGTTTCTTCCAGTATATCCAATCTCTTAACGAAATTAAGGAATGCATTGGGAGAACAATTTACCAGGTTTTCTGGCTACTGTATTGCTGAATATTAAAAATCTGGTTCTGGCCGCTGCAGGGCATGTTCAGAGAATGTGTTTAGCCGTTTCATCATCCTCCATGCATCTAGTGCCAGTCCGATTTTATGCATGTGATGTTTGAGTTTGCAGTAGCCAGTAAGCAAACCCACTATAACTCTGAGATGTGCTCTTCTTCTAGCAGTTTGTCAGAGTCCTGTTTTTTCCTTGTACAAGCGATAAATGCTTTGGAATTGGCTAGGCTAGGTAGACTTCGCCAATACTTGAGTCTTTTATTGTCCAGGCTGTTATGACATTCTTGGCAGTGCTATATGCTGAACTGATTACCGGTTCTGGTCCAGTAATTGTTGTTTCTTCCCTCTCTTTTGCTAGGGCATCCGCTATTTCATTTCCTTGTAGGCCCGTATGACCTGGTATCCAGACTAGGGTAACGTTTAAGGTGTCTCTGCAGTTCTTTACTGCTCTAGATTTGAACCAGTTGGATGCAAGCGCTTTCAGTGCTGTTTGACTATTTGAAGATATTTTGTTGTTTTTCGTGTGTGGTGTCGAGTTTCCAGGTAACGTTTAAGGTGTCTCTGCAGTTCTTTACTGCTCTAGATTTGAACCAGTTGGATGCAAGCGCTTTCAGTGCTGTTTGACTATTTGAAGATATTTTGTTGTTTTTCGTGTGTGGTGTCGAGTTTCCAGCTCCCAGCGTTGGACGTGTGAAAGTTGATAGTTTTAGACATGATGTCCGAGAGCATTCCCAGAATGCACTCCAGCATGCTGCTGCTTCTCATGCCTGTGGTAGACTAATGGGCGGTTGGTAGAGTCTGTATGTTGCCTATCTTCCTCTCTCTTCTGGGCTATGTGGAGAGGAAGTAATCCGAGGACGGCTTCCATTGCTGCCGTTGGCGTGGACCAAATGGTTCCAGTAATCTCCAGGCACGCTTGTCTCTGTAGTCCGTTAAGTTTAGCATGCAACAACGGAATACTGACAAACCACTATAACTCAGTAGGGCACATCTCAGAATTATAGTAAATTTGCTCATGGGTCACTTTTAACTCAGACACCACACAGCTATGCATAGAGAATGATGAAATGGCTAAAATATTTTTGGCAGTGGCCAGAACCAGGTTTTTCATATCTGTCAATACAGTAGCAATACCAGATAACGTTGCAAATTGTCCTCCCAATGTACTCCTCAATTTCATTGAGAAAATAGATATACCTGCTGGGAAAAGTATGAGAATAGGGTGAGACCCAGACGGCCTTGGGCCAAGGTGGAAAGCATAGCACCCACTCACACCTAAACTTACTCCTTTGTCCTGGATCATTTCCTGAGTATCGCTGCCTGCGCTGCTCTCGTCGCTGCCCTTATCCAGAACAAACGAGGGAATCCTGTGAATGGCACCTTCGCTCGAATTCTTGCTCTTGCTATCGTCTCTATTCAGTCTTCTCGGTTGATGTACTATGGGGGGTTTTTCCTTTTCGGGCAGGGGGTCGATCGTGACTATCGCCCGCCCCGCTATCACAGATACGCTGTCGTAGAACGCCATGTTTTCGGCCATGTTATTGTTTCTTTCTCCTTTTGTGATTGGTTCCTGGTAGGTGGCGATGCTCTCGTCGAAGCAGAACCGCTCTTCGATTAGGTGCCAGTAGCATGATTCCAAACATCTGAAACATCAATGTAAATTAATTTTTTTATTTAAATAGTTAATTCTACTAAACAAATGAATTATATAAATTAATTTTGAATACAATTATACAGTGTGTTTCCTAACTGCGGTTCCTAACTGCAAGGGGTGACTCGTTAGATATACAATATCATGAATATCCATTTATTTAACCTACTAAGGCGGTCATTTAGTCCTAACTAGATAGAAATTATTAGAAAAAGTGGCGTATCCGTGGGCACCACAGCCAACAATATTGTAAAAAAAAGTACGCCACTGACTTTTTTTCGTAGATTTATTACTTTTTTAGATTGAGCAACTGAAAGTGTAACTTTTTGGTCTCATGTATTTTCTTCATATCTAGCTTCAATTTCTTTAAAAAAACCCACTGTATTTCTTGAACACCTGCATTGAGACCAGCTGACATTGATAGTAGGGATTTTCCTACACATTTCATTTCAAATTGAAGAAGTTCATTTTTGTTTTAGATTATTGGTTGTTATTTGTTCACCATCCGTAATAATTTAATAGCCTAATCCATGATAGGCGTACGTATATACGATAACGAATAATGGCCATTAAATGCAGGTAAGGTCGCTTTGTCATTAGGCTACTATAAGAGATAGCAAAGCATATTTGAGATATCATTCAGATATTTTTCTTTCAATCTTACTATTCAGTTAGCAGCTCAAGTTCTGCAATCCTGCTTTAGTTCTACGATTCAGCTCTACGCTTCAGTTCTTCGTGACAACATTATTGTCATAGCAGTAAAATTCAGAGTTGCGATTCCATCATGAATAATTTTACTAACACTGAAATGGCTGACATGCATCTTGTTTATGGATTAGCAAATGGAAATTCAGAAGTAGCTCGGAGGTTTTACCAGGATATCCTGACATAGTAATTTATTTCTTGTACTAAAACATTTAGAACGCTACATGCAAGACTATGTGAATCTGGGAGTTTTAATAAAAATATAGGTGGTGGAAGACCAGAAACGGTAACAACGCCTGAACTAGAAGAAGCGATACAAGAAGATCCTTCGAGTAG
The DNA here is from genome assembly GCA_944452925.2 of Chrysolina oricalcia. Classification (NCBI taxonomy): domain Eukaryota; kingdom Metazoa; phylum Arthropoda; class Insecta; order Coleoptera; family Chrysomelidae; genus Chrysolina; species Chrysolina oricalcia. The sequence continues at coordinate 16,304,077 of OX101822.2, forward strand.
TACTTCGAGTAGCAGCTTGAAGTCAGCCCAAAAACCGTTTGGAAAGTTCTAAAAAAACCTCCCATTCCCATATCACATACAGCGAGTCCAAGCTCTACTGCCTCGGGATTTTCATCCAAGATCAATGTTTGGCCGGTGGTTGATTCGTATGATGGCACACAAAAATAATGTTTTGCCAAATATTTTATTTACGGTCGAGGCGGATTTTTGACGAAATGCTATTATGAACTTTCACAATAACCATTTTTGGGGCTCCAGCTCATTTCAGTGTTATTTCTCGTTAGCATCTCGACTCATCTACCCTAATCGCTGGATTGGACGTGCATAGGACCTCAACATTGGCCAGTTCGAAGTTCTGATGTGAATCCTCTAGATTTCTATTTATTGGGTCATCTGAAGGCTCATGTTTATAAAACTCCTGTACTAGATGTGAATGACTTGATGAATCGAATAATTTACAATTGCAGTGTAATAAGGACTATTCCAGGAATTTTTTAACTTGTCAGACAATCAATGGCAAATCGAATTCGGTCATGTATTTTATCAGGAGGTGGACAAGCTAGATATGAAAAAAATACAGTAGACCAAAAAGTTGTATTTTCAGGTGCTTAATCTAAACATTATAGGAATGGATGAATGATGGATGGCTCGATAAATAAATAAGTAATGGATGAAAGTCAGTGACGTACTAATGAACCTTCATGAAGTACATATAACATTGTGTAACAGGACAACTGTGGATACTATCAAAGGGCAGGATTCAGTCTCTTACCTAGTCATAGACTATACGTTCGGGACTATAAACACATGAGAACTAAGTAAACAAAAATAAAAAAATCTGAATCATCTAGCCCATCTAAAATTAACTGAAAAAAAATCATCCCAAATATCAAAGTGGTCGAGGTGTTAGAGCGTTTGGCTTCCAACCAGACGGTCCGGGGTCGATCCCCGGTCGTGTGTCACTGAGCTGAAGTGGTTCGGATTCCACTTTTATTTAAACTGTAGGTCCCGGATCTCCCTTGCTCGCACAAGCTCTGCTTTTGAGGGGTTTTCTCCGAAAACCTGGGAGTTTCGTAAAAACAAATTTTACAAAAAAAATCACAACAAAAAATATCATTCATTCATAATTCGTTTTCCATATCACGCATGGGCGTATCTGGATTCTGATTATTTTGCAGAAGAGAACGAAAACGGGCTACAATTTAGTAATAGGTATTTCTTAATAATATCTTACGATTAAAACTGAACAAAATATTTCAAAATAACGTCGACTTTATTGATGTCTGACGTTATTGAGAAATGCAATATCACTCATTCATTTCAGTTTTAGATATTTATGATAAAACAGGAAGAAGAAGGAAGGATTTTCCATATGAAAATGAATTCAAATATATTTTTGGCAAAAAAATAAGATAGCGCCAATATCTATTGTAACAATTGAGAACTGAACAATCAAAAGACTGTTACGGGTTTATTTTGCACTAGAAAACCCTTTCTGTTTTAATACAATAACATCAGAAATTCTCTGTCATTGATATACACTTTCCACTCTGTACGCCACTGTATTCTTCTTCTTCTTCAGATTCCTCAAAATGACAACTTGATCGTAGTCATGTATAGCTTGTTCCGAATGTTAGTACTTACCTTTGCTGTACTAGTTCGAGCGGACATGAACCGGCCTTAAGCTATTGACAGTTATCAGTTGTTCTATTCTGCGGTATGACAGCGTTGTTTTGTAAACATACTTATGGTTAGTCTATTGTTTTGTACTTAGAACACAAAACCGTAACATTCCTACTCTATCTCTATCTTGTGTCATTGAGGTTACCTACTTCACATTCGAATACTTGACCTTTTGTTTGTTTGTTTGTTTGTGTTTGGTTCTGAGATTGAGAGGCTGGCGTTTTCGTCTTGGTTCAGTTGGCAACACTGAATCTTAAGGTGTTCTTTTCATAGCTCCTAGTAGCTCGAGTTAGTTCCTGGACTGTTCCCACCGAACACTAACGAACAAGAAAGCGCCTTGTCAGATATTGACAGTTTTGACTTTGACGTCTGAGAGATATTCTCTTCTTCCTTATTTGATCTTGATGAGTGACTGACCTACTTTGAAGATTTCCAATTAAAGTTTGATCATCGTTGATGGATCTTTGGAAAATTCATATCAGGAGAGTTTCTCATATTGTTTGCGATTTTTGACGCTATATATATTTTTGAGAAATCTCCGTTCGCTTTGCGGATTTTTGAGGTTAGAAGTCACTTCATCATTGTGTGAAACCACTGGAACGAGAAACTCGCTATCAGACAGCATACAGACCATCAAAGCTGTTATCAGAACCCTCCCACTTAATAGAGGTTAGTATTTGCATTTGGGCTCTACTTATGGCCCCATACAAGTGTAATCAGAAGTCAGACTGGTATTGTATATTCTAGGGTTCGCTCCTCTGCGGTTACCACTCTGCTACTGCTCCTCTGCGACTACCACTTTGCTACTGTTACTGCTTCGCAGCTGGTAGTGCTCCACTACGGTTTATTGCTATTACTCTGCTACGGTTTATTGGAGTTCCATTAATGTGATTGTTCCACTGTTTCGTTGCTATACGATTGTCTTTCCACTGTTCTACTACTGTGATTGTTCCTGCTCGACTGTGGTTGTCCCGCTGTATATCTGTTGTTCAGCATTCCTTCGCTATTCGTCCCAGCTGTACATGTACGTTGATTGATTGTGTCGTACCCACTGTGCACCTGTATACACCAAGGCACTGATGAACTACAACCACAATAATTGGTGAACTTGCATGCTTGAGAATATCTACATAGTATCGGATAAGTTTGGAATAAGACTGCCCCTAAGGCGTAAGTATCGATTATTGTAAGCTATCATCGTGACGTCACAGGCATAGCCCTCACTGGAGGTTTCATATTATATATTCAAACAATACCATACTCTCAATCACAGCACTCACTTGAATTCATCTTGGTGGTTGATATTTACATTAATTTCATTTTCTTTTGTACGGTGAGCTGAACTGTGCACATACAGGGTGTGTAACGATCAATATATTTTATTAGTAAGGGACATGACTATTTCTTTTATTCTGGTCCAAGTTATCTAAGCGTAAGGGAAGACAAAATCTCTACATAGTTATATATTCTTATTATACCATTTACAGGTATCTATTTTTTTAATATTTTAGTAATATTAGTGCAGTGGGTTGTCCCATTCCATCAGGGTGGTTTCGGATTTTTCACTAGCGATAAATCCGTGGCGCTCCGGAAAATTAACCCCATATTTCAATCTTATCGAAATCAATTTTTATTGTCGAATCCGCGCCTACTGAGCTACTGGGTATGTTAGAGGCGTGACACATCATTGCACATTCACTGCTCTCCTTTCCTAAATTTCGCCCCTAACAAGACATTGTTTCAGTTTTCATCTTATGTTATGATTGTTATAATTGCATCGTTGAGATGGTTAAGTTTTCAACAATATAAAAATGTTTCACCGCTTTGTATCCAAATCGGGGTCACACGAAAGTGAATAAACAAATTTGTTGTGGGAAAACTGCCTTCGACAATCACCCCGCTCTGTTATTACAACTAAAACACTGAATTTTAACAAACATTTAATAACATGATCTTGATAGACCCTGGCCCTGTTTAGATTCGAATTAATTCACTTGCGGTCGTTGTGGATATCCATAATTCATATTGTCTCGTAAAGACGCCCAGTTATGCATGTCCAGGAGTGTTATGATAAGGTCAGCTCCTTGAGAGAGGTTGATGCATTGAAAAAGACTGTTCCTAGCGATCACGAGGACGTTGAGAAAGGAATAATGCACTTGTCGAGTTGTGAGAACTTGGTGAAATATAGTTATTTATGATAACGGCAATAAATGCAACAAGAAATACGAGGCGTAAGTTCCGGGTTGTTAATTCTAACGGAGATTCTTTTAAGATCGACGCGCTAAGGAATAAACTATTGGACTCCATATCTGCAGTAACCAAGCAGCTTTATTTAAAAAAAAAAACGATTGGAACACTGCTATAACTGTGAAGGAACAGGGCATCTACAGAGAAGCTGCTGGATGAGATCAAGATTCAAGTCCATGGTCATGGTGTAACACTGTTATTTGTTTATGGTAATCGTATTTTTATTTCGTGTTTGATTCAATGGATATTTTGCTTGAGTCCAGAGTTACCTCTCGACTCGTATAGACTGAACAATATCAAATATTGGTAGTAACGAATGGCTACTTTGTTACTTAAATACACGAGTTGTCACAAATATAACGGATATGGTGCGGATTCTTGAATAATTCCTGACCATGTGGAATTATTGCGATCAGTCCATGAGAACGAATTTGAAGAGGGATTCGGTGACGCGTTTGGAGAGAGTACAGACGGTCGGTTCGAAGGCTGGACCCCTTTCCCCCCGCCAGGGGGGTGCACCAAACGAGTGTAAAATTACGTGGAGTCGACGAGTTAAAAAAAAAATCATATAACCGTTTTTATTTCAGTGTGTGTTTTGAGTATTTTTCGTGGCAAACTCTGTTTTAAAAGTGCATCTAGGACTAACAAGAACGAATTTGCGAGTTGTGATTCCAAGTACGAGAGAGATCTGAAGGACAAACACAGTTAGAGTTTCATGTTGGTGAGTTGCCTGCTTTTAGACCATCATAACAGGAGGTGCAAGATTTTATTTACATTGCGATTTATTTATCTTAACGAGTTAGATTATTTTCAAATGTTATATGTTTTACACATTTTCGTTATTCCTCGTTCGAATACATTCCATAATTTTATTTTATTCTTTAAATCTGTTTATTTAATCAAGGGCTCATTATTTCAAAGAGTCTAATTACCTTATGAAATCACTAATACAGAGATACAATACAATATGTTTATTCAGTGAAATTCATTTACAGAAATATAATATGGTTTAGAATAAACATGAAAAAACCACAGAAGCTGTATTGCAAATCTTGTATGTGGCTTGAAATTGAACTACAATTTGTTAGATACTCATGATAAGGTAAATTATGTCAAAATCTGGAAATTATCTCAAGTTCAGGAGGTTAGGTCATAATGGGTATTATCGTCTGGATCGGGTAGTGTTACATAATAGAATTAACAATAATAATTTATAAGTTAAAAATTAAATTTTAAAATATTGCAGTTTCAAAAAGTTGTAGAGACAAAATGGCTAAATTGACTAAATTAATCAGACAATTAGGACAGAATTGTATACACATATGACGGTACATAATTATAGTAACACATATTATAATACCTAATCTAATTCCTGGTACATGCGAAGGGATTCGTCCAGACTTTCCATTCCCTCAAGTCAATTCATCCAGTTATTTACTATGTTATGAATTGTTGATCTCGTTGTATTTTGTAACCATATTGTAATCGCTTTTTTGAAGTTTAAGTAGTTGAATGCTGTTTTTATTATATTTGGTATGATATCGAAGATTTTTGGACCTAGGAAATCGAAACTACGCTGTCGGACATTCTTATCGCATTTCGGTACAATTATATTGGCTCTGTTTCTTGTTTCATAGGAGTGTCCTATTGTAGAAAATTTAATTTTGTTTCTATAAATGTTTGTTATCATTTTTTGACAGTATAACTGTCTCAGATCAAGGAATCCACTTCCGTTGAACAGATCATTGCTTGAATAACATCTGTCCCTATTGTATATTATTCTAATTAGCCATTTCTGTAGTATATGTACTTTTTATAGATGACAGTCAATATTCCCGTACGATAACTGAGATTGTATTAAGGAAAAGTACAAAATTCGTAGATGAGAAATATCTAGGTATTCTTTCAAAAAATTGAAACGGGAAAAAAGTCCTCAAAGTTTTTTTGCAATAAAATTCATTTGTAAATCCCAACGTAAGTAAGTGTAAACGATTTTGTCTAGTTTTGTCGACTAATGGACCTTTTAAATGAAATTCAAGTCTGACTGACAATGTGACTTTTTTATTTCAAAATTAACTATCAAATTGACAAAAATTTGTTTGAACACCAGTAAAAGACAAAAAACTGCACGACGAACTAACATTTCTTCCCCCTCTGGAACAGGACATTTAGTCGGCAACTTTTCCTAATTTGGCAACTGGCCTCCTGAAAATTCCATTTTTTGTTTTAACATCAACAGCACGTATTCTTCCATCGGGACCAGGAAATACCTTAACAATTCGACCTAACTTCCAAGAGCTTCTTATCATATTGTCTTCCATAACAATAACAATATCATTTTCTTTAACAGGCTCATTATCTACGGACCAACGGTTTCTCTTTGTGAAAGTTGGTAAATACTCTTTTACCCATCTCTTCCAGTATTCAATCTTCAGAGTCTGTACTTTCCTCCATTCCTTCCGCAAGTCATAATTTGCTCCGAGTTGGTCCACATCATTTTTAGATCCAATGAGAAAATTATTGGGTGTCAGCGCCTCAAAATCATCAGGATCTGTAGAAATCTTTGTGATGGGTCTTGTATTCAACATATTCTCTACTTCCGCGAATAGGGTAAGCATAAGTTCATCTTTGAGTTGTTGTTCTCTCAGAATGGTATGGAATGTATTTTTTACGGAACGTATGAGCCGTTCCCATGCTCCTCCCATGTGTGGACTTGCAGGCGGTATGAACTTCCACTCAATACCACGGTTCAGCATATCATCCCCTATTTGCTTATGATCTATTTCATCTAGAGCTCTTTTTAATTCTTCCGAAGCACCTCGTATATTTGTCCCATTGTCTGCAAATATCTGTTGTGGTTTACCTCTTCTTGCTATCATCCTTCTGATTGCCATGATAGCTGAATCTGTCGTCATATTATGTGTTATTTCCAAGTGGACGGCTCTAATTGACAGGCATGTAAAAATAACGCCCCACCTTTTTTCCTTCTTTCGGCCTACGGAAACTAGAAATGGTCCAAAAAAGTCCATGCCAGTAAATGTAAAAGGTGTCACGTTCGGCGTAAGTCTTTCAGCTGGCATTTGTCCCATAAGAGGAATCATAGGCTTCGGATTTTTCAATTTACAAAATTGGCAACTTGAAAAAACTGATTTTACCGCTGACCTGCCATCGATTATCCAATATTTTTGTCTGGATTCACTGAAAACAGTTTCAATTCCCTGATGTCCAAATTTCTCGTGAAGATGTTTGAGGAAAAGTATTGTAAATCGATGTCTTTTTGGTAGAATTGGCGGTCGTTTTGTTGATTCCCTCATAGTTGGAGCCAAGTCTGTTCGTCCTCCTAGTACTATTATACCTCTTCCATTTAGCATCGGTGTCAATGTTCTCAAGCGGCTATGCCTGCTGATCGGCTTCTGTCTTTTGAGCTCATTCAGCTCTCCTGGAAAACTATCTTGCTGACATTTTTGTATCCATATAATTTCAGCTTCATTAATGTCCTCCACAGTCAGTCTCTTAGAACAGTTTTCTTTTCGTATTTTTGAAATCCAAACTTTCGTTATTTTTATCAACCATGCTGTGACTCTCAGTAATTTGTTCCAATTAGAAAATTTTTCAATGTCAGGTAAATATGTCTCTTTTATATCGGTTGTGATATTTACACTTTCGACAATTTCAAAATCTGTTTCTAAATTTAAGTCTTTTGTTTCAGGTACATCTTTCGTTGGCCAAGTCGTTTCATCCAGTTGTTTTAGGAATTTGGGTCCATCAAACCATTCTTCAAAATTTGTCACATTACTACCGTCTTCGTTATACGTCCTTGTCGCTTTATCAGCTGCATTGCATTTCGATGGTATCCAATGCCATTCTGAAGTTTCTGTAAGTTCTTGGATCTCTCCCACTCGATGGCCTTCAAATTGTCCCAGTTTCTTCCCGTCTCCCTGAATCCAGTATAATACTGTAGTTGAATCGGTCCAGTAGTATATTTTATCGATTTTTATGTCAAGTTCTTCTTTCACAGTTCTTGTTAACCTACTACCCATCAACGCAGCCTGAAGTTCTAGTCGTGGAATGGAAAGTGGTTTACTTGGCGAAACTCTTGCTTTGGCGGAAACGAGTGCTACATCGATATCATTCTCCTTGATGACTCTTATATAGACTGCAGCAGCAAAGGCTTTTTTACTACTGTCACAGAACGTATGGAGTTCTATTCTTGAAGCATTAGGAATTCTTGGTGAATAACATCTCGGAATGGTCATTTCATCAATACTTCGTAGATCACTTAGCCACGACGTCCAAGTTTTGAGGATCTCATTATCAATGTGGTCATCCCAACCAATTCCTGTTCTCCAGATGTCCTGTACTAAAATACGACCACGGACTGTGAAATTGACTATTAAGCCTAAAGGATCGAAAACAGACATGACGATCCTCAGAATGTTCCTCTTGGTTGGCGTTTTTACAGCGTCTTTGTCAATTTTCGCCTTAAACACAAATTTATCTTCAGTCGGGTCCCAGAAAAGTCCTAACACTCGCTGTAGTGACGAATCAGAATCGAGATTCAAGTCTTTTTTCAATTCATGATCAAGTGACATAAGTTTTCGTAGATCTCTCGAATTAGTTGTCCAATTGACAAGTTCAAAACCAGCTGACAGCTGTACTTGTCTGACTTGACAAATCAATTGAAACGCTTCTTCGGGAGAATCCACACAGTCTAAATAGTCGTCCACATAATGTCGTTTGGTGATAGCATCGATGACTCTCTTTGTCTGTCCAGATTGTTCTGCATTGAGGTTTTTCACGAACTGAGCGCAGGTAGGTGAACACGTTGCCCCAAATATCATAACTTGCATTTGATAAACTTCTGGCTCTATGTCACGGTTTCCATCTCTCCACAAGAAACGTTGAGAATCTCTGTCTTCAGGTCTTATCACAACTTGATGAAACATTTCTCTAACGTCACTTGAAAATGCTATTTTTCGTTCTCTAAATTTCAGTAGGACTGCCGTTATAGGTTGAAGAAAGTCAGGTCCGGAAAGAAGACATGAATTTAGACTGATTCCCTGTGATTTTGCCGCAGCATCAAAAACGAATCTTAGCTTGTCTGGCTTGTTAGGATTGATTACTCCAAAATGTGGCAAATACCACGTTCTCGGTCCATGAATCGCTGCCTCTTCTCTATTCCTAGCATAACCTTTTTCTACGTATTTCCGAATATTATCAATATATTTCTTTTTGTAAATAGCATTTTTTTTTCATTTGTTTCTCAACACAGTACAGCCGTCGCAAAGCACTGGATTTACTTTCAGGAAGAGACACTATGTCTTCTTTCCAAAGGAGTCCAATTTGATATCTATTTCCTAAATTTTGTATGGTAGAATTTAGTATAGATATGGCCCTTTCATCTTTCTTTCCTTTTTCTAGGTTCGATGCTACTGAAAGTCCAAAAGCATCCATGACAAATGAGTTTTTGACAAGTTGATAGAGTTCATCTTCATTTGTGATACTGTCGCAAATATGGAACGTGTGATGATTCCTGATTTTCTGTCCATGAAATTTTCCGTGTAGAATCCAACCTAGATATGTCTTCGTCGCAATAGGAAGATTCTCGGGACCTTGAACTAATCTCCGTGGAACAGTCAATCGAATGTTGTCTTGACCAATTAAAATCATGGGCCTAGATCTAATGTCTTCTATGGGTAATCCATTCAGATGGGAACATTGCTGCCAGTCTTCATATTTGATGTTTTGATGTGGTAATGAGAGGTTTTCAACCGATCGGACGTTTTTCATCAAAAATATTTTAGCACCTTGAAAATTTCCTGATATTCTTAGGTCTTAGTCCACTGTAAACATAGAGGTTCCACAGTTCCCTTCACTTTCAGCCTATCAACAATGGATTGATCCATTAATGTAACTGTAGAGGCATCGTCACAAAGGGCTACTGTGTCGAAAATTGTATTTCTTGGACCATGAAGTTTAACATTCACCATTCTCAGGAGCACATTCGTTTGGCCAGGACTTGTAGCAAGAACACTTTGATTACTACCTGTAGCATTCGATTCGATATATTGGCTTCTTCAATAAGTCTTTGTTCATTTGTGGAAGATTTATTTGGCTCGTCTTTATGGAGATATCTATTATGTGGCCTCGTACAATTATTGATCCCACAACTTCTCCGAAATATGCATTTCAGTAGGTGATGGTTGTTTTTCAAGCATGAAAAGCACAATTTTTTGTCTGTTATGATTTTCCATCTTGTATCTACATCGTCTGTCTTGAATACTGCACAATCGTCTATTTTGTGCCCCTTTTGATTGCAATATCTACATTCTTCTTTGGCTGTAGCTGTCGAAGATACTATAAAAGATTTTTCGAATTTTCGATCATTTTCGTAACGATGTGGAATCATTTTTGGAAAAGATTTTGAATTGAAAATGACTTTCTTGGATGTTGATACGTAACAAGCAGCATTTGCTATTTTTGTTAGCCACTCGCTGAAAGTTTCCAGGTTTACTATACCATTTTTCAGATGAACTTCTTCTCCCCACCTGAGCTTGAGCATATCGGGAAGTTTTTGAATGATTTCCTTCAAGATCATTGGATTTTGGAGATGAGCTTCATAATTCAAGGATTTTATTGTACTAACAACATTGCTTACATGACTCGATAAGCTAATGAGGTTTTCCATGTCATTTTCTTTGACAAAAGAAATAGATTTCACTTTCATCAATATGGTTTCTATAATTTGTTCTGGTTTTCCGAACCGCATCTTCAATGTCTCTATCACCTGATGTAGATTTTGTGGACTGATGAGCATCCCTGCAACTGCTGACCGTGCCTCACCCCTCAGACATTTCTGGAGCTTGATCATTGCCTCTTCATCAGTATATTCACACAGTTCTGATATCCTCTTAAAACTGTAGATGAACGTAGGCCAATCTTCACATCGTCCATCAAATATCGGGAAATCTTTTTCCACTGAATGTCTTGTGAAAAATTTTTCATTCTTCGACGAATATGAATTGTTTGTGTTAACGTTTTTGAGCATAGTATTTAATGTTTCGCATAACTGGACTTCAGATTTTTCTAATGGAGGTGACTTATATGCGCATTTTTCTTCCCATTCTTCACTGTCCAAAGGCTGAACTTTTTCAACCCAGTCGGCCACAAATGATTTCATGCAAGATGAATGAGAAATATTGTCCGAGTTATTGAATGTTTTATTCTGATTCTTGCAAGAAGCTGATGACAAAACGATATCTTCTGGATATACATTTCTATTCTCTTGTCTTGACATTGAAGTCCTTGTAGATACTGATCTTCTTTCTTCATTTTGGGTTATTTCAGCTTCACGTACTTGAGCTTCCATTTCCACTAATTTTATTTGTTGGAAATATTTCTGTTTCTCCACTTCTATTTCTAACATCTTCATTTCTAGGTAGTGTTTTCTCTTTTCAGCCTCGAGTGCGAGTTTTTTCCTTTGTATATCAATACTTGAGGTAGCAGAAACTCGAGAATGTTTCGAACTACTTCTAAGACTTTTCTCAGATACTTTCGATGATATTTTGTTCGTATCCTTCGCTTCTGTCGTGGGTTCCGTCATTTCACAATTATTTCTGGATGAACTCATGCCAGGTTCGGAAGACATCCCAAAACCTAGCGGCCACTCAAAATCAGGATTCAAATTTTTATTGATCCCTTTTTGACTTCGAGTTCTTCTTGACTGATCGTCGAGAGCTTTTATCCGCAGGGCTTGTTCAATAGTTCAAAGGACCAATGTTAACGATTTTGTCTAGTTTTGTCGACTAATGGACCTTTTAAATGAAATTCAAGTCTGACTGACAATGTGACTTTTTTATTTCAAAATTAACTATCAAATTGACAAAAATTTGTTTGAACACCAGTAAAAGACAAAAAACTGCACGACGAACTAACAGTAAGTGTAGATCGATTATTATCCCTAAACACTTCATTGATGTTGATTCAGGAATCTTCATCGATATTTAATGATCCTAGATTTGGTAAATTATTGGTATATGATGTGAAAGGTAAATATTTCGTTTTATCTATATTTAATGTCAATTTATTATATTGAAACCATGATTTAATTAATTTAAAGTCTTGTTCCGCTTTCTTTTTCAAAATATTCCAGCTTTCTGCTTGATAAATTATCATCTGCATCTGTGTCATCTGCAAAACTGAGCAGTGTTCCAACCAAAAGACCGTCTCCTAGTGCTGATGGCTGGATCTAAGCCTTTTTGGAAGTTTAAGATACAAAAAGAGCCAGTTAAGCCATGAGAAACCAGGTATCCCCTAGCCAGCTAACAATACCAATAACCCTAAATCGGGATGGTGACAGCAAATTGCCATTCATTTGTTTTAAATTCTCTTCAAGTATTGATAAAAAAAATGGTTTCAAGGGCTTCACCCTCACTGACCCTATAGAGTCAGTGCAGTGAAACTACAAGCAGCCAGAGGGAGAAAAGATACTTCCAGGTATTGTATTCAAAGGACAGATAACACTGATGACCAGTAAAATATAACCTACCATGAACTGCCATTTAATTAATATACATTATTTTAAGAAATGGCATCTTTTTCACTGTACATGTACAATTAGATCTAGCACAATCTGTAGTAAATCCGCACTGCACGAGCTGGTTGTATATGGATGGAAATGGATCTTTTCCCATCAAATTAGGTTTTAATTCACCATTATTCTCGTACCATCCGCAATCAAGTAAATCAGGCAACAACGGATTAGCCTCCAGTTCTTTTTTCCACACAAATGCTTGGTAATATGTCCACATTGGATGTGTAGCTTAAATGAAGAATATGTAGAAGCATTTCTGACGATTTTTTCACAAACTGTAATTTCCGAATTCATTGATTGATTTTGAAGTTTCAGCATTATGTAGAGAACGCGAGTAAATGCTAATAAAAAAATCTTTCGTATATTTTATTGCACTATCCGATAATGCTCTAACATCAATTTATGCAAGAAATTTAAGGTTTTTCAAATAAACTTCCCATGCAGTGTTTTTGCCAATGTCATTTGACTGACTGGTTGTGTCACATCCAGTTATCGAGTGAAAACCAATAACAGATTCTCGCACATCACTAGGTATGCTTGAGAATATAGCTAAGTTTTCATGTACACGAATTTTTCGTTTTTCGTACGAAATCTGTCAAATACCATTCAAATATAATTCGTGGCGGCAAATTCTAACTGCATGTACGAGTAGTTACAAGAAGTTGGAAAAAACTTGTCCGAAATTTTAAGATGAAACAAAATGATAAGTGCGGGTAGGTTGTTGTTTATGTCTGTTTCTGGTGATCAAAAATTCTGAATTCAGATATGGATAGAAATATCGTTAATAATAATATACGTATGTGAACAACCGTATAATAGTGTTTTATATTTTACTGATATTTTTGACATATTGGTATTTTGAATTGAAGAAAAAAAGGAAAAGGGCACCTAAGAAATTTTGGGTGAGATCTATTTTCAAACAACGAAAATTACATGGCAATTACCGCAGCTTAATTAACGAGCTGAGTAATGGTGATCCTGAGGAATATTTTAACTACTTTAGAATGTCACCAGTACAGTTCGACAACTTACTTGAGAAAATGGACGGTAAATTAAATAGAATTGAACTGACTAGAGAACCAATTTCACCGCCTGAATAACGTTAAGGTAAGATATCACCTTTAATCAAATTAAAATCATTTAATTTTTTTGACTTCATTTTAGATATTTAGCATCCGGGGATAGTATGAAGTCTATTGCTTTTGCTTTTCGTGTTGGAAAAACTACGGTATCGCACATTGTAAGAGATACATGTGAAGTTATTTGGAATTCTCTGAAGGAGGAGGTACTGAACAAACCAACTACTGAAGATTGGGAACGTATAGCAAATGGCTTTAATGATAAATGGAATATTATTCACTGCACTGGTGCATTAGATGGAAAGCATGTAGTCATCACGGTAAAGTCTTTCACCTCTTCTCTCGTAGCTACGGATAGGATTGCGAACACTTCAGCTTGAAAAACTGTTGTATATCTACCCAAAGCGTAGCTCTCTAGTATTTCTCTTCCCTCCAGGTAGATTCCGGCACCCGAAGCCTGTTTGTCAGTTAGACGCGAACCGTCCGTATAACATATTAGGCTTCCTGTGCTGAACTCCACCGTGTTTCCTTCCCATTGTTCTCTGCTCGAAATAGTAAGAGTAAACTCTCTATTCCATCGTAGTCTGTCTTGTGCGCTTTTCACTCTGAGGGCAGAGATAGGGATCTCCTGTTCCGCCCACTTCGCGATTTCCGCATGACCTATCATCGCTGCTTCGTTCACCCAGACTCCCGAGTCCCGCATCCTCAAATGGGCTGCCATTGCCTCCTTCTTGATCCAGACTGGAAGCGGTGGCAGCCTCAGCAGTACCTCCAACACTGCGGTTGGAGTCGTTCTCATTGCGCCCGTTATTACCAAACAGGCCAACCTCTGCACCTTGGTGAGTTTTCGGCCTATTGTACTACCCTGTGCGCCTGGCCACCACACGGCTGACCCATAATGGATCTTTGGTCTTACGACTGCTGTGTACAGCCAGCGCATGATCTCTGGATTGGTGCCCCAATTACTTCCTACAATTCTCCGCAGTTGCCATAGGATTGCTACCGACTTTTGAATAACTATCTACGTGCGGCCTCCATGAAAGTTTGGAGTCCAGGACCACCCCCAGGTATTTGACCTGCTGAACTAGCTCCAGCTCTTGCCCAAACATGATAGGTGGCCTGAATCCATCTTTTTTCCTCCGTTTGGTGAACAGGATCATCTCTGTTTTTGTCGGGTTCACTGAGAGTCCTGCATCACCGCACCATCTCTCAGTTATTCTGCAGCAGCCTGCATACGGTCGCAGACGACTCCGATGAATCGTCCGATGATTAGGACAACTCCATCGTCCGCGTATGCCTTCGTCTCGAAACCTTCATCTGTGAGTTTACCCAGGAGTTCATCCATTACTAGGCACCACAGATGGGGAGAGAGGCAGCTTCCCTGAGGGCAGCCCCCCCCCCCACCTCGGATTCCAGTCTGTCTCCTCGGGATACCTCGACCTTTCTTCTCGTAAGCGACGATACAACCCAGCTGACAATCGAGTGAGGCGTTCCTCTGGCCCTTAGTGCTGCCTCTATTGTCGCTGTTTTTGCCTTTCAAATGCGCCTTCCACATCGAAATATACTCCTAATGTTACCTCTTTAAACCTTATTGTCCTTTCGATCCTTCGCACTACAGCGTGGAGGGCCGATTCAGTCGACCTTCCTTTTCTGTATGCTTGCTGATTTCTGTGTAAAGGGCTCACCCTTAGGGGCCCCTCCACCATGAATCTGTCAACCACCTTCTCCAGCGTTTTAAGCGGGAACGGTGTTAGGCTGATGGGTCTAAAGGACTTTGCTATTGTGTAGTCTCTTTTTCCCGCCTTGGGGATAAAGACTACTCTTGCTGACTTCCAGACCTTTGGTACGTACCCTAGCGCTATACTAGACCGGAATATCCTTCCCAAAATTGGGAGAAGAAGTTCCAGGCCACTCTGTAACATTTGCCGGGAACATTCCGTCGGGTCCTGCTGCCTTATATGGGTTGAACTCGTTCACTGCCCAGGCTATGGCATCAGACGTAACGACCCTCTCTGCCAGTTCCGTCCCCGTGGGGGACCTGCTGTGTTGGCAGAGCTCGTTGGTCGTCCCCGACACCACCCGGGAAGTGTACTTCCAGCAGATATCTGAGCGAATCTTCGGCGGAAGTTGTCCATGTCCCATCTGGTTTCTTCAAGGTTGTTATGGAACCTTCTGTCTCGTTGCTCAGGATTCTCATGAGCCTGGCGGATTCCGTTAAGGAATTGATTTCCCCACAGTAAGACCTCCAGCTAGCTCTTTTGCTTTTCCTTAGCTCCTTCTTAAATTCCATTCTCGCGGTTTTGTAGTTTTCCCACGCATTCTCGTTGCTCTCCTTAATGGCTTTGTTATGAGCCTTTCTGGTTACTTTTATCAGGCCCTTCAGCCCTTCAGCGACTGGTTCCTTGGTACTTCTTAACAACTCATTTCTAATAAAGTTTTTCAATAATTTATTTTCATAATCAGTTTTGACTGAATCTGAGAAACAGAAGTTCATTTCTATGCAAGGAGATAAGAATTTGATCTGAAAAAATGCGATAACTCGAAATAATTTATTGTGGTCACATTTCACATGTAATTTGTCTAACAAAGATTAGGATAAACAAACATTTCATGATGGATGGATTAGAATGATTCATTAGTTTGTTGCAACAATAGGTATAATAGATGAAACTGTAGATAATTAGAAATTGGTAGCGATATTTTCTAATGGTTATTATTTTCTATTCGGCCTTGGTGGAATATAAAAAGTACAAATGCGGTTTAAACATAGCAAACATATATGAAGTAGGTACTAAGTATAGAGTTTTTCTCTTTTAGTAAACTTATTTTCCCAAACGAAAAACTACCTATTGATTAACATGAAAGTGAGATTGGGATAACTGATGATCTGATTACTAGCTGTTGATGGGAATGTTGATAGACTTCGAGAAAGATAAATTTAGAACAGGGACATCCTCTCCAATTAGTGGGTGTGAATGAATGACTATCTCTCGAATGAGTGATTACAGTATCAAGGAATTCTACTAGCTGAAATGAAAGACGACTGATACCTAAAATAGTTATATTATAGAAGCGGTGTGTGTAATTTGTTTCTGAAAATTCCTTGGAAATTTTACAAAACCCTCTCTAGGGCTAGAATGTATGTCAGAGTGACCTAAAGGATAAGTCTCAGTAACAGCAAACTTTGGTTTTGAAATGGTATACAGGGTGATTCTTGATGCGGGATTATTCGAAGTTTTTGGAAAAGTAATCCAAATTGATAATAGTGGTTGTTGACAATGGTCTACCTGCAAAAAATATTTTGAACTCCCCTCCATTTCCGGTATTTCTAAAAATTGACAACCACTTTTGATCTTCAATTAAACACTCCCTGTTTTTACTCGTTTCTCGTTTTTCTGAATTCAGTAGATGTATGATGTCCTATACCAAAATGATACCGTATAGGAAATAACGAGGGTTTTTTTAAACATTTCGACTAACGCACTGATTTTTTTGGAAACATTTCGGTACCAGCTAGATAAAACAATTATTTATTTCATTCACTTTCAATGCAAATACTTCAGTAGGTGAAAATCCGAGGGGAAAATTTCTAGCTAAATTGTATAAAAGACTCAAAATATTCGAACGACTTAAGACTTAAGATTGGGACTGAAATAACTCACGATCTAATTCAAATGACTCAAAGATTGGGAATGACATAACTCAAATCCAAATCCTATTGATTGAAAGACTCAAGATTTGAAAAGAAAATACTCAAAACTAAATCTCAGTGATTCAAAGACTGGCGATTGGGAATGAATGAGCTTCACTGCTCGGATGATTGGTCTAAGTATATTACTGCGAAAACTTGAAAAAAATATATTTCCACCATCTGTATAATAAATAGTTTAAGAAAATATGATTTTCACGTACAAAATTTATTCATGTGTTCAACACAACAATCTTGTAAACGAAATAACTTGACGTGGTAAATTGATTCATATGCCCTTCTGCACTAGTAGAGATTTCCTTGATTTTACAATTTTCCATGACGATTTTGAAGTAACTTTTTCAAATTCAGATTATGATAAGTTACGTACATAACTTAATCATGTGTTCAACACAACAGTCTTGTAAAAGCAGTAACTTGTCGTGGTAAATTGATTCATATGCCGTTCTACACTAGTAGAGATTTCCTTGATTTAAACTTTTTCATGATGATTTTAAAGTAATTTTCCAAAATAGGCAAATTCGAATTACGATAAGTTACGTACAAAACGTAGTAAACGTAACTTGTTATGGTAAATTGATTCATATGCCCTTCTACACTTGTAGAGATTTCCTTGATTTTTCACTTTTTCGTGATGATTTTGAAGTAATTCTTTCTGATTTGCAAATTAGAATTACGATAAGTTACATGCAAAATGCAATCATGCGTTCAACATGACAATCTTGTAAACGCAGTAACTCATCGGGGCAAATTGATTCATATACCCTTCTGCACATGTAAAGATTTCCTTGATTTTACTCTTTTTCACGATGATTTTTGAAGTAATATATGCAAATATGCAATTTCGGATTACGATAAGTTACGAACAAAATTTTATCATATGTTCAACACAACTGTCTGGTCAATGTAATAACTTATTGGGGCAAATTGATTTATATGCCTTCTACACTAGTAAAAATTTTCCTTGATTTTACACTTTTTTGTGATGATTTTGAAGAAATTTTTTCAAATAGGCAAATTTGGATTACGACGAGTTACGTACAAAATTTAATCATGTGTTAAACACAACAGTCTTGTGAACGCAGTAACTTGTCGTGGCAAATTGATTCACATGCCCTTCTACACTAATGGAGATTTCCTTGATTTTACACTTTTTCATGATGATTTTGAAGTAATTCTATCAGATAGGCAAATTCGGATTACGATAAGTTACATGCAAAAGGCAGTCATGCATTCAACACGACAGTCTTGCAAACGCAGTAAATTATCGTGGAAAATTGATTCATGTACCATTCTCCACCTTTCATGATAAGTTTGAAGTAATTTTTTCAGATAAATATTCAAATTAGGATTACGGTAAGTTACTGTCAAAATTTAATCATTTTCTTCATTTTACATATTTTTTTTTCATGACGATTGTTCACATTCCCAGAGCGTTCTATCTAACAGATAGCAGTGCGATAGGATTATAGTTGGTATGAAGGCTCTTCTTCCTTTCTTCATGGATTAATTGTACTCTCGCAATTTTCAGGAACATTGAACAAATATCCGTCACATGAGTTGAATGTCTGTCACGATATTAGCCCGGTAAGTTGTTGTTTTCGGTCAGATGCTTGCCTCATATTTCTCAATTCGTGAAAATGTTTGGAGAAGAGAGTGTTTCGAAATCGTTGAAATAAGTTCTTCCATTTACCGAATAACTGTTGTTACTGACTCCTGAAGACAGTGGACTTGATTTATTATTGACACTGGTGTTGATGTTACGAATTATGCATGTCAAACTAAATATTATGAATTCACAAAGGAACTATTTGTAGATATCCGATTATTTGTATTATTTGTTGTAATCAAAAATGTTTATCCGCAACGGCAGCTACATGGCACCGTGAGAGCAGTTTGGGGAAAACAGTATTCTAATTATAATTCGAGGATCAGGAATCATCAACAAGAACCGACCTAAAAAAATTGCCAAATCGGTAAATTTTGCTCTCATTGTTTTGGATTGGAAATTTAAAGAATGAATATAACTGCTGTAATTTCCTACAATAGAGAATGATAATTTTTTAAACGAAACTGAAGGCATTGCAGTTTGCCGACACTATTATTTGCATACCTGAATTTTCCTGCGGAGGAGGTTGATCAGTTGTAGTAACTGATCACGATTTGTTCTTGTTTCGTACCCTCGCGTTTCGAACACCTAAAAAATGCTCCTAAAATATTCTTGCTTTGAACATTGAATTAATTAACCCATTTTCGACTTCTTCTTTCGTACACCGACCCATTTTCCTTGTGAAAATACATTATGTGAGGAATGATTTCTTAGTATGAGTGACCTTACCTAAACATTTGAGCGCGTGGAAATTTATAACGTAGGTAGGTTTCACACAATTTTTCCTTGTGAAAATACATTTTGTGAGAAGTAATTTTATAGTATGATCTAACCAGAACGAACTAACCTTACGTAGACATATAAGTGCGTGGAAATTGATAACGTAGCTAGGTTTTGCACCATTTTTCCTTGTTAAAATACATTTTGTTAGGAGTAACTTTTTAGTACGATCTAACAAGAACGAAGTAATCTCACGTAGACATATGAGTGAGTGGAAATTTAGGCCATCGCAGTGGTCGATGTAGGAAACGAGAAGCCAAAAATTCATTAATCAATTCATTCTAACAAACAAGAATATTTCAGGTAACTTTTTGAGATCTATGAAACGAGAGTGTACGAAACATGAAAATTCCTTGATCACTTTCAATCAAATTAATATTTGCTGTCGATTATTTTCCAACCGTGATCGATTGGACACAATTCCGTTGTGAGGAGGGAAATATTATAAAGAGGAACATTCTCAATTGAAAATTGAATCAATACAGGGCTCCTCTGGAAATGGAAAAACCCTACGATAAATCTGAAGTTACTTTTTTGTAATATCTAACAGAAAATAACTACTTCCCCGGCTAAAGCCACGCTGGACATTGAACTACATCTTATAGATATTGAGAAAGACCCTATATAACTTGAGAGAAAAAATCTGAAAGTGAAAATTTGCATTTCATAGTTGATTATTTATTAAATGTCCAGTTTCCATTGGAGATTCCTATCTATGAATGATATAAGGGAGAATGTTATTCAGAAATATCACTCACAGAAAATCGCTCATTTCATTGATGCGTGAATTGCATCTCTTTCGCTAGGCCTCCAATACATTTTGGTAGACAAAAATCTATTTCACTCTTCTAAGATCATCAGATGATTCCACAACTGACTTTATGAACATCCTGTTCATATTTTCAATGAAATCAACATGCCATACCCATGACAGGTTTTATGTCAGAAAAATATTTTCAAAGTTTCACCTCACAAGAAATAGTCCCCATTCCCCATTACAGTGTGAACTTGGCTCTGAAGAGTATGTTTTCCAATTCTTCCGACCTCCCTGATGATCTTAGAAGAGTGAAATAAATTTTTGTCGACCAAAATGTATTAGCATTGTTTATGTAGAATATAGTTAGTCAACCTTATGGGATTATAATTGGATCGAAATGGATGCGACATGTAGATGGCGATAGTGAGCTCGCATCCAAGTCATGTCGTAACTTCAGTGATCTGGCCTCCAAGTCATGTCGTAACTTGATTGAAACAATGCGACAGCATTAAAATCAGGGTTTTTTGAAGGAACCTGCATTAAAATGACGTCAAATATTCATGTTTGTAACTAATCACGCTAGATGACACTCGCGTTTGCGTCCAACACCAATTACACAGGCATTGACTAACTATCTTACTTCTATATAAACAATGGTATTAGAGGCCTAGCGAAAGAGATGCAATTCATGCATCAATGGAATGAGCGAATTTCTGTGAGTGATATTTCTGAATAACATTCTCCCTTATCTCATTCATAGATAAGAATCTCCAGTGGAAACTGGACATTTAATAAATAATCAACTATCTGAATGAAAATGCAAATTTTCACTTTCAGATTTTTTCTCTCTAGTTATATAGGGTCTTTCTCAATATCTATCAGATGTAGTTCAATGTCCAGCGTGGCTTTTGCCGGGGAAGTTGTTTTCTGTTAGATATTACAAAAAAGTAACTTCAATTTTATCGTAGGGTTTTTCCATTTCCAGAGGAGTCATGTATTGATTCAATTTTCAATTAAGAATGTTTCTCTTTAAAACATGAATCCCTTCCAAGAGAGGTTATCTTGTACGATGGAAAACAGCGACTGAATTCCAACTTTCGGTCGCAGATGATTCCACAACTGACTTTATGAACATCCTGTTCATATTTTCAATGAAATCAACGAGGGAAATATTATTTTCCTACGACCACATAGGAAAGTAACGTATATCGCACCGTACAGTTCCGCGGAAAGTGGCTCATATCCACAAGAATGGTTCTCAGTCGGACTATTCATTCGATTTTCTTGTACTCATGTCTTTAATTATAATATTTTCATACATTTGGTAAACTAATTATGTGGTCGTAGGAAAAATAGTGTACATTACTCGTGCGAAAGTGATTTTTCACATTCGTGTGATTGCCGCACTCGGCTTACGCCTCGTGCAACAATATTTCCCACTCGTGTGAAAAATGTAACTTTCCGCACTAGTAATGTAATATACTATTTGCCAATCAGTGGTTTATAGGACAGGTCAGCACAAAGGAAGATAGCAGTTACAGAATGAAGTTTTTCAGGCAGAATATGTGGGAATTTGGCCAAATACCTCGCCAAAAGCTGAAGAGACCTTGATTTTGTACAGAAAGAATGGATTGGGTGTGAACCACTCACCATATCAAGAGAAGATTACACGGTAAAAACAATTTTGATTTTATAATTAGGTTATATAAAATTGAGTATAAAATAGGCTACTGTCGAATGAAAAAATTACTTGCAGCTGCAGCAAAAACAAGCTTGAATAGACAAGCAGTATTTGTTGAAAGAACAAAATATTTTACTCAAATATATTGTTAATATGAGAAAATATATTCTTTGGTCGAATACTTTTTTGTGTATCAGACATATGTGTATCAGAATTAGTTCGATATTTTATGTGAATCGTTATAACATTCATAAATATTTCGTTTGAAAGATATTATGTTCAACGAACTAACTAGTGGATTACCTCAAAATTTATCGACTTGGTTGAACAAAAAGAATTTTATTGTTTCAGTACTGAATGAGTTACCAAAATATTTTGTTGGTTGGAATGAAACCAAAATACTGAAAGTTAATAGATAGATAGAATTTATTAATCCTTTTAGCTACGCAGGTTATTTAAATGGGACAAGTCACAGTTTTAGGTATATCGATACAGATACAGTAACGTTAAAGTAAATATGAGATGTACAGTCACTTTATACACAATATCTCTAATACTCTGATACAATATTATAGAAGAAAAATTAACAAATTGGTGCTGTCAACTTTTTAGAAACAAATTGTGAAGGAATTATTCACAATTGTGTAGAAAACATACATTTATTTTTTTCTGTGCAGGTTATTTAAATGGGACAAGTCACAGTTTTAGGTATATCGATACAGATACAGTAACAATAAAGTAAATATGAGATGTACAGGCACTTTGATATATTCATACATACATACAAAGTATAGACAAAGATAAAATATGACGACACAGGAAAATAAATTATGTTGACAGATAGTTATCATGTAGGTAATGTTGAAATATCAAATCATATGATCCACTGAAACATCTGATATTTTCAAGAAGAAAAAACAAGGTTTTTCTATGAACAAAACATATAATCAAATGGAAGCAAATTGCATTCAATCTAAAAGGATTACAGAGTAGCAAATCAATGACAATATTAATTGTTTCATTCGAATTATTATTTAATTGTGGGATACTCCTCAAGTTGAATAATATTTTGTTGGTTTAACCGTGTATTTTATTCGTGTATAGAAAGGAAATACAAAGTACTGAAGAAAGGAAATTATTTTTGTTATATTTTTATTTTATCAATTATTATAAATCTGTTCCGAAGAAGTTGAGTTTTCAAGGGAATATTGATTTTTTTTATAAAAAGTGTTGATTTGAGTATAACGTTTTATTATTAGAAACGAACATTTGGTTTTGGTTCATTACAAATGTTGATTTATGTATTTTTTATGTTTTATCTGCTAATGATTATGCTAATAAGGACGAAATATTAAATTACGATAGTTGTACCTGGAGTTAAATAAATGTTATATTCCTTCAATTTGTAACCCGATTTGTATTGAGATTCCATGCGATTTTATTGGTTATTGATCTGATTCATGAAATAATTTTCATCATGATGAACAAAAGTCATTTACAATGGATTTCCTATTAAAAAAAAAATAAAATCATACAAATGACTGTTCGAAAATAAAAATTTGGCAAAACCATTTCTGAATCTAGACTACGAAAATCGAATAATATACCTGGCGATCCACTTGAAAAACTGAAGTTATTTTTTCACCATGTCTGTCATTCCGAAATTATGTACTATATCACTATTTCAACTTTATTTCGAACTGGTTTGAACATGAAAGCAATTTATCGAAAAGAATTTTTTTGGATTTCGTTAATTTTTTTTTCACAAGATGCACTCGAAATATAAAGGATAAATGAAAATCTCGATAAAATTGAACAGTTTGATGTGTAACAACAAAACAGAAAATATGACGAATGGTTTTACTGATACTACTTTTGAGAGAAGTTGTATTGCAAATGCTCGACAGATGGTGATGGGGACACATCAACTTGAAAATTTCGGAAGATAAGGAGATCGAAATTGTCAGAATAGCTATTGAGGAAAATCGAACAAATGTACATGAATGAAAAGAGAACTGAATTCTCTTTTCAATGATGTATTTTATTTCAAAAAGTAGTATCGGTAATGCCATTCAAAACGGTGTACGTCTCATGTTTTTACGTCTAACTGTTTAGAAGTTAACAGAGGGGGAAGGGGGGCTATAAAAAGCCGCACCATATATTATAATATGTACGAAGTTTCGATGTTTTCAGTTTCCTGAATACTGAAATTTCACTGCGGCGTTCCTTTATTTGACTTATTAAGTAATGGATGTTCGTTTGTTTCATATTCCTGTTTTCGAATAGGAGATTTGAAAGCAAAAATTTGTCCAGTTGGGTGGTACAAGAATTTCGACACCCTACGTAACAAACAACTTTAGAAATCAGTAGTTATTTTCAATTTTCAAAAAACCCGGATCATTCATTGAAAATTGACGTCGTTTGTACAGTTCGGCTTTTTTTAGTCCCCCCTCTTAATGTTAGAACGTTTTGACTTCAGACATGGTTCGAAAACCGTTTTGAATGGTATCACCGATACTACTTTTTGAAATAAAAGACATTATGATTGCGTGATAAAGGGGGCGGGGGGCACATCAATTTAAAAAAAATTATTTGGCAAGAGGGGTCAA
Source organism: Chrysolina oricalcia (assembly GCA_944452925.2). NCBI lineage: Eukaryota > Metazoa > Arthropoda > Insecta > Coleoptera > Chrysomelidae > Chrysolina > Chrysolina oricalcia. The sequence continues at coordinate 16,328,824 of OX101822.2, forward strand.
GTGGCACATCGTTGAAAATAGAATTCAATTGAATTCTTGAATTCCATACCGTTGAAAAACTTAGAAAGAAAGAAATGCTGAAACGTAGAAAATAAGATGCTCAAATCTTCGGGTTGTTGAATAGTGTCACATTCAACGTTTACGGATTGTTCCTTAGTTCTGTTGTATATACGTTGAGAAACCACGATAAGAACAAGTTTCATAATGGGGGTTGCAGTAACAAAGGACACCGCACTTTTTATAGGTAAAATGGTTCTTGGTGAAATTGCCTGAATTTTTAGTATATTGTAATATTCGATGAACTGATTGAACGCGCAGAATCGGAAAGTTCGTTGATGGATAGATTTTGAAATACAGGGGGTTCAAGTTAAAAATCAGTAATTTTTATTTAATTATTTTCTCGGGATTTGAAAGCGCCAACTGCATTTTTTTTCGTTCTTATCATCAACGTACCTTCATATTACTAAATATAATTCAGATGATGCAGATTATATCATTATGTACAGAGTGAAAAATAAAAACATTTTAGTAATGTCTGAAAGTTCGATGTAATGATTTTATTGAAAGGTACACTACACTAAAAGGTACAGCAATGAGCGTATGTCCTAACAAAAGGCAGGATTCAATTCCTGCACATGATTACTCATGGCAGGGATTGCCCTTCCATCCAACCGAATCATGTTTATACGGTATCAGCTATCTTCGGAGGATGATAAATCACTCGAATATACAGGATATGTACGAAAGAACCGGCCATATATTTCACCAATTTTTCAATTCACCCTGTAGGAAATATATGAATTGTGATTAATGATTAATGATGGAAAAATAATAATATATTGCATGCCAAAATAATTTCATCAATATTTCATTACTACATCGAATTTTCAGACATTACTAAAATGTTTTTATTTTTCACTCTGTATATAATGATATAATCTGCACCATCTGATTGATATTTAGTAATATAAAGGTACGTTGATGATAAGAATGAAAAAAAAATGCACTTAGCACTTTCAAATCCCGAGAAAATAATTAAATAAAAATTACTGATTTTTAACTTGAACGTATTTCAAAATCTATCCATCAACGAACTTTGCGGTTCTGCACGTTCAATTAGTACATCGAATACTACAACATACTAAAAATTCAGACAATTTCACCAAGCACAATTTTACCTAAAAAAAGTGCGGGGTCCTTTGTTATGAAGTATGCATCCAGTTGAATAAACGTTGAAAGAAGACTATTTATGCAGAAATCAAGTGAACAAAGCAATTGATTTTCAACGTATCTGATGTTTCCTATCAGTTGAAACAACGTTGAACAATAATCAATCAAAATGGTTGTCTCGAAGTTACGTTGTTAATAAATACTTCTTTCTACAAATCAAACACGTAAAGTCATAACGTTCAATAAACGTAGAAAAACAAATTCACTGAAACGTAAAAAAATAGTTGCTCAAAGCTTCGGGTTGTTGAATAATGTCATGATCAACGTTTAAGAAACGTTTCTTAGTTCTGTTGAATATACCTACGTTGAGAAACCTCGAAAAGAACAAGTTTCATAATAGTGACTGCAGTGACGTATATGTTACAATACAATGTATATGTCTAGTTGACTAAACGTTGTCCAAAGAAGACTAGTTCTGCAGAAATCAAGTAAACGAAGCTATTGATTTTCGAAGTACCTGATGGATGTATTCTATCAGTTGAAAGAACGTTAGAAAGTAAGCAATCAACATAGTTGCCTCGAAGTTACGTTGTTATTGAATACTTCTTTCAAGTTACGTGAATGATGAAGTTGTTATCAAATGCTTTATTCAACGCATCGAATACGTAATTTCATAACGTTCAGTTAACGTAGGTAAAAAGAGTAACTGAAACGTAGAATACAGGTTTCCCAAAGCCTCGGGTTGTTTGATAGTGCCATATTCAACGTTTATCTAACGTGTCTTCAGTTCTAATTGAATATACGATAGATCTCTTTGTCATTCAAAATTTTCAAGTAGATGGACTCATCGCCATCTGTCCAGTAACTGCATGGTATCATCTTCTCTCAAAAAGTGGTATCGTTTGTTCTACATCAAGCAGTTCAAATTTATCGAGATCAGGGTATCATTCAGATCCGCACAAATGGTAAAAAAATGTATCAACGAAATCACAAAAAAAAAAAATTATGGTTGAAAAGAGAATTCCCAATAAAGTCACACACACACACGTATGATATACGTTTGAATGTGGTAGCTGACGATGAGCAAACGATACTCATTGAATTTCGCAACGTAACTTTCGTAACCCAAATCCTACCAAACGTTGATTATACCTATAAAGAACGCATATTATGCAACTCGTCACTTTTGCCACCATTATCAAACATATCCTTATCTTGCTTTCACAAAATTGTAAAAATATCTACGTATAAACGAAAATGAAAAAAAAAGTAAATGATCGAAAAGAAAATTGATTTTTTTAAATATGTGCCTCCCGCTCCATCTATCGGGCAAACGCAATGTCTTTGATTTTTCAAGAAGTAGTATCAGCGATACCATTCATAATGGTTTTTGTTTCATGTTTTTACGTCGAATCGTTCAAAAGTTGACAGAGGGGGGCTAAAAAGGCCGCACTGTACACCTATACAGGGCAATTCAAATTCGACCCCCACCATTGGGATCTCCTAGACTACAGGAGATAAGTCGAAGCTTAAATCGGGGCAAAGTTGAGTATTTCCGGAAATATCGGGAAAAAACTGAAAATCGGAATTTTCGTCTTTATTTTCTTCTATCGTTATTTGACAATATAGCTCAAAACCAAAAGCGCATTTTCATTGATACTTTTTTTCAGCTACACGTTTTCATAATCAGAATTACTATCCGACGTTTCGTCTTCTGGCATTCATCATCAACTTTTTTTTCTGTTATGGGCGCCATATTGTTTTTTTATACAGAAAAATAGTGATTCTCATTCTGATATTAAAAAAAAACAACTTCATCTGAGGTGGTCATGACTCCATCGAAAAATTTTGTTTAATAAACACTAGTTGTCAGAACTCATTAAACATCATAAGTTTGCACAAATACTTCAGTCGAAATGTCCTCATTCTCAAATGAAGAAAAACGAGATATGTTGAAACTTTATTATAAATTTGATAGGAATAGTACGAAAACAACACAAATTTATTTTGAATTATATCCAGAAAGACAACAGCCGGATAGAACATTATTCGGAATTTTGGGCAAACGCTTGGCTGAGTACGGTGCGTTTCAAAAAACAAGAAAGAAATTATGAGCTTGTAAAAAATGCACAAAAAGTATTACAACAAGTATTCGAAATGATGGCCTTCCTCTTGAATACATAACCGAGCTCGTCGTCTCAAATTAAGAACAGCCCTAACAATATCCCTTCTTCTGATAGACCTGAATTGCGTGATGATATTGTCTCTAAGTTCATCTACTGTGTCATATTCTTGCTCTCCATAGATTCTGTTCTTTAAAGTGCCCCACAAGAAAGTATCCAAAACTGTAAGGTCAGGTGACCTTGCCGGCCACCTCACCGGTCCAGAATTTCCTAACAACCTATTAGGAAATCTTTGGTGTAAATATTCGCAAACTGCTCTTTCATTGTGTGGAGGAGCCCCGTCATGCTGAAACCAGCAGAAGTTATAATTAACAAGGGGAAACGTACCCATATATTCTTCGAATTCGTTTCTTAAGAACCGAAGATAGGTTTCCCCGTTCAAAGTATTAGAGAAGAAATGAGATCCAAGTATTCGGTCATCATAAATTCCAGCTCACACATTCAAACGAAACCGAACTTGTGGTCTGACTTCTCTGAAGTGTCGTGGATTATTTTCAGTCCAAATGTGCTCATTATTTCTATTAAAAACACCACATCAGTTCGAAAAAGTACTTCGTCGGTCCAAATAATGTTTTTCAAGAAGTTTGTAGGGTCTACCCTATTCGAGAGCCAGCTACAAAATTCCATCCTTCTCTCAGGATCACCCGGATGTAATTTTTGTGAAATATGTATCTTATAACATTTCAAACCACTTTTTTTGAATTCCCTCCAAACGCTCGTCTGTGGTACATCCATTTCTGCCGATACTTGATGTGTTGATTTGGAAGGATCTGCATTTATCTAAAAAAGTACCAAAAATAATTATACTTCTTTGAATATGGAATGAACAATTATTTTACCTCGGCTAATAAGTTACGTCTAATATTTTGTTCCATTCTGCTTCCATATTTCATTCTTGGTTTTTGAAATGCACCGTACTCAGCCAAGTGTTTGTCCAAAATTCCGAATAATGTTCTATCCGGCTGTTGTCTTTCCGGATATAATTCAAAATAAATTTGTGCTGTTTTCGTACTATTCCTATCAAATTTCAACATATCTCGTTTTTCGATGAAGTCATGACCATCACAGATGAAGTTGTTTTTTTTTAATATCTGTGGTTTCAGAAGTGCAAATCATAACAAATTATACATCAATGAAATCAGAATGAGAATCACTATTTTTCTGTGTAAAAAAACAATATGGCACCCATAACAGAAAAAAAAGTTGATGATGAATGCCAGAAGACGAAACGTCGGATAGTAAATCTGATTATGAAAACGTGTAGCTGAAAAAAAGTATCAATGAAAATGTACTTTTGGTTTTGAGCTATGTTGTCAAATAACGATAGAAAGAAGTAAAGTTTTTTCCCGATATTTCCGGAAATACTCGGAATTTTCCAAGTTTCAAAACAGTATTTTGTTAAGCAGCAGAATACGCAACTTTGTCCCAATATAAGCTTCGACGTATCTCCTGTAGTTTAGGAGATCCCAATGGTGGGGGTCGAGTTTGAATTGCCCTGTATTGTACCTACTTATAAGGGGAAAATTTTCAAATCAAGCAACATCGATCTTTTTATTGCGACGTCATTTTACTGCTTCCGCAGCTCAGACTGCCTAAATTCTGAATGAAAATATGAAGTACATAAATTTCCGATGGAGTAAATGAATTCCCAATGAATTATCGATTAATTACATGAATCACCGATGAATTCGATGAAGTCCCGATGAAATACTATGGTGTAATTCAATTACTTTGGGGAATTCCATGAATACGTTGTACAGATTTAACCAGCGGTTCCCCACTCTGATAATTACGCTAATAAGTAACTTTTTTCTACACCATCTAAAATTAAGTGAGGATTTCAAAAATATATCACATAATCAATTAGCTTCACTCGTTATTAACGTTATTAATCATGGTGAAGCTGGTTACCTAGAGAGTTGTTAAATACCCCATTTTTCAAAAAACAATAGTTCAATTACTGTCTAATCTGATAAAACAATATAATTGGTCTAGCAAACACAATAATGAAAGGTGAGAAAAACAAATACTTGCTGTTCACTTAGATCTTGCTCTCTATATAAATCACGTGGATGATAAAACACGGTTAGGTGGATTTGGTGAATAAAACCGAGCCAAGGCTTTTGCCACAATTTTTTGGAGACATACTTGCATTAATAATGATAGTGAAAGCTCTAACTAGATTTTACTCACCTGGCCCAATGAAAAACACAACATTAGTCACGACAATTCAGAAAATCTACTTACTGTTGGCAACATTTGCACATTGTGGTTTGAAACAACAACAAACATCTACATTACACCCGATTCCGCCATAATATCCGACCAACCGACACCTGGCGATTGCTATTGTTCGAAAGATAACTTTACTTATCATATGTCAATTTCATAATCCGTCTCCTTTCATTCATTTGTTTCGCGTACTCGCCTCACGTATAAATCTCAGTAGTCTATTTTATTTTTAAAAATATCACCGTTGCATCACTTGGGCTGATCGTATTTTGAGATGGCATGAAGATCGTTTTTGGTTTTGTTGGCGTCTGACATCAGTATGAAATGTTCACATGCATGTGATGGGAGTTTGTTCCACTCAAACATGCTGGAGTTTACACGGTAAACTGTTGGTTTTCGCGGTTTTAGCAAAACGGTTGAAGGAACTGCAAAGTCGACCAGTGAGATATACCTATTTGTTAATTTAATAAGCGTTTTCAAGGATTTTAACACATACTTCATTTGCATTGAACGTGATATATTTATTCATTTTGCATTTTGGATTTCCTTGTGAGTCAGTGGTGTATCTAGATGATATTGGTGAAATGTATCGCGTTTTCTGCCAACAAGAAAATAATGATTTGTAATCAATATTACTAAACTTGACCAGAACACATGGCTAATGACCATAAGTCGATGTCAAAACACTACAGAAAAAAAACTTGACTTTCAAATCAACTTACATTCCGGTTTCGGCAATGGTGATATATTGATCCACACCTCCTAGGAAAAGTAATCTGGGAAATAACATCCCAGCGAGCAACTACATCCCTAGGATGTTTTGAAATGTTTCGAAAATGTAGGCACGCTGATGTTTCTTTGAGATATAACATTTGTACTTCCCAAGGAGGTATCTGAAGGATATTCAATGTTTTGTTCTTCTTCTTTGTGGTTGCCTATAGAAATGTATCGGCAATGTGCACAACATGTTATCTTGTAGATGTTTTCACTTGGAATAACATAGTTTTCCTTAAACGTTCACCAGAATATATCTACCGGTTGCGCAATCGCAAATGTAATCATGTGATATCAGTCATATGTTTGAGTTGACGGAGAGTGTGGTTTCTAGGTTTTACTTCATATACCCCATTCTGTTTCTAACAAAAGTAATAAGTAGTGTTTTTAGAGTGAAGTGAAACGTTTGGTCGAGCCAATATAGTATATTTAGTAATATAATTGATTACGGACTGCAAAGTAACTGTTGAATTGTCGATATTCAAAAATATATTACCTCAAAAACATGTACCGGTAATCTGACTTGTAAAATCATCATCATAATTATTACGTATCAATGTAATTTGTAAAGTGATTAGTCAAGGACACTGTATTATTGAGAGTGTATCAGTAACAAAGTCACAGCATAAGTAAAAATCAGCACTGACACTCTGACTGGCGGGAAAAGTTCGCGCACACCCTTGGCGTCGATGAGTCCGCCATTTTGCGAGGTGTTGGCCGGGAATACTGTGTTTGAATTTGTTGAATTCAGGAAGTGAATATTGTGAGGGAGATACAGATAATGTATTGCTGAAAATTTCAGATTTTCCCAAGAACAATGAAGTGTTAGACTCAGAACCCAAAGAAGTTGTTGATAGTCATAAATTTGCTGTAATGGACACTGATTATCAAACTAATGATGTGCTCCAGCAAAATATTATGAAATAAATTTGCGGATATTTGATTAAAAAATCATTGAAAATTCATAGTTGCAAAATTTTTTTAAGCTATTCCAAAACACATTTTGATTTAGATGATGAATCTCTGTATTGTTATTTTAGAGCATTTCAAAATGGAAGTCTTGACACCATTGGGAACTTACGGATGCCCAAGAATGATTTTGTTCATTTCATTTCCTCCTTGGAATAAGTATGCTTTCAAAGCAATTTTGAAAAATTTATTGTAGGAAAAAGTGTAATTGCAGGATTTGTATCTGTATTTGAACAATTTATGTATACCACCCATGTGAAAACTTCCCAATGTCACACCTCTTGAGGTTATATGCTAGAGTAAGATTATTTTATACATTGAAGTATATTAATAGGAATTTCAAATGTCAGAAAAATATTGAGAAAAAAAGAAGAAAAAACAAAATTATAGTATGGAGACATGAATAAATATCTGAAAACGGACTATTGGTATTTATATTCAATTTTCCTTTGATAGTTGCTATCAGCTGGCTACCTTCGAAAACCTGAAACCATCCTTACTACTGAAATATTTCATTCGGGGGTCGATCAGATTCTATGAATATTAAAAAAGCACCCACAAAGAATCTGTAAAAGCTACTTAGATTCATTACAGTTCAGTTTTGTTTCGATAATTTATGTTTCTGAAATAAAACTGGGAACCTATTATATGAAAAAAAACCTTATATACCAATACATCACACGAATTATTACATCAAACGAAATTCCTTCTAATATTCCATGATTAGAAATGAGTACATTTCATCAGTCATATCGATGCACTTTTATTGTTTTTGCCGCCTAATATATATTTCCGGAAAATTAGGTGGTTCCCATCGCTGCTGACGTGCAGTGTATATCATGTAGGATGACCCCTTTTGTTCAGTGAGTTCATTTCTAGTGAATCTATCGATCCTGAAAATTTCATGATTCTTCGTCAAAAATTACGACAAATTAAACATACGAGGTTGTTTTCATGAGAAGTGAAACACACTGTATATTTCAAAAGACTTTGGTGAACTCAAAGTGAAGTCACAATCACACGTAAATTTAATTCAAAGAATACTTCAAGCTGATTATGAACTTGTCCCTGAATACCATTGTGAAATGAACAACTTGTTTTTAAATACAAAACATTATTGGCCCAGGAAAATTATCGACATTAGAATTACTTTTATTGATTTTGGATCCATTCATATATTTAGTGAGATTTATCGATTTTTTTTTCAAATCGGATCTGGAAAATTTCGAGTGCGGATCTGTCCGAAATCATTGCGCGAATCCTGCCCTCACAACAGCACTTCCCAACATGGCGTCCAGATACTTTTCAACATCAAAGGCGGCATGGATGAGTGTCAGTGCTGATTGTTACTTATGCTGTGACAAAGTTTTCTTTAAATTCAGTTGAACTATAAAACGCTCAAGACTGATTTCATTCACACCTGTCACATCTTAAAGTTTTAGGATTCATAAATGTATATAAACAAATAAAAATTGCCGGTAAAAGACATGAGAGAAGGCTCAAACAACAGGCAATGTAAAATGTAAACAAGCAAATCTCTGGTAGTTCTACAGTTTCATGAGGGCGTCTTTTTGATAAGTATTTACTTTTTTAATTATTCAATTTATATAAACAAAAAATATTTTAGGTTTAATATGTACGTGTGCTCCTGTGTGACTATTAAAATGAGTTTTATCGATATTTTTTTAAAATCGCCCCAGAGTCCTAAGCATATTTTGACTATTGTTAATTTGTACAATCAATGACAAAAAAAGCGAGAATAACGTGCATTTTGTGAAGTCCCAGAAACATCTCTAACAATTTTTTATATCCAGTGATTTAATATAGGTTAAAAGCTATGAAACGGTTATGTTGTGTCTTTGAAAAGAAGGTGAAAAGAATGCCTTTGGTGATATCTTAGGGACATCCTAAAAATAGCTGCGTGCGGCGTCATTTGCTCCTACCAGTTCCATTCATACGAAGATGTATTGATATCTAGTTAGCCTAGACCAGTTCCCTGCATTAACAAAATACTGCGTTACCATAGCAACGAACAATAACTTATTAGAAGTGTCAGTGTAAAGTATGACGTCAAAAAAGTAAACCCGAGTTACGCAATAAATTAAAAGAAAAAATATGTCCACCGAAATTGTGAAAATCGAAAAATTGGAGTATCGAGCCATCATCAAGTACATGTATTTAAAAGGGTTAAGAGGTAAGTAGATTTACGGAGATATGCTTAATACCCTTGGTGATCAATGTCCTTCGTATGCGACCGTGAAAAATTAGACTGCAAGCTTCAAAAGAGGTAAATTTTCCATTGAAGATGATGACCGATCGAGTAGGCCAGTTTCTGTGTCAGTCCCCGAAAATATCGATGCAGTTCATGACATGATTTTAACAGACCGTCGAATTGGGCTAACACGGATATCTGAAGCACTGATTATTTCATACAAACGCGTTCATCATATAGTTCACGTCAATTTGGCATGAGAAAAATTGCTGCAAAATGGATCCCCAAATGTTCGAATGTTGACCAAAAGTGTACAAGGGTAGTAGCATCGCGTTCGATCTGTGCTCGATTTGAAAACGATGTAGACTTCTTAAACCGAATTGTTACTATGGATGAGACTTGGGTACATTTCTACGATCCAGAAACAAAGCAACAATCGATGGAATGGCGATACTCAGGTTCTCCAAGACCTAAGAAGTTTCTTGTCCAAATATCTGCTGGAAAAGTTCTTGCTTCAGTTTTTTGGGATTGCCATGGAGTAATTATGATTGATTTTTTGGATAAGGGTAGAATAATAACTGGAGATTACTATTCGACATTACTGACAACTCTACGGGAAAAAATTAAAGAGGAAAGACGCGGAAAGCTATCCAAAGGTGTTTTGTTTTTGCAGGACATCGCCCCTGCACACAAATCTCATGTTGCCATGCAAAAAATTCGTGATTTAGGGTTTGAAATACTAGAACACCTCCCTTGTTCACAAGATTTGGTTCCGTCCGACTATCATCTCTTTCCTCAACTGAAAAAAAGTTTATAAGGTCGTAAATTTTCTTCCAACGAGGAGGTAATAAAAGCTGTGGAGGTCTGGTTTGCAGAGCAAGAAGAAACATTTTTTTTAAAGGTCTAGAGACGTTGCAGGTTCGCTGTAATAAATGTATCCAATAAAGAGGAGAATATGTTGAGTAATAAAATATTTTGACATTGAAATTTTGTTTGGTTCTATACTAAGAATTTTTCAATATACCCTCGTAAGTGAACAGAACATAGCACTGGAGGTTTGATGTTTCAAAAACTCTCACTTTTAACATCTCTGAGATGTTTTGGGGCTCACACTGGGTAAGTTCCCTAAATCTAATTTCACAAGTAGTATCAGTCAAAAAGTTTTCGTGTTTCACTAACAAATTCCTCGATCAATTTTGTCTTGCTCAATTGGAAACTGTGGTCTCCTAGTCTTTTTATTGTCTGTTGTCACCTCATAGTTGGGTGATGAGTCGGTGGCCAAAAAGACGAGAAATGTTTTAGTATATTTTATCCAATTTCTTACATTGTTCTTGTCAATGGGTGATAAGTGAATAGTACCTGACCTATCGACAATCACTTTAGCAAAACTGCGGAAACAATAGCAAAAAGATGCAAACTTTCACAAAAGTTGTATTTTTGTGCTCAAAGAAACAATAAAAATTTGCCCCCTTACAGATCGGCAATATTGTTAAAAATGTAAATTACGAGGATGTATTGATATCTAGTTAGCCTAGACCAGTTCCCTGCATAAACAAAATATTGCGTTACCATAGCAACGAACAATAACTTATTAGAAGTGTCAGTGTGAAGTTTGACGTCAAAAAAGTAAACCAGAGTTACGCAATAAATTAAAAGAAAAAATTTGTCCACCGAAATTGTGAAAATCGAAAAATTGGAGTATCGAGCCATCATCAAGTACCTGTATTTAAAAGGGATAAGAGGTGAGCAGAGTTAAGAAGATATGTTTAATACCCTTGATGATCAATGTCCTTCGTATGCGACCGTGAAAAATTGGATTGCAAGCTTCAAAAGAGGTAAATTTTCCATTGAAGATGATGACCGATCGGGAAGGCCAGTTTCTGTGTCAGTCCCCGAAAATATCGATGCAGTTCATGACATGATTTTAACAGACCGTCGAATTGGGCTAAAACGGATATCTGAAGCACTGAATATTTCATACGAACGCGTTCATCATATAGTTCACGTCAATTTGGACATGAGAAAAATTGCTGCAAAATGGATCCCCAAATGTTCGAATGTTGACCAAAAGTGTACAAGGGTAGTAGCATCGCGTTCGATCTGTGCTCGATTTGAAAACGATGTAGACTTCTTAAACCGAATTGTTACTATGGATGGGACTTAGTACATTTCTACGATCCAGAAACAAAGCAACAATCGATAGAATGGCGACAATCCGGTTCTCCAAGACCTAAGAAGTTTCGTGTCCAAAAATCTGCTGGAAAAGTTCTTGCTTCAGTTTTTTGGGATTGCCATGGAGTAATCATGATTGATTTTATGGATAAGGGTAGAACAATAACTGGAGATTACTATTCGACATTACTGACCACTCCACGGGAAAAAATTAAAGAGAAAATACGCGGAAAGTTATCCAAAGGTGTTTTATTTTTGCAGGACAACGCCCCTGCACACAAATCTCATGTTGCCATGCAAAAAATTCGTGATTTAGGGTTTGAATTACTAGAACACCCCCCTTATTCACCAGATTCGGCTCCGTCCGACTATCATCTCTTTCCTCATCTGAAAAAAAAGTTTAAAAGGTCGTAAATTTTCTTCCAACGAGGAGGTAATAAAAGCTGTGACGTCTGGTTTGCAGAGCAAGAAGAAATATTTTTTTTAAAGGTCTAGAGACGCTGCAGGTTCGCTGTAATAAATGTATCCAATTAAGAGGAGAATATGTTGAGTAAAAAAATATTTTGACATTGAAATTTTGTTTGGTAGGCTAAGAAATTTTCAATATATCCTCGTATAATCAATTCTGATTATTTTGTAAAAAAATGCAATAAAGTCGCAATAGATCATTTCCAAGTTTGGCATCCAAGTAAAATAATTATTTATTCACACTTTTTTCAACAACTATTCCGAAAAAAATTTAACAGAGTGGCAAACGCAAAGAAACATTTCTCTCTTTGTCTTAATCCACGCCGAAACTTTGCAAGCTCCGCCGATGACGGCAACATATTTTTTTTGTTTATTTTACACTAAAAAATTTTGTTTGCAACATGAATTGATTATGGAAATAACGCAAAAGTTTTTTGTATTGGTCGGGAACGTAGGGAGAAAACCGTGATTTTTGAAAATCGCGTTTTTTTCGGCATAACTCTGTATCTTGACCTCGTTCGCAGGTCAAACTTGGCAGACGGTATGTTCAGCACCATATCTAACAAAATGTGAAACCAGCAAACGGTTACAAACTGACTGGTTTTCAAACGCCCCCTCCCCTCCTTGACCTGGGACCCTATGTTTGAGTTCGCGCGATAAATTTCGAACGTGATATTTACATCGCCAAAAATTCGCATGTGATACTCTTCTCGTTCGATACGCTATTCCCGAACTGAATGCGATACAGGGGTGCGATTACGAACACTCGATCCGTAGTTAGTTTGACATATGTCAGATTTTATCAATTATGAAATCGAATACTATTCAAAATATATTGCAACTTGAGTCGATATCAATGGTCTATATGATAGATATAATTCCATTCTATCTCTATTCAAAGAAATTTCATAATTTCGACTTCGTTTCGAATCGGGAACAACCATCGTTCTAGCCTACGTATCGTGACAGCTCTCTTATCGAGTGTTCATAATCCCACCCCAGACTTGGTCGGTTTCGAACGATGTGAGGGATGTCTTAGCTTGGATTGGTATTTAAATCACATGACGTGGCGCGTCACGTTGACAACTGTTCTGCTTGTATTTCTTGTGTTGTTTTACTAATCAATCGATTGAAAATATCTGGTTGATTTAAAGCATCAATTACTTTATCAAGGCACATTGAAACATGATTTACTGCAAGCTACGTGTATATTGGAAGCTGAGTCTAGCTGGTATAGCTGCCACTTGCGAGGAATCCAAGACTTATTAAAACATTCATATAAGCATGTTTTATTATAAATCATATTCATTTACCTGCCTATTTAGACTGAAGGTAACTTACTTTTGTCTCAATATTTATAGCTGACTCTCTACTTCCCTCCTCTATATAGGGAGACACTATTCGAATCAACTCACGAATTAATACTTTTGATAAAGGAAGCATTCTAACAAATTGTCTATCTCAAAGTCAATGCATTCATACGAGGGTAGAAGGGCCTTCGCTGTTCTGCTGCTCCCGCAGCATCGTCTACTACTTCTGCAATCATTGCAATTTCATCAAAATTTGCCATTTCATAATATCACGAGTAAAATTATTATCGAGGTTAGGATTTAAGTCAATTTTTCCGATCGATAATTGTTATCGCATGCTAAATATCCGCTCGTTGTTTTATGGTCGATAATTATCGCTGGTGATATTCGAACATACCATTTTTGGGGTATCCTTCGATAAAGTGCAAAAATCGCATGCGATATTGCATCGAGTGAACTCAAACATAGGGTCTCTGGAGACTTTCTAAAACTATATCCAGGCGACTTGGGGCAACACCAAGAATGCCATTTCATGACCAGCAGATGGTTTCCTGACCTGTCAGTAAATCATATAGGCAGCTCTTTAACTATTATTTGGTTTTCAAATAGCCAATTGCAATATTGGACTCTTCTCTCATGATCAATTTTGTAGAGGCGCTGATGTATCTGATATTTACAGGGCGCAATCAATGTTTTTTTAGGACTTTTCTAATTGATTCTCGTCTGGCAAATGTTGTTCGATTTGTCGAAGAGAGGTGGTGGGATCATCAGCCAAAACATTGATTTCCGCCTGTTTATTAATAATAAACCAGTGTGGTTCATAAGCATTGACATCTGGTTCCATCCTGGATTGCCTCTCCAAATGTGCGAAATAGTTTATACTTGGTTGGCGTTTGAGAGGGTATCGTTCTTTGAATAGAATACAGTAAGCCGCAGTAGCATTTTTCTACACTCACCATAAATTAGCAGTAATCAACTTTTTCGTCTCGAATAAATTTTTGCCTCATCGGACTGTTTTTAAACAAGTTACAATTATGTAGTATTGAATAAGTATAACAAACTGTCACTTTGTTGATAAAATATGCTTTTTTGAGTAAGGTTATTCTGGACTTTCATTGTCTAAAAATGGACAAAGAAAAATTCAAATCTCTGCAGTTTTTATTCACGACGTTTCAACTGTTAAAATGTACAGTCGTTATCAATTGTGTAAATGCGACAATCTCAAGGATAATTCTTATATATGCTATGGCTAATTTTGTGTCATTAGTCTAGGGGTAATTTGCGGGTGTTCACGTAAGCTTGATAATTACAGTGCCGGGTCTCTCCGGTACAGCATTGTTAATTCTTATCGCAATTTCAATTGATCTATGCCACTAATTAAGGGTTTCCACACATTACGGATTTCTAGTATGCTAGCTTGACTGAAGACTTTGTTGTTCATAATATATGCACTCTCTTTAAACTTCCTTCTATACCAGCCCTCTTCTTTATGGATGACTTCGGCTTCAGTCCATTTTATATTGTGTTGAGTCGTCCAGACATGATCCGCTATACTTGACTTTGATGTTTCTCCTCGTTGAGTGTTTCTGTTGTGTTCAGCGAGTCTAACGCTAAATGGTCTCTTAGTTTCTCCAAGATAAGCTTCACCGCATTCACAAGGTTTGCGGTATATGCAGTTTTTGGAGTCAATGTCAGCGTTACGTGGTCTCGTCTTTGTGAGATGGCTGCGAATAGTGTTAGCTGACTTGAAACATGTCCATATTTTGTATTTCGACCCAATTCGCCTTATTCTTTCCGATAGACCTCTAACCTTTAACAGTTGAAACGTCGTGAATAAAAACTGCAGAGATTTGAATTTTGCTTTGTTCATTTTTAGACAATGAAAGTCCAGAATAACCTCACTCAAAGTGAAACATTGTCAACCACTTTCAAACAAACATATGCTTTTTTGTTCAGCTTTATTATATTCAAAGCCGCCTTCGCAGAAGAAGATTCAATTTTGAGAATAGTTTAATTGAAACCTGATTGTATTTTCGGTTCCTTTCGGAATTCTCCAAAACTTTTCATGCATCTAATATTATAATTCATAATTTTTAAACATGACGAAGTGGAAATAGCTTGTTGCTATTTGAGAAATGATATTTCGGTTTTGAGGAAATTTGTAATGATTGTTGAAAAATAAGGGAAGCGCTGTTACGGGTTGATTTCCTCGTATTGAGTTTTCTGGACAAATCGATGCCATTCGTAACAAAATTTTAATACTTTAGTAATTATTCTGTAGACTACTTGTTGCTTGACATTTTTATTAATCTTCAACCTGAAACCCCTCTGATCTTCTAAAAGAATGTTTTGACGAACCCGTATCACTTGAACCTTGACGCATTAAGGGGGGATTGTTTTCTTGGTCACCGGGATTATGTACTGTTAGTCATCTGCAAATGATAAAAACCATTTCCTCAAACAGTTCACTAATGTAGGGTTTCAAGAGTCACAATTTTCAATCATATCTGGACTCTTTTGACTCACCTCGTATATTCTAATTCAGATCTGTTACTTTGAAATGTCTACTTCTATTCTCCATTGGCCTCAGTTTGCCAGAATTTGTACCCAGACTTTAGTTAGGTTATGTTGTGGATTACTGAATTCACCTCAGCAGAAAACAAATAAAAGGCCATCACCCTATTATTACGGTCCTTGACATGCGCTCCAAATATGAAATTAGAAGTGGGAATGAAAAAGGTGAGAAAAAATTGCAGAATAAAAAAAAACAATAACAATCATACTCAGTTGAATTGTTGGAAATGTCCGCCGTTAGCGTCAATGCACGCATCAATTTTTCGAGGAAAAAACATTATTTAAACAACATGAAAGTTGATTTTTCTTGAAAACGGTCAACTTTAGAGCTTATGACCAAAAATATCTTTTCTGTGTAGAATACATTGGCGGTTCATATAGAAGGCTCAAAACTGTACTTTTTCCAGTGGCGTAGAAGTTTGAGAAAAAAACACCAACTACCCCTTCAAAATCTTCACCAATTATGAATTTCAAAAATAAAAAAGCCGCACAAAACATAGCTTACTATGAGTAGAAAATGCCTACGAAATCTGTTTTCTGTACGATGAACGGTTCCAGAGATAAACGCAAAAAACGATTATTTTTTTTTAATTTCAACACCCTGTATCTCGAAAATGGTGCATTCTAGAGGGTAAGTTAATTGAAACTTTTTTTCATATATTTGGACGAGCTATCACATCCGGAAGTCCTGCGCATTTATTATGAAACACCCTTTATACTAAAAGGTACTAAGTTCGGTTATTCTAATAATTAAAACAAAGCTAGGAAGGAAACTTTCTCCTTTCTCTTTGGTAGATTATCCCCACAGTTATTGCTTTGATTTCCATTGTTTTGTTATTATTAAGGTAGTTGTAGGACTGTAGGAGGGTGGATCACGCCACCTAACCTATTTCTGCTTCGTCTTTGTATGTTGATAGATCGCTGTCACGAGTGTCACGTCATCCGCGGTCGGAAACAGTGTTGCCAACCCTAGTACCACATTCTGCACCAAGGGTCGGTTCACAATATCATCCTAGAGCATTCCGCACCCTGGGAGATCACCTGTAACAACTCCAAAATAAACCTAGAAATATATAGCACGAAAGTTTATGATTGTTCACCTCTACACCCTTACTCCCTGAACTAACGGAGCAACTTGAGAACACTCTTCCAGATTTCTAGAAATAGAACCTTGGGAGTAGTGTTTCGGAAATTGTGTAAACCACGGAATTTTCGGTTAGAAGAAAAGGCAATAGCGCAACTCATTTTTAAATTGGAATTTACCTTGAAGCTTCCTGTGGTAACTGCCGACGCCGTTTGTCAGTTGTGATGATTTGAATATAATTTTCATGGCCATTCTTGTACGATTAAACAATTAACTGTCTCTTCAATAAATTTTAAATTATGAAAAATAATTTTATCACAAATTTAAGATCTTTCGAAATCACAATGATGTACCTATCACCTACCTTGCAGAAAATGAAATAATGTTAGAACGTCGCTTGTCTAACTACATTTTTAACTTCATAAAAAATAATGAATAGTAATGCTTTTAACGGCGTCATTCCGAGAAACAAATGAACAATGAGAAATGTTCAGTTAAGAAGAAAATCGGAATTTCCGTGATCCGTCACGTCAAACAAATACAGATGAAGTGACCTCGAGAACCGTGATCACTAATTATGATTTGGATCTGATGCGTGTCATAAATCATTTGATTTTGTTTTGTTAGTTATGCCACGGCAAATCGTCATACATTTCATGGCTGACTTGATGAGTTTTGTTGAACAGTTGTGATGATTTCAGGATACACCTGCCAACCGAATTGTACATACTTACATACTTACATGTGTTGTTGATACCTACTCCCAGTAAGTTATTTTAATGATCCTCGATACACACCGGAAACTTGGCGATTCGAGATGTTATTTACAGTTCGTTAAATCTATCGATGTCGAACAAATAAACAGTTTCAAGTTGATAGACTCGTGGATTTAATTGGGAGGAAAATGGGAATTTTTCACATACCTAAATACGAGAGTGTGTCGATAACTAGTATCCAACCCTGGTTCCATGGACCATGACGAGCCCTACCGAGAATGCTCGCAAATAAAAGAGTTGTCAGACTTGACATAGGTATACACTCTGTTCATAAAGTAACCCCCTCCCTCTGTTAACTTTTGAACGGATTGGATTTTTTTTGTCATATGGCGTCGGGCCGCCAGTTTGAAAGTTTTTTTAAACGGTGTGGAGGTCGAGTGATACCTCGTTCGAAACGTCTTTCAATTCTTTATAAAATCTGAAAATTTCCAACAAAAATATTATTCCAAATCAAAATGGCGGTAGGTACAAATAATGTTAGAGCTCTGCGCCATGAGGATCCTTCCGAATTAGATGACTATTAATGAGCTCCAGAAAATCATCAAATCTCTTTTGGTATCATTCAATTAAAAGTTTTTTGAAAATTGACAGATGAGTGCCATCTTTGAATAAAATTCGAGTGACAAGGCTGGTGATACCTCGTTTTATTGAATTAAAGAAGTTGTCTATCACTAAGCTGAGTGGAGTTCCCATCGCCACGCCATCTACTTGCTCATAGAATTTTCCATTCCATTGAAAGTAACTTCCCGTGAGAAATGCCTTAAAGAATCCGACGATGTCATTCGGAAACATGTTAGTTAGCTCCCTCAGAGAGTCTTCAAGTGAGACGTTGGTGAACAAGGACACCACATCGAAGCTGACCAGGATATCGCTTGACTCCAACGTTATGCCTTTGATTTTCCCAACAAAGTCTGTTGAGTCCTTGACGTAGAACTTCGTTTTTCCCACATGAGGCTGGAGAAGCGAGGCTAAATGTTTCGCCAGGTGATACGTTGGCGAGCCTGGGGTACTGACTATTGGTCTCAGTGGTATCTTTTCTTTACGTACCTTAGGAAGCCCATAGAGCCTTGGCGAAACAGCTTCAGTTCTGAGTATGGTCCTCTGTACGGTTTCCAGCAATGAGAAAGATTTTATGAGCTTCTTAGTATTCCTCAACCTTGCTTGTGTTGGGCCCCTTTTTAGCTTGCGATAGTGAGATGGGTCGAGAAGTTCTTCAATTTTGCTGTTGTATTCTTCCGTTTTTAGAAGAATCGTGGCATTTCCCTTGTCCGCAGGTAGAATGATGATATCTTCATCTGCGATCAAGCTTTTCAAGGCTACAATTCTCGGTAAATTGCATCTAGGGGGCCGTGCCTTGCGTAGAATGTTCGCTGTCACAATCCTGATTTCTTCTGCTTCCTCGTCTGGCAGGGTTCTGATTGCCGCTTCCGTATTGGCAATGATTTCTTCGTTCGGTACCTGGCGTGGAATGACTGCGAAGTTACCGCCTCGTGCCGCCTCGTGCTAACACCGCCTCGTGTCAAGCAGTTGACAGCGACTTAAGAAACCAGAAACTTTTTCTTGAAAATGCTAACCACTCGTGTTGGCGAAACGTCGAGATCTTCTCTTAACATACGTCGGCCTCACAACCCGAAGAACCTCCATGTTGGTTTTCGTTTGGGGTCAGTAGTTTGTGTTCAACATCAATGCGTGTGTGGTACCCTCGTCGATGATTCCGGAACACACTGTTGCAAACTTAGTGCTGGCCGTTTCGCTCGTCATCAAGCAGTTAATGATTTGATAAGATGTGCTTTAGTTTCTGCTAAAGTACCTGCAGTTTTGGAGCCGTTAGGTACCAGCAGAGATGACGGTAAACGTCCTAACGGCATGTCTATCATTCCTTGGCAATATGGCAAACCAGTTGTTTGGGATTTTACCTGCGTCGATACTTTGGCTCCATCACATATTCCAACTACCTCCGTCATTGCTGGTTCAGCAGCTGCAGCTGGTGAAAAATTGAAGACCCGCAAATATGAAAACCTGAGCGATAATTACATTTTCTATCCTATTGGTATTGAGATGTTTGGTGTTTTTGACCCTCAAGCAAGAAAATTCATCATGGAAATAGGTAAAAGGATAACAAAAGAAACAAATGAACCCAAGGCTACTTCTTTCTTGATTCAGCAGATTAGTATGGCGATCTAGAGAGGTAATGCTGCTTCTTTTCTTGGAACTATTCCTCAGTCCAAAGATTTTAAAGAGTTATTCATGAAGCCCCACAATAAATTCAAGAATTCTTCAACCAGCAGATTTCTGAAACCAGTACATTTTTCTATATCTTCATCAGATCCAATAAGCAGCAGTGAGAATTTGAGTTTGTTATCGACTTCTCCAAAAGCCCCAAGTTCTACAATATCTCCATCCAACTCAATATCCAGCAGTCTTAAGTCGCGAACAATTCCACGCCGCTCTAGGGATAGGAACAATCACCACTATAGAGACAACTCAGAAAACCACAGTAGTGGCGATCGCAGCTTCAACATCATGAGGCCAGTTGTACATAATACTGTCAAAAATCTCGGTCCCAATGATTTGAGAAATATTGGTAACACCTGTTTTATGAACTGTGTTATTCAGTGTTTGTCAAATACCAGATGGTTATTAGAGTATTTGAAAGGAGACGCCACCTACACGAGAGATATAAACACAAGTATATCCAGTATGAAGGGAGCTTCAATCAAAGCATTTGCAAAGGTAATCAAGGAACTATGGTCGGAAGATTCGTCAGATTGAGTTGTAAATACAGCCCTCTTAAGAAGTCAAATTCAGAAATTTGCATCTCGTTTTATCGGTTATGCCCAGCAAGATGCTCAAGAGTTCTTACGATACCTTTTGGATGGTCTACATGAAGACGTGAATAGAATAACGGAGAAGCCAAAAATCATTATGACAGAGATAGACGAAAAGTTAAGTGACAGCGAGAAGGCGCAGGAGTCATGGTCAAGATATTTAAGTATGGAAAACTCTAAAATGGTAGATAACTCCGTTGGTCAGCTGATATCTACACTGAAATGTACTTATTGTGGTCACTGTTCAGTTTCCTTCGATCCATTCTGGGACCTTTCCCTACCAATACCTCAAAGAACTGGCCAACTAGGACTATCAAACGAGAAGCGATATGTGCGAAGTACAACAAAAGAAGG
This sequence comes from Chrysolina oricalcia, assembly GCA_944452925.2. NCBI lineage: Eukaryota > Metazoa > Arthropoda > Insecta > Coleoptera > Chrysomelidae > Chrysolina > Chrysolina oricalcia. Next base: position 16,349,930 of record OX101822.2, read on the forward strand.
AAGTGCACGAAATCCATATCAATTCATAAATTCCCAAAAATGTTAGTTATTCATTTTAATCTTTTTTCACCCATAGAAAGATTCCGAGAGAAATTGAATTTCACCATTGATTTTCCTTTAGAGAAATTAGACTTGAGTAAATACGCAGCAAATAACGTGCATCCATGTCGCTACAGTCTGTTCGCATTGTGTAATCATAGTGGGACAACCAATAGCGGACACTACACAGCTTACTGTAGACATCCATATGCTGGTTCGTGGCACGAGTATGATGATTCACAAGTGTCCTCAATTTCATCTGAATCGCTTGTGAGCGGAGAGGCCGTTGTTCTCTTTTATGAGGAGGAAGGCACTAATTCGCACATTTAGTTCTATTCTTATTTTGTATTTATTACTTGGGCTCTTTCGCCAATATATATATATATATATATATATATATATATAACACGCTTTCTTGATTTTTTATCCAAATTTTGGTACCCTGTATCTCGAAACCGAAGCAAGTCAGGACGTGTCCCTGATATTGAAGTAATTACTTTTGAATTACCCTGTATAATTATGTGAATTTATTAGTACAATTAGAAGAGTCTAGACTGCAATGGAAAATTGGGATTATGAGAATAACAAAGAGATGTTCTAGTTGCTCTTAGATATTTCCAAAATATTGGAGGATCTATCCAAGGTATTTGAGGATTGTTCTGGAATTCCGGTTCTTTGAAAAACATTATACAAGTAAGTATTTGTGATATTCAATAAAATGCAAGAAGCAGAATTACCCAGGAACGTAGTTATTTTCTGTTAGATAATTGCTTCAAATTCTACCTGGTAGCATCATTGAAGAAAAGGGTATTTTGTGAACAATATAGAGTAAGGAGATATTCTACGACCTCACTTAAATGATACGTCTACATTCTAAATATAGTTTGGCGTCGAAAAAAATACTGCTAACAAAATATTTTCTAGGATCTTAATGCTATTGTTACCAGAACCCTACTTTAAACAAAGTAAACAAAAAGGAGCACTTATCCGAAATTCCAGCTGCTATAAACTCTATTTTATCGCGTGTAAGATGATATTTATAATGTTGGCCCGAAATTTGTTAGTTTACGATGAAAAATTAGTAATAAGTACGTTTAATTTGACGGCTAATTATTTCAAGGAAAATATCGTTCATTTTAATTAAAATACAAAGGGATTGACTTATAAACAGTTATTAGGATGGAAACGATGCATAGAATCATGGAAATTAAATGTTGGACAAAGCGCTTTTTGATTATACATTTGGTTCATTTATTTGTATAACTCAAATTACCTAATGCAGTGGGATATTCAGTCAGAATATGAATGTCTATTAGCATTAATAAAAACTGAACATAGAAATTCACAAACAATTATTAGAACATTGTTTTTATCCATCGACGCCAAGTGAGGTAAGTCACCATCAAAATCAAAAACTGAAATACTATGAAATGTGACAATCTAGTATTCTTGTCTTGTGCACATTACTTGCCTACACCTCACCATATTCCTCAGAGGTAATACTGAACCTTCCTTCTCTGTATTTTCATAATGTAGCGGAGACGAGGATAGAAGCCTCCAGACTAAAGTGCCTGGGCCAATGGAGGGGCAACAACCTAGACCACTCCAACCTAATGGAGGTCACAAGATTCGACACAGCTGATATGCCGTAGGACAAAATGACTCCAACATACTCCTTTGATGAAATATACACCGCCATCATACAAGATGTGGAAGTCACATCAAGGTTCCCACCAATGATGTCAAGAGGACAAATCTGGTATATGGATGGCTCTAAGCCAAGCAATATAATAATGATAATAAAAAATCTTTATTTACCAATTAAATTATATAAGAACAATAAATTGTATAAATATAATAATTGGCAAATACGTCCAAGTGAACTAGAAAGACATCAGAATTCAATAAAAAAAGAAACAAGAGATCAAAGTCCATATAAAACAAATGCTACAGGTAAATACAAACAAAACACAAAAACACGCTAGCCTAATTAAAAGACTCCTCAATAGTATAACAATTCTCCTCGATTATCAACTGCCTAGTCTTTTTTTGAATACATGAACATTTGGCACATTTTTATCAGGAAGGTTACTGAAACATTTACACCCTATGTATTCAAAGCTTTTCTGATACAAGGCAGTGCGATGTGCAACAGGCAGCAGCAGGTCTCTAAATCTGGTCATACACAATTTCTCGTGTACAAAGCTCTATTCCTATAAGTATAATATGTACAAGCTTCTAAGATATATGTTCCAATCAGAGTTATTATATTAAGTTTTTCAAACGAATCTCTGTAGGAATCCGTGTAACTCAGTTTAGCAATGATTCTGAAAGCGAATTCTGTGCGAATAGAAATTTGCATAATATAATATTAATATTACTTTCTCGCTACAATGGGCAGACAAATATCTTAGAGCGTAACAGGTTCTTCTCAGCTTACCACATAACGAGTCGATGTGTGGATTCCATTGTAATTTAGAGTCTAATGTAATTACCAGCATATTTACAGATTTAAAAATAGAGACTTCATCTTCCGTATTTTTGAAAAGGGTAATTTCTTGTTGATGTCCATGACAAGAGAGCGTAATTGTATGAGTTTTTGTTTTGTTCAGTTTTAGATTGTTTATTTCAGCCCATGTTGGTATTTGAAAATACGTATATTCTGTGGTTAGTTTCAGGTCTGTGTTATTTCCTAGAATTAAAATATTAGTGTCATCTGCATACATGTACTGGAGAGGTTTTAGTGAGAAAATTTTATCTATTCTACTCGAAGTGGAATATTTCAAGGAGAAAATTAATTCCATTGTATCAGCCTCTGTTACTGGTGACATAAAGAAGGTACTATTATTGTTCACAGGTACATTTTCTTCTAAAAATCCTGGTCGTATATTGTATTATCTTCTACAGGATTTGTAAAATGAATGTTAACATAGTTGCCGAATCATCATCTAGCAGACGTGTTCCATTATCATGAACAATAATTTCACCTCTCTTATATTGTAACTTATTTATTATATCTCAAGTTGTTTTAGACTTATTATCTGAGGTTATTGCAAGACTATCATAACATTGTCTCCACGCCATTTTTAGCTTTTCCCTATATTTCCTGTTGAGATATCCACTAATTTGCTTATACATGGGTATCTTTTTAATGGTGAGAGATACGAGGTCGGTTAAATGACACCAAATGTGGAGTTTATCAAGGCCAACTATAATGTGAAAAAATATTTTGATAAAATCTATTCGTTTTTGTTTTATACGCAAAAAACAGATTTTGATCATTTTCATGTCTCCTCCGTAACTTCTTCATTTATGAAAATATTCGAATCGGAATTTCACATTCTCAAGGCAGTTTTTCAATGAGATTTCGAAAAAAATATGAAATTTATACCAACTCTTCTAGAATTTGAGATATAAATACCAACTTTTATTTTTCAAATATAGGTCATAGCTCACAATGACTTAGTTATGAATAACTCCTTTTTATCTTACAGACGATATGTCACAGTAATAGTTTTTTGTTGATAACAACGGAGTTATCGTCATTTATACAAAAACAAGAACTATTTTGAAGTCGCCATCTTGAATTTATAAATTTTAACAAAAATATCATAATCTCCGACCTCAAAAACCCCCACATACCAATTTTGAATAGAATCGGACCATAATCACAAATATCGTCCGCCATATTGTAGCCGCCATTTTTTATTTTTTATTTTTTATTTCAATAAAAATTCCATGGTGCATTGTCACCGGAATTATGAACATCTGCCAAATTTCAAGTTATTAGGAAGCCAGAAGTGGGTCAAAATTCACTTGCAATAAGAGACATGAAAATGATCAAAATCTGTTATTTGCGTATAAAACAAAAACAAGTAGATTTTATCAAAATATTTTTTCACATTATAGTTGGCCTTGATAAACTTTACATTTGGTGTCATCTAACCGGACCTCGTATCTCTTACCATTAAAAAGATACCCTTGGTGAGCATGGTGAGTGGGACACACTGTATAAGTCATGCAGGGCGAGAGTATTATATAAGGAAACATTTCTTTTTAATTCGCTAATACTTGGATCCAGCAAGAATTCGTTAACAACTTTCTTATTCCTTTTATTTGCTTTTAATTAATTTTGGAAATCATTGCTCAAGTAAGAGAAAATTATTTCTGTAAAAGCATTATAAGCTACGTTTGGGCATTGTTGAATGTAAACCCTTTCCCGGTTTTCTATCTGCAATGAGTTGATAAAAAATCTACATTATGTTTAGAAAAGTTGCGGCCATATTGTTTCCTTATTTTAGGTTCCACTTTTGAATAATTAGTTTCAATAGCAATAAATATTGAGTAGTGGTCAGAGACCGAGGAAAAACCTCAGTCTAAGCGTCGTTCGTTACTCAAGCCTTAATATTCCAAGAGATATTCGAAGGAAACCAACCCATAGTCATATTATCCGACAGTTAGGTGGCAATAAAGGCCCTACTGTCCTGCAGGTTATCTTCATAATTAGTTTGGGAGACACACAGAAATCTCAAAGATCTAGGATCACCGAACAGGGTGAAACATGTCTGGGTAACAAGTCACAGGGCCATACACGGAAATGAGAGCGCAGATGCAATAGCAAGAGCAGGAGTTGCAACAATTGGTCCAGAACCATCCTGTAGAATCTTGTTTGAAGATATTAAGCAGGACACCTGGGTCTTGATTCTTCATATTCTTGGCCGAAAGGGATGGAACAAAACTATAACTACTTGGTTTCAATCCGGAAAAAACACAAATGATGCTATTTTTTTCTTCCTCTATACGAAGTTTATACTGAACTCAACAAAGGTGATGTTGCGGCAGCGGTATTTTGCGATTTATCTAAAGCTTTGCTTGTGTAAATCATGAAATACTGCTGCAGAAACTTTAGTGTTATGGTTTCAGAGGAATAATGATGAGCTGGGTAAAATCTTACTTATCAAATCGCAACCAGATAGTAGAAACCTCGTCAAGGTCATCTAGATCGAATATAAAATGTGGAGTGCCTCAGGAAAGACCGAAAGACCGGAACGGGTCTTTCTCAATATCTATCAGATGTAGTTCAATGTCCAGCGTGGCTTTTGCCGGGGAAGTAGTTGTTTTCTGTTAGATTTTACAAAAAAGTAACTTCAATTTTACCGTAGGGTTTTTTACATTTCCAGAGGAGTCATGTATTGATTCAATTTTCAATTGAGAATGTTTCTCTTTCTAACATGAATCCCTTCCAAGAGAGGTTATCTTGTACGATGGAAAATAGCGACTAAATCCAACTTTCAGTCGCAGATGATTCCACAACTGACTTTATGAACATCCTGTTCATATTTTCAATGAAATCAACATTGTGTTTGATATTTAGCTATTTATATATATATATATATATATATATATATATATATATATATATATTATTATTGTATTCATGTACAAGAATACTATGAGGAAACACTTTATTTGATGTGTGTTCTGTGTTATTATATTGTATTGTATTAATTAGATATTTTTACATTATTTTATGTATTGACAGTATTCCACAAACGAACTCATAAAATAGAAGGTCTCTCACATAAACGGATCCTTTGTGACTTACTTACATAGTTCAGTTGTTCACTACTTGATAGCTCGAGTTTTTTATTTCGCCACCTGAAAACTACAATAAAACTGTATGTAGTCGAGGTAGGAAAATATAGTTTGGCAAGGATATACTAGAGTAGTCGTAGAAGCCAGAGTGTTTGAGAAACAAATGACTATTCCGGATTTTCTGATTTTAAGAACATAACCGTGAACGTGATTGGTGCCTAATTTTGGTCATAAAAGGTATCCTTGAATGGGATAACTAAATTCAGAAATCGAAATTGGGAATGAAACTTGTATTTTCTGTGTAGGAATGTAGAAACTTGTATTTTCTGTAAAGCAAATTTTTCAGAGGACCAGCATTATGGAGTCTGAATTCAACGCTCAATTCACTTACGATTGGCAAATGAGGATTCTGCTGGTAGAGAAAAAAGAAAATTTGCGAATTGAATAATAAGAGTTCCGTTTTTGGCTTTTGCTTATTTTATTTGTACTTTAAGGTAAAAGTATAATTTTTCCACAGGTATCTTGTTTTTATAGAGATAATAGCATTTGTTAGGTACAAGGAAATTATTGCATTCTTTTTTTTTTCAAAAAAAATTTTGAATCAAACAGAGTCATATCCAAGATAAGTCGACGTACTTTAAGTATGAATATGCCTTCATGTTTGTCTCAAAAGTTAAGGAAGGAAGGAAGGGACGAAGGAAGGGAGGAAGGAAGGATGGCAGGAAGGAAGGAAGGAAGGAAGGAAGGAAGGAAGGAAGGAAGGAAGGAAGGAAGGAAGGAAGGAAGGAAGGAAGGAAGGAAGGAAGGAAGGAAGGAAGGAAGGAAGGAAGGAAGGAAGGAAGGAAGGAAGGAAGGAAGGAAGGAAGGAAGGAAGGAAGGAAGGAAGGAAGGAAGGAAGGAAGGAAGGAAGGAAGGAAGGAAGGAAGGAAGGAAGGAAGGAAGGAAGGAAGGAAGGAAGGAAGGAAGGAAGGAAGGAAGGAAGGAAGGAAGGAAGGAAGGAAGGAAGGAAGGAAGGAAGGAAGGAAGGAAGGAAGGAAGGAAGGAAGGAAGGAAGGAAGGAAGGAAGGAAGGAAGGAAGGAAGGAAGGAAGGAAGGAAGGAAGGAAGGAAGGAAGGAAGGAAGGAAGGAAGGAAGGAAGGAAGGAAGGAAGGAAGGAAGGAAGGAAGGAAGGAAGGAAGGAAGGAAGGAAGGAAGGAAGGAAGGAAGGAAGGAAGGAAGGAAGGAAGGAAGGAAGGAAGGAAGGAAGGAAGGAAGGAAGGAAGGAAGGAAGGAAGGAAGGAAGGAAGGATGAATGGAAGGAAATATTGTTTACAATACACTTTTTTTTATGTTATCGCTTGCAGTTCCCATGAGCATTTCCAAGGTGTCCCTAGATCCCTGAATCTCGATATAGACTCTTCTGTGTCTACCTTATTGCCATTAGCAACTATCACTCGACTCTACTCCTGATCACATCATATGTTATTAGATGCTCCCGAAATTGTTGATGTTGGCAAGTTTTGCAAGAAAAAATTATTAAAATCATAAGGATAGATCATTTCACGAATTTTAATGCCTCATATTTATCATACAAAGCCTTCATTTCACTGCTCACCGCGTTCTTCAGAAGATTCACGGTCAATACATCGAAGTATGTTAATATCGAGATTTCTCACACCAACCGCTCTGCGATTATTCGCAATAAAAATCGACAATTACAAAACCTGCGGTTGAATAACCACACAAAACCTCACCTCAAGGACTTCATGAATATTCAGTTCTTGTTGTAAGTTATTTGCGTTGCGTACGATGAACAGTACGAACACTTCTTGTACTGGGAATTTAATTAACTCTTGAAATGAATCAAGTTATTCCTAAAATAATCGGCCCAGGATAGAGCAGCAGGCTTTGCGTCGAGGAACTAGATGAAATGACTCACTTATAGACCAGGGCTGAAGCCTTTAAAAATGGTAAAAAGTGAAAAAAAAAATAGTAGTAGGATGAAACATATTGGAAAAGGAGGGAAATATAATGAAAATGAAATGAAAAATAAATTATGGGCGATCTGAGTTCGGGAAGTGGAAGGGGTGAATTTTTAAGGGTAGAAATGGTTTATCTCGATTGCCGGCAAAACTACAAGTCCTATGAAAAAAAGTTGAATGGTAAAGTTGTAGGTTATGTAAAGATCTACAACTTTTGTATCTACAATTTTTTCACCTAACCTCAAAATGTATGTAAAAAATTCAAATATCCAATTTATTGGATTTTTATTTTTATCTTTATCAAAAAAAAATTCCACGAAATTTGGTGAAAACTTATCTTTTTATGTCCCAAATATTCTGCAATTTATTTGATTTGAAAATTTTTTTTAAATCCTTATTTTGACTTAATATTAAAAAAGCAACCTAATTTTCAATCGAAAATTCTCGCGTCAAAATATCAGTTTTTTCGAAAAGTCGATGTGCTTTTTGTTCCTTTAAAATTTCTACTTTCTGATGGTGTAATGAAAAATATACATTACTATAGTAAATGTTCTCAGAAAATGCCAAAAATCGAAAAAAACTCGAATTCGAAATAATTTTTTTTAATCATTATGGACAATTTTGAGCTATTTATTAAAATTTACGCTTTAATTACTCAAAAAACGTAAGATTCCACGTTACATTGATAAACGAAAAAATTGCAAATCGAAATATACTATAATTAACAAACAAATAAGTTAATAAAGTTAATATTTAATAAGACATCTAATGAGAATGATGTAAAATCTTCTTTAAAGCATATTTGGATGGTGTTACACAACAATGCAGTTAACCAACATCAGCATAGTTTGGAGATATTGAGCTTTGAAGTTGAGCTTTCCATGGAAAATAATTAGGTAATTTTCCTGACATATCAAATTATTTTTCACAGAATAGAACCATAGTAAAACACATTGACCAGCATCTAACCTCAGAATCGTTCTTTTTTTTATGAAAAAAAAAAACAATTTACCGCTTAACTCATTTTTGTTTATCGGGCAATAGTTGAATTGTGACATGCAAAAAAATTTAAGCACAATGATTATCATATCTCACATGAAAATATATGTTTGAACTAACATGAAAAACTGAAAAATTAGTTTGAACTTTTCATTAAAAACTACTATCGTCAAAAGTCCAATTTGAGTTACTCTGTATTTTTATTCGCCTGTTGGGTCTGTTCTTCCGCGTCGGTTTCTTCCTTATCTTCTGCCTCCTCATTTCCTTCAAGTTCGAAATCAATTTCCCCACAGAATCCATCAACATCATCTTCGAATTCGTGCGTAATCGCTGTTGATAAAAATTTGTAAAAATGCTTGGCATCCTTAGGGACGAGCTTCATAATCTCTTTGAGGTCCTTCACTTTTTCTGCTGACAAAATTTTGCCGTCAGGCCACAAGCATGGTGTTTCGACTTCCCGAAGCATTGGTTTCCGTCCTTTCCCACCTTTTTCAATACTGACTTTTTGTGCTTCTTTTTCGATATCAGGGCCCTTCATGAATAATATAGTTGGTTCTGATTTTCTGAGTTCAATTTCGTGGCACTTCAACCACGAAACCTTTTCCCGATTTGTATCAACTTTTCTATTAGTAATAGATCTCATTAAATTCTCCACAGAAATGAAATCTTTTTTTTCGAGAAGATTGACGATGAATTTTTTCTTCCTTCTGCAATTTAGCATTATGCGAATGTAATCTTCACTAGTATAAATTCGTTCCTGTACTTTCAATGCTGATTCTACATCCCCAAATTCAGAATCGTTTGGAAGAAAGCTATGTCCTGAAAGAAGAAAACGTAGCGTTATTACCTCCAGGGATGGATGATTTAATAGAATGTGCAGAAGAATGAGCACAAGCTTAATACTACGGTTCTGCCCACCGCATGAGTCGGACCAAAGCCGAAGTTCCTTTACGGGATATTTCACATGCTCTTCGATATATTTTTTGAGGCAAGATCCGACTTCCTGAGTGCCCCTGCTTGCCACATTCTCTGTCCATACATTGAAGATGCCCTTCCCAGAACTACCGACATGTATACCAAGGTTGTAAAAATTAAGTTGTCGTTTGTAATATACTATACCAGTAGGTATTTTAGGGAGCGAGTGTGTTTTTTGCAGATCGAATATCAATGTTTCCAGTTCCTCGTTTGTTTTAGCTTCTGCTAGATCATTATTCATAGTTTCTCGAAGTTTTTCTGCTACTTGAAGATGCAAATCGTGTTCAGATCTCAGAGTTTCAAGATTTTCACCTGATGGCAAGAGAGAGTTGGTTTTAAAAACGTCACACACTAGGCAAGTGTCCTTTTTTGGTGATTTGAATCGGAGATTAAAGTTTTTATAAAATATGGATTTGTATGTAGAGAAACTTACTGGTTTTATTTGCTTCGATTGTGTTTTATAAAGATCGTACAGTTTTGTTAGATTCAGCTCAGACCCCAAAAATTTTGAATTAGTTTCGTTTCGACAATAATGCGAGACATACTTTGGAAATGAGTTGACGTGGTCTATTACTTCCTGAACTTTTTCTGGCGAGCATTTATTCTTTCCTCCACTTTTACTTCCTCGATTGTCTGTGATTATTGGATCGTTTTCTTTTTTCAATGCAACGTCTAATCTATTTTGAGTAATTTGTAATGTTTTGAGAAAAGCCATTTTACAGACTTTCTGACCATCCATTTCATAACTTCTGGTTTTATTACGTTTTGATATAGCTGCCTTGGTATAGGTTCGCTTTTTGTTTATTTGCTTCACGTGACCATTGAGAAAAGCACATCTGCCAGAGAATGATCCTATTGTCCAAAATTAGGTGAAAAACTTTTCTCTAGCCTCCTCGTTTATCAGCTCACAGCATTTATTTTTGCATCCACACCGAACTTCTGAGTTGAAATGTTTGGAATTTACTTGTTTTCCTCGGATCGTTACATGGGGCATATTTTCATTGTAAAATTTCTTCCGCAGCTCACGAGTTAGCAATGGATATTTTCTCTTTCTTCCCCTTTTCGGGCGATGCTCTGACTCACTCAAAAAATTGTCTTGTTCATTTTCAATTGAAACATTTTCAGCTGAACCATTTTCACTATTCTCGTTCGATAATATCTCATTTTGTAACTGCATAGAATCGTCAGAGGGTAGATATTCACTTCCAGATGGTGAAAATGGTTCGTCTTAATTGTCGGAGATGTCCGATAGTAATTGCACATTCTCATTATTTTGTCTCGCCAATTCCACCAGCAATTTCCCTCTAGATCCCATCCTGAAAACGAACGTTTTTCAAAAATGGTTTATCCCACAAATTCATTTCAAATTCAAATTTACCCGGTATTCATTGATCAAATACATTTCTGAATTTTGGATAATGTTCTAAGATACGAGGTTAATTATTTCGGAATCAATGAAATTACTAAACTGAATCTGAAGAGACAATCAAAGTATTTTAGTATATTTCTAGGTTAGAAATGTAATACCGACATTTTCGAACTTTTTCGTTTCGAAAATTCATGCATACCCTATTAAACATAATATAGCAACATATCATAGTTTACCTTCAACTGATAATAAGTTCATACACTTTCTGTTCACTGCACAATTTGCACAAAACTGCCAGCAAAACTTCTACTGAGTCAATGGCGTTTAAACCATTATTGTTAATTGACGCTTGGGCGATATATAGTTTGTGGGTTGATGTTTATTCGACTAGAGGGCGATGAAATCGAGCTGTGTCATAACTCATTTTACCTCAACGTTGTACAGCCTTTTCCCTAACAATCTACGTGCTTAACTCATTTTGCTCTGAAATGTGGCTTAACCGCATTGTTGCATAGCACCATCCATTTGTAGATGCCTATTTATTGCTATTTTAAGATTGATTTTACCGTACTGAAGAGAGCTTAAGCTCGAAACACGTGTCTGCGGTTGCACAACATTTTGAGGGTTATACCCAATAACTTTTTTACTTATATTTTCATATATTGCCCCTCGCTAAATCCATCCTTATATATATATATATATATATATATATATATATATATATACGTAATATCAATTTTGTTTATGTCATGTTAAGTAAGTAAGTAGATTATAGAACATTTTGAGGGTTATACCCAATAACTTTTTTACTTATATTTTCATATATTGCCCCTCGCTAAATCCATCCTTATATATATATATATATATATATATATATATATATATATATATACGTAATATCAATTTTGTTTATGTCATGTTAAGTAAGTAAGTAGATTATAGAATTAAAATAAATTTGTTGAGGTTTTCACAATTTGAAAAATACTTTTTGTACAGGTTTTACAGTGTCGATCAGATGGTGCAGGAAGGTAGGCAGGTTGATTTTTTTTTGTTTTTTTTCTCAAATAGATGTTGATTTCAACATTTCGTAAAATATCTTTGGGTGGTTTAAAATATACTATTTTGTTTCAATATAATATTTTTTCAGGTTTGAAATTTTTCTTAGAGCGGTAGGGATGGCATTGAAAAATTTTGGTCCGAAGAAGAAGTAAGATCTTTGTGATAAGGTTTTTTTTAACAATTGTGTATTGAGATTCATATTTGCATTTGATCTAGTTATTCTATTTTTTATTTGGTGATAATTTTTATGATTTGTGTACATTCTCTTTGTACATTGATGGGCAAAAAGTAGTTTGATATTCAGTATTTTTGTTTCCTGGTAGATAATATCGGTAGAGTAACGTTTGTTTTTTTTTTCAAGATAATTTTTAGGATTGTTTTGTGTTGTTTGCAGGATATTAAGAGTGGTATTGAAAGCCCTGCCCCATATTGTGATGCAGTAGGATAAGATTGATTCGGCTAAAGAGGTGAATAACATCAAGAGGTTTTTAGTGGACAAAATATCTCTCAAGGTATAGAATTTATGAATCAGGGCTCTTATAGGCGTTTATTGACATGCATTATATGGTCTGACCATCTTATATGTTGGTCTATGATAACTCCGAGGTATTTTATTGATGTTACTTTCTCTATCATGGGGCATATGCATGGGTTCTTATTATTGCAGTGCATGGAGTGTAATTTCAAAGAAATGTTTTCTGGTTGCTTTACAATATTTGGCGTAAACGCTACAAATTTTGTCTTCTCAATATTCAATGTGAGCTTATTCAAATTCAACCATGTATGAATATTTTGTAGATCTGTTTCAGCACTACGTTTAACGTCTTCCCATTTTTTTCCTGTGACAATGAGGGCTGTATCATCAGCATAACATATAAAGTGTCCCCCTAAGCCCGCTATTTTTGCAATACTGTTTAAGTATACAAGAAACAGTATTGGACCCAATACTGTTCCTTGTGGTACCCCTATTTTTACTTTTGAGTGTGAACTTATATCGTTACCAATTTTCACTCTCTGAACCCTATCAGTTAAGTAGTTTGATATAACATCAAGTGGTGAACCACGAAAATCAGGAGAATGTTAAATATTCCGGCCTAGACTGTAATTTGACTATTAAATCTAGTAAGATTTGTTATTCCATCTCTTCAGGGATTGTCTCGAGTTTATTACGGTACTTACAGGATCATTTTTGTATCTGAAGAGACCGCCCGACATTCCATTTTACTCAATAGTTTAGTAGTAAAATATTGTGGAATTATTCAATTATAGGCCAAGCTGTAAATGAAAGTACGAGGCTCTTTTCACACAAATAAAAGACGTAAACAGCATATCCTAATTTATATAAGATAGTTCATAAATGAAAACTCCGGCAAAAACGCTTTGCAGAATTTTTTAAACAAGACATAGTTAAAAAAATTAAACCTTTTTTGGTTTTTTGCGAGTGTCTTAAAAAGTATTGGAGGAATCGTTTTATAGTCACATAGGTACTTTTGTAGAGAATTATAAAACCTACAAAATGGATTCTCACACGACCGGATAGGTGCATTTTTCACTGAGATAATCCGGGAAAACCTCGAAAAAAGACCATTTTTCAAAAATTCATAATTTTTATAAATCTGAAGCTGGACAAACAGTATTGCGGAAACTGATAGATAATAGTAGTTCAACTGTGCGCAAGATGGTTTCTGTTCGATGTCCGATTTAAAAGAAATCATCTTATACAAATTCTTTAGACGGCATGGATGGAGAGATCAATATCTACAATTTGTATATTTTGGATTTTCACCTGAGAGGTGGGAAATGTGTTGAAAATATCACTGGAAGTTACTGTGGCGAAGCTGCGGGCGATGCCGGACCTGAGCTCTTACGTAGCCAGCGCCCGACCGTCAATTACTCCCGAGGCGCTTCGCTTCGCGAAGAATCTGGTCTAATAGGAGAACGTTCCTATAGAAATATCACAAGCATTCTAGGAAAATGAACGGTGTATATAAACAGAACCACGCAGACAACCAGTCAGTCAGGAAGTGAAAGTCGAATATAAATACCTAGTTCCGTGATTGTTATATAAATTAGAGTATTGTGTTATTGAATCATTGTATTTCGTTAAATAAATTATTTTAAAGTGAATTAGAGTTCAAATATATTACATTTGATGACAGAAGTGTGATGTTTAAATACAGAGTGTTCGTGTAAGTAGACAGTTTGTGTATTTCGGACAATTGTTTTCGCAAGAAATAGACAGTGACTGATAAATATTTTTCGTGAAGTTGACAGTTGTGTGCATTAACGGAGTATAAACTGATACACTTCTCGCGTGTGAAATAGACAACAATAATAATAATAGACTGGTGGCCGTGGAATAGACTGTGAGAAATAGACAATAATAATAGACTGGTGTCCGAGAAATAGACTGTGTGAAGTAGACAATAATAATAATAGACTGGTGACCCGTGAAATAGACTGTGAGACATAGACTAAGACAAAATGTGTTCGAGGAAACTTCGCCTGGTTGAATTGAAGGTTGCGGAATTGAAGCAAGAACTGGAAGAGAGGGAACTTGACACAAGTGGTAAAAAGGCCGCGCTTCAAACAATTCTTGCCGAGGGATTAATCCAGGATGGGCAAGAGAAGGTCATCGGATACTTTAGTAAAACTCTCAGTAAACTGGAGCGTAACTACTGCGTCACCAGACGAGAACTGTTGGCTGTTGTCAAGGGGGTAGAACACTTTTACAAATACGTGTACGGAAGAAGATTCATGTTAAGGACCGACCACGCAGCCCTTAAATGGCTTCTACAGTTCAAAAACACCGAGGGCCAAGTAGCACGTTGGATCAAAGACTCCAAGAATTCGACTTCGAGATCGAACTACGAGCAGGGAGTGGCCACAAGAACGCAGATGCCCTGTCAAGGAGACCATGCCCAGATGATTGTTCACACTGCCGACGAGCTGAAGAGAAGGAAGCAGCGATTTGTAGAACCACGGCAGTTGACAACAACTGGAAAGACAACGAGGTCCAGCAAGACCAAAAAAGAGATCCAGATCTTGGTTTAGTCATCGGTCGGAAAAAGAGTAATCAAAGACCGACATGGCAGGAAATTGCAAGATATTCTCCAGCAGTCAAATCCTACTGGGCCCAATGGAATTCCCTTACCCTGGACAATGAGGTCCTGAAGCGTGTATTGGAGTCCGAAGATGGTGGGGAAGAAAGACGTCAGATAGTGGTGCCCAAGAACAGAAGACAGGAAGTACTCCGAGAGATCCATGATGGAGCATCTGGGTGTGACGAAGACCCTGCAGAAAGTAAGGCAACGGTTTTACTGGGTCAATTGTCAAGTTGATGTCAGTAACTGGTGCAGAAAGTGTGCTGTTTGCGCTGCCAGCAATGGACCTAGGACACGACCCAAGGCCCCGATGCATCAGTATAACGTAGATAGTCCATTTGAGAGAATCGCCATTGACATCGCCGTCCGTTCCCCGTATCAGATCACGGAAATAAATACATCCTTGTGGCAATGGACTATTTCAGCAAGTGGGCCGAAGCCTATGCCCAACCAGGAAGCCATCACCGTCGCGGATGTCTTGGTGAAAGAGTGGATATGTCGATTCGGTGTCCCCTTGGAGCTGCACTCGGACCAAGTCAGAAATTTCGAATCCAACCTGTTCCAAGAAATGTGCCAACTGCTGAACATCCGCAAGACGAGAACCACGGCTCTACATCCACAGTCCGATGGAATGGTTGAGCGGATGAACAGGACTATCAATCGCCACTTGTCCAAGGTAGTCTCTGACCATCAAAGAGACTGGGACCAGTATCTCCATTTGTTCCTGATGGCCTACCGTTCCGCGGTACACAAGTTGACCGGTCAAACCCCTGCTAGTATCATAATGGGCCGAGAGCTGCGACTTCCCTGTGACCTAAAGTTTGGGACGCCACCAGGACAGGATACCGCGGGAGAGGACTACATCAGTAAACTCCGGCAGCGAATGGAGGACATCCACGAACGAGTCCGTTTGAATATTCAGAGTGCCAGCGACCGAATGAAAGCAAATTATGACATCAATGCCGATGCTGGAGGATTTCAGGTTGGTGACCTAGTTTGGCTGTACAACCCGAAGCGTCGCCGGGGCCTGTCACCGAAATTGCGGAATTCATGGGAAGGTCCGTACAAGATCGTCAAGAGGATAAACGACCTGCTTTACCGAATCCACAAGCCACCCAGAGGTAAACCCAGGATCGTTCATTTCAACAGGTTGGCCCCTTACGCTGGGAACCATGACCCAGTCCGCACCCTCAGACCACCAGAGGATGCGATGACGTTCCAGAAATTCATGTCCTTATACTCAAATGGACAGAAAGTGTCACACGGGGTAACTCGAGAGGAGCCACGGGACCTTTTCAAAGTGCCAGTCGATTACGCCCTAGCACCTTCGAATGTCCAGGGGCATCGCTGTGGTGTTCTCCAAGAAATTTGGCCAACTCCAAACACTACGAAAACAGAATCCAGAAATTGGAGGTGTGCTACAGCTGAAGAAGGACCAGAGAAACATCTACTACCTGATGACCAAGAAGCATTCCCAAGATAAACCGTCCTATGAAGATGTCTGGAGGAGCCTCACCCAACTGAAAGATACGATCGTGGACCAGAATTTGGTGGACTTGGCAATCCCAAAATTATCCTGTGGTATTGATGGGCTGGATTGAGAGTTGTAAGAAGTATGTTGGAGACGATATTCCGATCCAGCGGCATCCTGATTTTGGTTTGCTGTAATCCTATTCCACGACCTAACATGAAGACTGTGGAGTGTTATTTCCATCGAACTTCACGATGCAGATATGGGGAATACTGCAAATATCGACACACTCCAAAGATGACATTTCGGGACGAAATGTCTCTAAGTCAGGGGCAATGTGGCGAAGCTGCGGGCGATGCCGGACCTGAACTCTTACGTAGCCAGCGCCCGACCGTCAACTACTCCCGAGGCGCTTCGCTTCGCGAAGAATCTGGTCTAATCGGAGAACGTTCCTATAGAAATATCGCGAGCATTTTAGGAAAATGAACGGTATATATAAACAGAACAACGCAGACAGTCAGACAGACAGTGAAGTGAAAGTCGAATTTAAATACCTAGTTCCGTGATTGTTATATAAATTAAAGTATTGTGTTATTGAATCATTGTATTTCGTTAAATAGATTATTTTAAAGTGAATTAGAGTTTAAATATATATGCTTTAAAGTGCACCCGAAGTCGCCCGAACTCAACTCAAGTTAACTTCAGTTCGACTTCGGGTGACTTCGAAGCGTTTTGATCAACTTTCAGTGACATTTTCATCACATTTCCCACCTCTCAGGTGAAATTCCAAAATATTCAAATTGTAGATATTGATCTCTACTTCCAGATCATTTGAATACGAGGATTTTCCTTAAATATGGAGCCGAGGAAAAGTCGGTAGGAATTGGTGTTCTCGGTTTTCTGCTGGCTGTTTGCCTCAGAGACACCTCCCAAGGCAGTAAGCGGTCGAGTAGAAGGAGAGACCGGGAGATGAAAGAAAGCTTATTGTCACGTAACCCGTTCATTAGAAAAATTCCCTTCATTCCCCGGTCTCTCCTACCACTCGACCGCTTACGCAGGCTAGTCCGATTTCAGTCATGTTTGCAAGCATTTTTCCTCCATTGCCAGCATTGTAGCGCATTTGAGTGTATACGTTTTGTAGTACTATACTTCTACTTTCATAATCTGTTTGAGAAATTGAAATCGGACTATCACCAGAGCATCCAGGCACGATGCGAAAAAAATTCAAATTGTGTCAGATGTAATGATCTGAAAGCGCCTGTTTTGTGCAAATATAAAGTACATTCAATCATTGTTTAAATAGAACATAGTTAATAGTTAGTCAATGCCTGTGGAAATGGTATTGGACACAAACGCGAGTGTCATCTAGCGTGATTAGTTACAAACATGAATATTTGACGTCATTTTAATGCAGGTTTTTTCAAAAAACCCTGATTTTAATGCTTTTCCATTGTTTTAATCAAGTTACGACATGACTTGGATGCGAGCTCACTATCGCTATCTACATGTCGCATCAATTTTGATCCAATTATAATCCCATAAGGTTGACTAACTATCTTCTATATAAACAATGATTCAATACTTTTATGAGGAGGGCCAACCCTACTCCTTGAAAAATGGCGGAGCAACCAATGTTTACTGGATACTTATACCACCGCTGCGCTGGGGTTAGTGAGTTCCCACCCTATTTATGGTAGGTAAAGTGGACTCACTGCGAAAAAAAATCAGGTCTGGTCAATTACATATAGTTAGCCGGCTACTGGATCTAGAACTATGTCAGCTGTGAATAAAACCCTTTACTAAATCAAGGAATCCATTTCACGAATGGAATTTTCAGTAGTAATACCACAAGTGTTTGAATTTTCGCGATAAGTCTGTCGATTCATTTCTGAGCGAAACTAAATTGCTTCGAGAAAACACCACGAGTCCGCAGACTTATGAGATAAATTCAATCAC
Source organism: Chrysolina oricalcia (assembly GCA_944452925.2). Lineage (NCBI taxonomy): Eukaryota > Metazoa > Arthropoda > Insecta > Coleoptera > Chrysomelidae > Chrysolina > Chrysolina oricalcia. The sequence goes on from OX101822.2 coordinate 16,368,458, forward strand.
GAATGGAATTTTATTAGACTATTTCACGAAGCATTAAAAGTATTATTATAAACATGAACAATCAATTCATCATAACCATAATCAATCAACCATAATCACAAAAGATGTATTATAACTATCAATAATTCATCATATAGTTACGACTCGACTCATTTTGATGTTTTCGCCTACAATTATGATCTGTCAAAATGTCAAACTTTGCTTTGTCATCAATGGTTACTTCGTTGAAAACACCAACGCTGACAGACCAATCAGAATTGAGAGACAGCTGGTGTTTTCAGTAGTAATATCCCGACAAAATGCTGAATTTTCAAAAAATACTTTCACCTTGATGTCACGAAAACTGTGTTGCTTAGAAACACCACGAGAGCTTGCTCGAGTGATGTTTTGTACAGCAACACAGTTTGGGCGACTGGCAAGGTGAAAGTATTTTGAAAATTCTGAATTTTGAAGGGATATTCGATCAGACAATTTCACGAATACATTAAATTATTATGGACTAAATGCGTATTAATGTCAGTTGAAGAGTTGAACCGTCAAACTGACGTTTCTCTATTCACAGAAATTGTTGTAATCATGGAAACGTATAAATAAGGAAGAAGCGAAAGACCGAACATGGCGTCAAAAAAAAATTTTGACACTGAGTTCCGAAACATTAATAGAGGGGAGTTTCGTTCAAGCTGAAGAATTATTAGACAGTCCCTTCATGGAGCATAATAATAATAATGCCTTTATTTCATCATCATGTATGTTTCAAGAAGAAGTGAGTAAAAATAATTCAGATACATTTTGATAATAAAAAGCTGAATATCAGAGGTATTTTGGTTGTATCTACAGGTACTTAGATATGCCCAATTTCCGCATTTCATCTTGAGTTGTGCGAAAAACAAAAAGATAGTTCCATGAAAATTCCAGGATAAAACTGCAGCATTTGGGTAAAGGACAGACGAGTTGATACGAGTATTGGTTTGGGTTTGACAAAATATTTTTCAATATTCTCTTTAGAATTTTTGTATTAGTAGATATTCAACTCTTTTTGGGAAGCCATTACGTAATTTCATATTTTGAAATGTGAAGGATTTTTTAACTAATTCTGTGAGGTGACCTGGGTAGGATATTAGATGATTAGAACTAGAAAAATTATCCAACCCGTGGACTGCAGATCTGAAACACACTTTTTCAAATATACATAGTGTGTCTCACTTTTCATGGAAGCACCCTCTTAACTTCCGTAATTATCAAGGTAGAATGATGAAACTCTCAGGACTGAAGAAAATTATGGAAATGCACCTACCGGTTCAATGGTGACGGTCTAAGTGACATACACTGCCCGCCAGTCGCGATGGAACAACCCATTTTTACGGTAAATCATATTAGGGGGCAAAATAGAAGCAAAATTCCATCAGATTCGTGGTCAGGACCCCCAATTTATTACAGATACAGATTTCCTGAGAAAAAATCTGTCCTGAAATATCCGAATTTGTCTCACTTTTCATGGAAGCACCTCCGTATGAAAAGTGATTCATGATCAAGGTAGAATGATGAAACTCTCAAAACTGAAGGAAATTATGGAAATGCACCTACCGGTTCAATGGTGATGGCCTAAGTGGTATACACTGCCCACCAGTCGCCAGTAAAAATCGGTTGTTCCATCGCGACTGGCGGGCAGTGTATATCACTTAGACCATCACTATTGAACCGGTAGGTGCATTTCCATAATTTCCTTCAGTCCTGAGAGTTTCGTCATTCTACCTTGATAATTTCGGAAGTCACGGGGGTGCTTCCATGAAAAGTAAGACACGCTGTATATGAATTGTTTTTTATAATTTTTTAGAAAAGACAGCTAATGAGAAGATTTTTTCTGTTAGCCGTGTTGAGCCATTTTGCTTCAACTAATTTGTGGGTTATATGATGTGTTCTTCATTTTCAGGTTTGCTACAGCAAGCCTGCAATTTATATTATGCTTGTCAAATTTCAATGTATGGTCTACTGTTAAGTCAAGGTTCTTTTCGTTGTCTTTTATTGGAAAACGGACGCAGCTAATTAGTACCTCAACCGAAGGTAAGATGAGATTTCGTTTCTTGATAGGTCTGAAAACCAACGCTGAACTTTTTTGTAGATTTATAACAAGAGAATGTATATTTGATACGCTTATCAGATTGTAAATATCTTTCGAAAAAGACAGAAATCTTTGGGAGATCGTTTGCTAACGAACAGTCGTTACCGACCGATGATGAACCCTTTACTCCCATAAACACCTAAACTATGTAGGCTTATTATGGCAAGAACCTGTCAGAAAACAACTACTCCCCTGGCTAAGACCACGACGGGTATTGAATTAAATCTAACAGCTACTTGTGCAACGTTCCTCAAAACATCAGAGGACGCAATTGCAAGTGCCCTCTATGACCAACCAGCAGAATTATGTTTTGATTTGGACGGGGTGACCACCTGCAGACTAGTTTCGAGGTTGTTGCCTCTCATCAGTGCAAGGGCAGGTCAACACAGACAGCACTGAAGCCATCTGTTCCCCGTCCAAACCAATACACACTCCGCTGATTAGTAAATTCTGGTTCACGAGATGAAAGCAGTTTCTAGGCCGCTACACCTAGCGAGCAGAGGAAGACACTCCGAATCTCCGGGTTGAGAGATTTAATCGAAAAAGACAGAAATCTTTGGGAGATCGTTTGCTAACGAACAGTCGTTACCGACCGATGATGAACCCTTTACTCCCATAAACACCTAAACTATGTAGGCTTATTATGGCAAGAACCTGTCAGAAAACAACTACTCTTTTTCGATTAAATCTCTCAACCCGGAGATTCGGAGTGTCTTCCTCTGCTCGCTAGGTGGAGCGGCCTAGAAACTGCTTTCATCTCGTGAACCAGAATTTACTAATCAGCGGAGTGTGTATTGGTTTGGACGGGGAACAGATGGCTTCAGTGCTGTCTGTGTTGACCTGCCCTTGCACTGATGAGAGGCAACAACCTCGAAACTAGTCTGCAGGTGGTCACCCCGTCCAAATCAAAACATAATTCTGCTGGTTGGTCATAGAGGGCACTTGCAATTGCGTCCTCTGATGTTTTGAGGAACGTTGCACAAGTAGCTGTTAAATTAAATTCAATACCCGTCGTGGTCTTAGCCAGGGGAGTAGTTGTTTTCTGACAGGTTCTTGCCATAATAAGCCTACATAGTTTAGGTGTTTATGGGAGTAAAGGGTTCATAATCGGTCGGTAACGACTGTTCGTTAGTAAATATCTTTATTGGTGAGCTGGAGATCGAGAATTAGATGGTAAATATTGAAATATGAAAAATCTGCCCAGAAATGAGAATAACAGGTTGTCACTTGGCAGACATTGAGCAAAGGAAGATGTGTATATAATAAACAAGACAGGACCTAGAGTCGATCCTTGTGGTATTCGGGAGGACAGTGTCAGCGGGAGAGAAGTACTATTTTGACTACCTGGGTTCTGGGGTGGAGATAATTTTTAGAAAACGATTGGGCAACATCTCCCAAAACAATGGTTATGGCCCATACTAAAATTGGGAGAATTCTAGGTTGGACTTCTAATTTTAATTGTTGATATTGAATCGTATTTAGTCAGGAAATTATTAGAAATGAAAGAAACAACAATCAACACACTATTTTTGATATTTGCATTTTTCTTGATAGATTGTTTTTCTTTGTGTTTTGGTTCCCGCGAAAATGAAAATTCTGTAGTGCCATATTGTCAAATAATTAATATTATTCAAACTATACGATAGTTCAGAAGTAATCAGAAAAAACAAAAATGTGGGACCTATCACTTCTTGAATAATTAATGTAGCCCTCTGTTAAAACCTGTTTAGCATGGTGTCATTCAATTACTATAGTCCGTAAATTAAAGGCATGGAGTAATAAATCATCATTTAGTATGCAAAATCCATACAGAGATGCTCGTGCAAATTTTGTTGTAGAACGTTTATAAAAACAGCAAACAACTGTTAGTTTGCTCCATTCGCTAGGTAGTGCCACCCGACACAATATCTATTTGTCGGATTAGGCCATTATTAAGAGATTTAAAATCCTGACCGGCCTTTTTTCAGTGATGTATTGGGGTAAAATTTCTGTTTAAAAATGTAATGGTAAATCTTTTAAGAAAACAATTATGTTTACGTCAAACATTATGTCTCAACAATTAGTTGATAATAAATTTGAACAAAAATGATAAAATAGTGTATTTCCACCGATCATAGTGTCAAGTTTCCACATAGCATGTTCTACGGTAATAATGCATTTTCTCCAATTGTCGCTGGTCACTTCACTAACCACACATTCAAACAATAACTGAACATCTTTCATTTTGAAGGTCGTATTTTTCAGGGCTACATTCTTTTTCACTTTAAACCATATTAGTTCTATGGGAATCAGCTCACAGTGATACGGGGGAAGTCGAAGTACTGATACTCGTGAAGCGGCTAGTTGGTCAACGATGTACCTTTTCTACCTGTTTTTGTGAAATTGACGGATACTATAAAGTTCTTTTTATAGTGGATCAGTGGGAAAAACAATGTTTTTTAAGCTAAGCCACTCCAATACTTTGTCTTTAGTCCGATTGCTTGTGGGTAAATGTTCTTCTAATCTAGAATGGTAACTCGCGTTGTCCATAACAAAGCCATTCGTTCAAACCGGTTCGTTTCGATAGAAGAGTCAAAAGTCCTGTTTCCACAAATCCTTCTGAACTACGATTATTAATCTTCGACCCTTGTCTGATGGTGGATTCAAACCCGTTAACAATCCTTCCATGAAGGCTTCCTTCTGCTCTCAATATTGCTCCCTATCCAATACTGAGATACAGTTAATCTTTCGTTTATCCACGTTTCGTCCAGGTGATAAATGTGTCGATTTTATTTTCAGAATTCGTTAATATTCCGTAAATAGTCTCTTTCCACATCGCCATACCTATCTGTTTTATCTATCAGTACATATTGTCTCTTATGTTTGGTTAGGTACAGATGAAGCCGATTTGTTTTAAAATTTTCGGTAATGTCATTTTAGAGAAAGTTTGTTAATCCGGATCAGGTTGAACTGCAAGACATAATTTTATCCAGTGAGGGAATTTTACTTTTTAGGTAAGACGCATGGACGTAACGTCTTAACCTCTGCTTTATCGATTCGTCTTTCGTGATCTGTGATCGACCGGGAGATATTTTTGGTGGTTGAAGAGCTCCAATTTTATTTTCTCTAATTAATTTATAGATGGTGGATTTTGCTATGCACAACATAGAAGATGCTTTTCTAACAGTCTCATATACACTGGCACTTTTGTAGTTTTTTGCAACGAACTTAAACAATTTAAAATCATGCCGTTTTGATGGTCCATAATGCTATAATCTTATTTTGTAGGGTGAATTGGAGTAAATGTAATCATAGGGCAAGTAGGTACTCTCTAACTTTTGTGTTATCGTTTTTTATTTTTTCTGTATATAAAATTAAAAAGTGTACCCCGTTTCTGCCTTTATATGATGTTTGTTATCCTTTCCAAAGTCCTATAGTTCAAAATAATAGTTATTTTATAGATCACCTGTATTTTCACTTATTATGGGAGAATCGATTATAATTTTCAATTTTATATTGCTAATGCAAATAATTCAATGAGATTTCAGTATTTTGCTTCCTTAAATTATTTTCAACGAGGAAACCGATTCTGCTGTCAGATTTTGGTTAAGATCACGACAAAAAGCAAAATAGTGGTGATTACGTTAACCCCACTAAAAGTTCTATATAGCGTAAATGTCAGAGACAGAGACTGGGGCAAATTTAATCACTGATTACATTTGCCTCAGTCTATGTTTGCCTCAGATTATGTTTCTGAAAAATTCCAACTAAAACTTGCAACATTCGAGTTTTCTTTGGCCTAAACAAATTGACCATCACTCCGTGCCTGCATCAGATATCGAAATGGTTTTACCATAACCAAATTTAGGACGAAGAGAAGAATTAATTTTTCCACTATTATTTGCTTCATGTAAAGTAAAACGACGAACTCCATTGTACTGCTTGTTATGTTGATATATTTCAATAAACGTTTTTAGGACAAAGATGAGAATTGTACTCATTCCACAAAAAAAGCTTATAACTTCCTTATATATTGAGATATTCGTCAATTTTTCTTTTTCGTTGAAACTGAATTTTTCATACTTTATTACACTTGCCCCAAATACTCTAGCGTTCGATGCAAACATAACTTACTGTAGTATATTTATAGTCTTAATTCACTCTTAAATAATGTATTTAACGAAATACAATGATTCAATAAAACAACACAATACTCTAATTTATATAACAATCACGGAACTATTTATATTCGACTTTCACTTCACTGACTGTCCCAACTCTGCTGCGAGGTTCTTTTTATATTCACTGTTCACTTCTCCGAATGCTCTAGAATTTTCCGGGCAAGCCATCGAATCGTCCAGATTCTTCTCGGTGCATAGCGCCTCGAAAGTCATTCGCGGTCACGCACGGTCTACGTGAGCGTTTAGGCCCGGCATCGCCCGCAGCTTCGCCACATTACCATTTTTGTTTATAAAAAATGCATTGTAGCTAGTTGAAGGAAATTAATTACTTCAGTTAGTTAACGATCAGATAAGTAGTACCTCTGTAAAATTCCAGAATGTATCTCTTTTAGGTCACTTGATATTATGATTTAAAGTGTTACTATCGTTTTTCTGATTACACTTACCCCACTTCACCGTATACACAAGCTAACAACAACAATCTATTAACCTCATGCCAACATGGCTTCAGAAAGGCGAGATCTACAAATTCAGCTATTGACACACTGACTTCCTAATAATAATAATAATATCCTGAACATGAAACAAACAAACACCGACAACAATATTCTTTGACCCGAGTCGTGCTTTCGATACCATAGATCACATTGCACTTCTTGAAAAACTTAGTTGCAATGGAATACGAGGTGTTGCAAATGACTGGGTCAAATCCTACCTGACAAATAGAAAACAAGCCGTAGTAATTGATAATGTTAAGTCAGAAATGAAAGACAACTGTTGGTGTGCCTCAGGGCTCGATTCTAGGTCCTATCCTATTCATTTTGTTCATAAACGATTTACCAAAATCATGTAGCTCAGCCAATGTAATAGTTAAGTATGCAGATGACACAACTTTTGGTATCAGCGGAAAATCTGATCTAGAATGTCTTGAGAAAGCCAAAAACGGTATTAATAAGTTTTCTGATTACTGCATGAAGAACGGTCTACTAGTAAATGTCAGCAAGACATTTTACATGTCGTTCCTACCAAAGAATGTAATTCAGGACTATAGTCTGCTTATCAGGATGAATCGCCAGTCCATCCAGAAAACAGATACGTTCAAATTCCTAGGGATATCATTGGACCATAAAATGTCCTGGGAGCATCATATAGACAACCTGACAAGCAAACTCAGCTCAATGTGTTTCTTAGTCAGACAATTGAAACCTACGGTAACCCCAAATATATTAAAGCTGGCATACTTTGGGTTGGTTCAGTCAGCCTTGACATATGGCCTTCTTTTCTGGGGAACATCGACACATGTGTACAAAGCATTTGTCGCTCAAAAGAAAATTGTCCGGTGTGTGATGGGCGTAAATCAACATACTCACTGTCGACCATTATTTGTTGAATTGGAAATACTCACCCTACCTTCACTATATATCTATATACTAATTAATGATTTTAAAAAAATCACTCTCTTTCACCAAGAAATAAGGACATACACCGGTACTACACCCGCGGTAAGAATCATTATTATCAACCATTCTCAAGACTTGCTATATGTCAGAATTCTCATGAATATCAACAAATTATCTGCTATAACAAATTTATAAGTATATTTGGGGAAATAGACAATTTAAAACAGCTGAAAACTATCCTTTTAACATTTTTATTGAAGGAGGCATTTTATTCAGTGAATGACTACCTAGAATTTTAGTTATAATTGAAACAGTTTAATATAAAACTTCTCTGTGATCTGGCTATATTGTATTTTAATGATCTGAATGTAACTGTTTTGATAACTTTATATAATGAAATCGTATACTAAGTTGAGTAAATAAAGTAATGTATTGTATATAAGTTCCATGTGATTTGATTATATTGTATTGCATTGTATTGTATTGTGATTATTAATGTTTTTTGTTGACTAGTCTGATAACTTGTATATGCAATGGAAATTGTACATTAAGTTGAGTGATGAATAAAAGTATTGTTGTATTGTATTGTAACCACAAAAGCACACACATCATTTCCAGAACACATTTTATAACAGCGATACCGAGTACTTACTACTACAGTTTTTGCTTCTAAGCAATTCTATCAGTACCCACAATAATTATAAAATGGGCTGGTCTTTAAAAGATTATGGGTTTCGTACCCAGTCGCAGAAATTACGGTATGTCTATGGAATCGATGCATCTGAGCGGTGTATCACTATAATAACGATAACCAGTGCGTTGCGGAACTGAATCCTATTCAATGAGGTGAAGGGATAATTTAAATAATTTTCAATTTATGACACGAAGTCACTTAGCAAGTCTGCATAATGTACACGTGAATTATCTGCAAACCTCGTTTCGAAATCCACATCTGGCATTTATGAATATGTCACAGACACGGAGAAAGGGAACAATAAACAAATAGCAATGCTAGAGGAGAAACAGGTTTTCTATGGGTATGGAAAGGTCGGAGTAGGTACATGATATAATCTTTAAAAGGGGATCCTTTCGAGAGGGTTGCTTTTTATTGAATCGGCGCCTCCGGCTCGTTTTTGAATCAACTGAACTGTTAACTCATTATATTATCATGCTATAGTCCGTAAAATAAAGGCATGGAGTAATAAACCACCCAAAATCATCGATTCTATAGACGTACCGCAATTTCTCAGACCGGGTAGGTATAAGTACGAAACCTATAATATTTTAAAGACCAGCCCTTTTTATAACTTTATGTACTAATAGGAGGGTATAAGAACTGGTAACAAGCAAGAATTATTGTAGTAGTATGTACTCGGTATCGCTGGTATAAATGCTTTCTGGAAATTATTTGTTTAATCTTCTGTGTTTAGCTTGTGTATATAAAATAAAATTCAAGTATTATGGAAGCTGAACAAAGACCAGTAAAATGGCCCAAATTGGGACCACTATCTTTAATTGAATATAATATTGATATCAAACTGTTTGAGTTCAATGCAAAATAACGACAAAAGTGCCAGTGTAGATGGGACTGTTACAAAATCAACGTCTATGTAGTACATAGCGAAGTCCACCATCTACAAATTAATGAGAGAAAAGAAAAGTGTAACTCTTCAACTACCAAAAACATCTCAGGGTCGACCACTGATCACGATAGACGAATCGTTAAAGCAGAAGTTAAGGCGTAAAGTCCAAGCGTTTTACCTAAAAAAGAGAAGTTCTCAAACTGGATAAAATTATGTGTGCAGTTCAAGCTGATCCGGATTACCCAACTTTCTCTGAAATGACATTATCGAAAATTTTAAAACAAATCGGCTTCATAAGAGACAATCTGTACTAATAGATAAACTAGATATTGATATGTGGAGGAGATACTATTTACGCAATATTGAACAATTCCGAAAGGAAGATTGACGCATTTTTGACCAGGACGAATCATGGATAAACGAAGGATTGTCTACGGGTTTGAATTCATCAGACATGGATGAAAGATCAAGAATCGTTCAGAAGGGTTTGTGGAAAGAGGACTTTTTACTTTTGTATCGAAACGAATCGGTGACTATCACGATATGAATGGTGACGTTTTTGAAGAATAGTTTGAAAAAATTATCGATTTTATTCCACCATAACATTTACCCACAAGTAATAATTGTGCTAAAGACAAACTATGAGTGGCTTAGCTCAAAAAACAGTGTTTTTCCCACTGATCCACTAAAAGAAGTATAAAAAGTATATCATTGACCAACTATAGCCGCTTCACGTGGAATATTAGTACTTCAACTTTCCCCGTATCATTGCGAGCTGAATCCCATAGAACTAATATAGGCTCTAGTAAAAAATGATGTAGCCCGGAAAAATATGACCTTCAAAATGAAAGATGTTCAGCTATTGTTTGAATGTGCGGTTAGTGAAGTGACCAGCGACAATTGGAGAAAATACATTGACTATGTTACCGTAGAACATTTTGAAAATTGTCAATATTTTTGATGACTTAATTATTAACAAAAATATGAATAAATAATTTATTTACTCTGATGACCAACTTGGAAATGGTCGCAAAATTGGGGAACTATAAAGGATGATATTTTCTTTATTTTCATCATTTTGCATGTTTTCTCTAAATAACTAGAATTGTTTATATTTTACATATTCAACAATGTTGCCGACCTTGCAACTTTTGTAAAAGTTTGCAGTGTTTTGCTATTTTTTACCAAATTTTGCTGAAGTAATTGGTTTAGTAGTGTTGATCGTCTGGTATGCGATATCATCCTGATATTTTCATTGGCGTCCTATTTTATCTGTAGTATTGGATACAGTGTTCATGCATTTTCCTAACCTAATAAAGACATTTTAATTATTTCTATATAAATCATGATCAAGGCTGAGTTAAGATAATGTCATCATCACACCTATAAAATTATTATCGTTGTTTTTTTTTTAAATTCCTGGTCTTTACTATATCATTCGTCGTTTCATATATACAATTAAGCAGTTTTGAGATGAAAATTTTCGGAGATCGAAATCATTTGGAACATAGAATACATTTCAATGAATTATGTCGTGTAAACAACCAAATTTTCTGACCTATCCTAGCCCGGCTGAGAGACAACACTGATAAAAAGGATTTTTTGCATCAAAGCATAATTGCGTTGATTCAAACAGATTGTATTCTTGAATAGTTCCAACCAAATATTAGTTTGATTTTTTGACGGAATCATCTTGGCCACTTACAAGAAAAATATTATGAAACAAGTGAACACTTGCTTCATAAGTTGGTTGAGGCAAGAATATTTCAGCTTCAATAACGGGCACTTTTTTTGTTGAATCATGGGAGTAGGTTGAGACAAGAACATTGCAATTTCAATAATGAATACTAAGTATTCTTCTATCAACTATGGAAGCCATTTTCATTTTGGCAACATTGAATAGACTAAACAACGAACAATTTTGGTATAAATAATGGTTTTATATGAGAATAGTTTTAAGTTTAATAACTGTATTCTCAATAAAACCAGTTAGTAGTGACGCATATTGCAGTTTGATTGAATACATAAACAACGCCACTCGCTTTTAGACACAAAACTGTAGAAGGTCAAAATATTTTTCACTCATTTTCACAACTGGCCCGTAATGAGCATAATTCAATTTTCGATATTGCATTTTCATTGTATAGAAACTGTGTCACTAGTCACAAAACTAAGATTCATATCGGTACGCATAGCCTCATACCTCCAACCCAAATGGTCAAACTGGATGAAATGGTCGAAATGGAAGCCGTATTCACAGGTCGCGGTGTCACCAGCTGCTTTGATTGCTCATTGGTTGAATGTGTCACGTGGCACGGGTAGTGATATCTACCAAGGAATTATATTCTTGTGTTAAGAGGATTATGTTTCACAATGAGTTAATGTGAATGTTTTCTAGGATGAAGAGTATAATGTTTTCACTGCAAGCAAATTCATTTCAAGAGAATTTATGCTAAGAAGCAAACATCTCAATCAGCTTGAAATGGGAGTATATTCATTGATTAGAAATGATTATTCTTTTCAGAAGATTATTCTATTCAAGAGTATGTATATTCTTGATTGAAGAAATCTTTTTTATCTGTGAAGAATCTTGAAACACGCATGTGTGGAGGTGGTCATTATTAACAGAATGTATGAAAATATACAACAATAAGCACTTGCAATAGTGTCCTCTTTGAGAAATTTTGCACAAATGTCAGATGTAATTCAATGCCCGTAACGAGAAGTAGTTGCTTTCTGTCAGATATTTGCCTATCTTCCATTTTGTGGGAGTCTGTGCAAAGAAAGCTATTTCGACTTTGTTCATTTTATCAACGTTTGTTGTTTGAAAGTCGTAAATTTTGCTTAGATACGTCAAAGTATTTGGATGATTTCCTGAATAATGACTTTGACATCATTTTGGTACTGAAAAAAACAATTTATATAAATTTCTGAACCAAATTCTTAGCCATACATCAACCTGGGAATTTTTTAATATAGATATCTATTTTTCAGAAAATTTGTAGATATTAAAAAATTTGCAAAAACTAAAAGTTGCAACAGAGAGTTCCAATTTGAAAAATGTGTTAATACTTAGTTATATTATGTATCAAGAGATTAAAGTAGTACCCTCGGTTTTTTAAGTGCAAGAAATATTAAATCACGATTCTACGAGTATTACATTAATCATATACAGTGTCCTCAAAAAGTTTGGAATCATGCATTTCAAAAACATTTGAAGAGAAAAGTTAAATTTGATTATCACAAATTGTTTCAGACCGAAGTCGGTTGTTCGATAAGACTTGCTGTATTGTCAACAAGACAAACGTTGAGAGAAAGGTACGGATAAAGAAAGGCCAGACTAGCAGGATACTACTTTTTGAAACCCATCGAATAATACTACTATTCAAAAACATAAATCTTCATTTTTAAGGTTTGTAGATGCTATTGATGACTTTATGCCAGATTGATTGAAAATATCTGAAAGATAACCCACATATGGAAAGGAAGAAAACAAAGCCAACTCGAATTATAGAGAGAAATCCTATTTCATATTATTTCAGCATGACAGCATGTATCATAAATAAATATATCAGCACATGTGGAATTGGGCTTACTTTTCGAAAGGCCATAATTTCATCAAATGAAAATATCCCATAAAATTAATAATAAAAATGGATTAAGTAATCCAGACTTCTGCCTTAACCTATACAATAGGTAAAAAGAAGAAGAAGAAGAATCTAACAGATATAATTCAAAGTCGTAGGGGGCAGTAGTTGTTTTCTGTTGGAGACTTGCCGACGTTTGTAGTTAGGAATTATTATGCCACTAAGGGCGAGCTAGGTGAATATTTTGGTAAATATATAACAAATAGTATGAAACACTATATAAAACATGAGTATTATCTATGTACAAAGAACGAGTTATAAAATATTTCAGTTACTCATAATTATGTTGATGATAATAATAATGTAAATGTTTTTAAATGTAAATAAATGTGTATTAAAATTAAATTTCATATTTGTTATTTTGATTTTTGGTACCTATTGATTTTCATTACATGTTGAAATTTTTCATTATAATATTTCTTTTGTTAATAATTTTTAGCATCCAATCATTCTAAGAATTTCCTTTCTTCAAATCTCATTTACGACTTTTTCAACTGCTTTTTGAATACCAAACAGGAAGTTCCTTATTTATTATTAATTCATTATAAGTTTATGTTTTTCATTAGTTTTTTATTCAATATTCAAATATTTTATCAGTTTCTCTACTAAAAATAGAATAAACGAATTATGGACATTGGTTTTTTAAAGTATTATTCTGCTAAACTGATTATTATTCAGTAAATTACGTTTTACTAACGCTAGTTAATTGCAATTTGCTACTTTTGGCTAGACCAACAAGAAGCATACGACTTCATGTAGCTATAATGACAATTGTATATAATACTACTAAAAAACTGTAGGCCTATGAACTTGTAAGAATATTGAATATTCATTTTAGTCTTATCATTGAAACTGAGAAATTAGTTACGCTTCAATTAGTTTCGTCCAAAAACTTGCTCCTGTAGCCCATTGTGGTGATAGCGATTTAAAATTACTTCTTTCCATGCATGATTTTATAAAAAAACATTCAATGTACTTCGTCGGTACATTGTTTCAAAATACTCGTATTATTCTATTCAAGAGTATGTATATTCTTGATTGAAGAAATCTTTTTTTATCTGTGAAGAATCTTGAAACACGCATGTGTGGAGGTGATCATTCTTAACATAATATATGAAAATATACAACAATAAGCACTTGCAATAGTTCTTTGAGAAATTTTGCACATATGTCAGATGTAATTCAATGCCCGTAACGGGAAGTAGTTGCTTTCTGTCAGATATTTGCCTGATATCTTCCATTTTGTGGGAGTCTGTGCAAAGAAAGTCGTAAATTTTGCTTAGATACGTCAAAGTATTTGGATGATTTCCTGAATAATGACTTTGACATCATTTTGGTACTGAAAAAAACAATTTATATAAATTTCTGAACCAAATTCTTAGCCATACATCAACCTGGGAATTTTTTAATATAGATATCTATTTTTCAGAAAATTTGTAGATATTAAAAAATTTGCAAAAACTAAAAGTTGCAACAGAGAGTTCCAATTTGAAAAATGTGTTAATACTTAGTTATATTATGTATCAAGAGATTAAAGTAGTACCCTCGGTTTTTTAAGTGCAAGAAATATTAAATCACGATTCTACGAGTATTACATTAATCATATACAGTGTCCTCAAAAAGTTTGGAATCATGCATTTCAAAAACATTTGAAGAGAAAAGTTAAATTTGATTATCACAAATTGTTTCAGACCGAAGTCGGTTGTTCGATAAGACTTGCTGTATTGTCAACAAGACAAACGTTGAGAGAAAGGTACGGATAAAGAAAGGCCAGACTAGCAGGATACTACTTTTTGAAACCCATCGAATAATACTACTATTCAAAAACATAAATCTTCATTTTTAAGGTTTGTAGATGCTATTGATGACTTTATGCCAGATTGATTGAAAATATCTGAAAGATAACCCACATATGGAAAGGAAGAAAACAAAGCCAACTCGAATTATAGAGAGAAATCCTATTTCATATTATTTCAGCATGACAGCATGTATCATAAATAAATATATCAGCACATGTGGAATTGGGCTTACTTTTCGAAAGGCCATAATTTCATCAAATGAAAATATCCCATAAAATTAATAATAAAAATGGATTAAGTAATCCAGACTTCTGCCTTAACCTATACAATAGGTAAAAAGAAGAAGAAGAAGAATCTAACAGATATAATTCAAAGTCGTAGGGGGCAGTAGTTGTTTTCTGTTGGAGACTTGCCGACGTTTGTAGTTAGGAATTATTATGCCACTAAGGGCGAGCTAGGTGAATATTTTGGTAAATATATAACAAATAGTATGAAACACTATATAAAACATGAGTATTATCTATGTACAAAGAACGAGTTATAAAATATTTCAGTTACTCATAATTATGTTGATGATAATAATAATGTAAATGTTTTTAAATGTAAATAAATGTGTATTAAAATTAAATTTCATATTTGTTATTTTGATTTTTGGTACCTATTGATTTTCATTACATGTTGAAATTTTTCATTATAATATTTCTTTTGTTAATAATTTTTAGCATCCAATCATTCTAAGAATTTCCTTTCTTCAAATCTCATTTACGACTTTTTCAACTGCTTTTTGAATACCAAACAGGAAGTTCCTTATTTATTATTAATTCATTATAAGTTTATGTTTTTCATTAGTTTTTTATTCAATATTCAAATATTTTATCAGTTTCTCTACTAAAAATAGAATAAACGAATTATGGACATTGGTTTTTTAAAGTATTATTCTGCTAAACTGATTATTATTCAGTAAATTACGTTTTACTAACGCTAGTTAATTGCAATTTGCTACTTTTGGCTAGACCAACAAGAAGCATACGACTTCATGTAGCTATAATGACAATTGTATATAATACTACTAAAAAACTGTAGGCCTATGAACTTGTAAGAATATTGAATATTCATTTTAGTCTTATCATTGAAACTGAGAAATTAGTTACGCTTCAATTAGTTTCGTCCAAAAACTTGCTCCTGTAGCCCATTGTGGTGATAGCGATTTAAAATTACTTCTTTCCATGCATGATTTTATAAAAAAACATTCAATGTACTTCGTCGGTACATTGTTTCAAAATACTCGTATTATTCTATTCAAGAGTATGTATATTCTTGATTGAAGAAATCTTTTTTTATCTGTGAAGAATCTTGAAACACGCATGTGTGGAGGTGATCATTCTTAACATAATATATGAAAATATACAACAATAAGCACTTGCAATAGTTCTTTGAGAAATTTTGCACATATGTCAGATGTAATTCAATGCCCGTAACGGGAAGTAGTTGCTTTCTGTCAGATATTTGCCTGATATCTTCCATTTTGTGGGAGTCTGTGCAAAGAAAGTCGTAAATTTTGCTTAGATACGTCAAAGTATTTGGATGATTTCCTGAATAATGACTTTGACATCATTTTGGTTCTGAAAAAAACAATTTATGTAAATTTTTGAACCAAATTCTTAGCCATACGTCAACTTGGGAATTTTTTAATATAGATATCTATTTTTCAGAAAATTTGTAGATAATTAAAAAATTTGCAAAAACTAAAAGTTGCAACAGAGAGTTCCAATTTGAAAAATGTGTTAATACTTACTTATATTATGTATCAAGAGATTAAAGTAGTAGCCTCGGTTTTTTAAGTGTAAGAAATATTAAATCACGATGCTACGAGTATTACATTAATCGTATACAGTGTCCTCAAAGAGTTTGGAATCATGCATTTCGAAAACATTTGAAGAGAAAAGTTAAATTTGATGATCACAAATCGTTTCAGACCGAAGACGGTTGTTCGATAAGAGGTCTTGCTGAATAATGTATTGTCAACAAGACAAACGTTGAAAGGTACGGATAAAGAAAGGCCAGACTAGCAGGATACTACTCCAGTCAAGAGTCAATCAAAGCATCCTTCCCATGATGTAAAAGGGGCCAAAGTTGAAACATGTTTTGAGGCGTCTGTAATTACTATTTCAATAAAGGGTAAGACGTATGATTCAGTCGCAAAACAATATAAGTTACTTATTAAAAGAAAACGGAAAGGGACAGACAATATTTGCTATCAGTCTTTTACTAATAGAATTCTGCAGATTTTTGACCAAATATAAATAATTTTTTCTATTGAAAAAATATTTCAACGCTCGGTCACCTCGACTACTCCATCAACCTAGACTGATGAAATCGTTTATTGTCTCGTCTTCTATCTTTTTCCCTTCCTGTTCTCTCAATATCCCCCTCCTTTAAATCTCTTCATCTCGACCTTATAAATCTCTCATCTCTCTCCACCGAAGAAAGTTGCAGACGAATTAATAGATATCACCTCATTAAATTCGAAACTGAATCGAAACTAAATCTAAATACTGGCGGAAAACAACTACTAAATAATATGTTAAAATAATTTGAGGCATAAGATGTCCGGAGGACTGCTCATTGCTAATATCCTATACAATAGGAGAAGTAGGGTCGAAAATCCATCAGAAAACAACTACTTTCCTGGCTAATGCCACGACGAACGTTATCTCTGGAATTGCTTGTTGCATGGAAATGTTCATCGAAACATTCGGACCACCTATGTATCGATTTCGGGGTGTTGCCCCTCATCAGTATAGGGTAGGTCTAGCAGTCAATAACTAATGACTGCAACGAATGAATCGACAACCAAATCCATTTCAATACCGAAACTGAGATCGCGCCCGCACAGTGGATAACTCCACACTGCGAGCGCCATCCCAGCGCCGGCCACCCAACTAAGCAATACCCATGAACCACGATCGTCAAGACCGTATAAAACGGAGAAGAAATCTGTAGTTCACAATGAGCTTATGACTTGAGGCATAAGATGTCCGGAGGACTGCTCATTTTCCTATTGTATCGGATATTAGCAATGATAATAACAATTTCAACAACAATTTTTCAACTCAAAGACTAAAATGCATCACTTGTAGACTCGAATAAAAGAATCAAGATTTAAAAAAGACTCAAAGATTGATAGTCTGAAATCGAAGACTCAAGCCGATGACTGACAGTCTGAGGCAAAGATTTAAGGACTGAAAATTTACTCAAATTACTCAAAATTTCTAGTGGAAGAATAATTAACGAAGATGTAAAGATGTGCAGTTAGAAATCAAACATCATTTCAATTTAATACAAAATTTAATGAATATTCCTTAGCTGCGTACAGTGATAGTTTATCTGGTTCTGATATGAATGACATCAATAAATGTGGTTTTGGTTCAGGTTATGGAAATTAATTGAATATTGAATATTCATAAGTGAGCGGCGTATACTATTTATCCCTAGATTTTTAGGTTTATTGTCTTGTTTTTATTTATTGTTTATATTTCAACATTGTACCGTTCATGATGAAGTACTTTCTAACATTTAGTTTAGTAATTATGTTAAAATAATAATACATGGAATTTTATGTGAGTCGTTCTTTAACTTTTAAATTTATTTATACACAAAAAAAATTTATTATGATTCTTTTTACAATAATAATAATAATACTTTATTTTCTTCAAGACATTCATAAACACGACTGAAAACTAACTGAAAACTAAGAAAGAAAATCTTGGCAACTGACCAATTCATCATCAACATGGTGATCAAATATTTAAAAATTCTTCCAAAGAGTAAAATCTACCTTTGAGAAGGTATTTCCTGAGAGATTGTTTGAATCCTTTCAAAGTAACAGATAAATTAATGTTGGGCGGAAGTTTATTGAACAACCTCTTCCCAATCACAGTAGATGACCTATATAAAAGATTAGTCCTTGAAAATGGCACTTGCAGGTCATTTTGCTGCCTTGTGTTAAAAGGAATGTACTTCTTTATTAGCCTTAAAAGAGTTTAAGTTACAAAATATAAAAACACACAATTCAAATATATACAAACGTGGTAAAGATAAAATTTCATAGGTTTTGAAAAAGTCTCGACCACTAGTGGTACGAGAGACGCCAGAGATAAGACGAATAAATTTTTTCTGCGAGATAAATACATCATTAAAACAAGTGGATGACCCCCAAAAACAAATTCCGTATCTCAGTCGAGATTCTGCCTGAGCAGAATAAAGCAAAATTAATTGTTTCTCCTTCAAAACTGATTTCATGTTTCGGAGTAGGTAGCTGAGAGAGTGAAGTTTTGCAATAGGGAATATGCATAATTTTTTTTATTTGTTTAATCAATTTTTTACTTCGTTACAACATAGTAAAAAATATAAATACAGAATAAATTTTTAAAATAAAATATAAAATACCGATTGAATTTGACCTATTTGAACGCCTCCATTTTCGCGCACTGTGGATGACGTCTCATGGCGCGATCAGTGTTGTTCTTCTTCAGTGTCGTTCGTTGAGACGTACTCTGATTGCTCTACTTGCTTGAAGTTGATATTGTATAAAAGAGTAAGACAAATGCAATACAAGTGTTAGAGAGAGATGAACATATGTGAAAGTGATCTCGATCAACTAGAGCAGTCTTCAATGAACAAACCTTTCTATAGTTATGGCCATTGACACTATTGACAGTTATTAATTAGGTTAGGGATTTGTAGTTTTAATCGCTATTACGATAATGGAAAATGATAAAAAAACCATTTTATAGGTATTGTATAGTACCGGAATGCCAAAACACAATTATAAGTACACCAACTAAAGTATTTTTTTCTGTTCCAAGAGATGCGAAAATACGTAAACAATGGTGTGAGGTTATGAGAAGAGGCGAAGTATCTCCAATATCACATTTACATTGTTGTGAAGATCCTTTCAATGTGAGTACATTGTATTTCGATAGTTAACATGAAGTGAATTGATCAGAAGTAAGTTTTGTATGCATAAATGTTTTGTATATCAAGCGGGAGATAACTCTGTTTATACCTGCCTCACCTAAATCACAAAAGGAAAACTATCATTTGATAAACTATTACTACTTATCAGTTCAGGTATTGTCGGATTGTGCTTTGACAAAACCACTTTCAGTCATTGCTCTTGATAATTTACAATTGTCACTAGACTGAAATCGCACTATGTAATGGAAAACACCACAAATGTATAAATAAAAACACATTTTCTATGAAAAAGATAAATGTCATAACATGCCATGTGACGTCATTCTTCGTTTCGACCAATGGTGATGCGTTTCGCAAATTTGAATTCCGCGCGATTATTATGCACTTTTTGATTAAAGTTTTATGGAGTTAAATGCAAACTAAATGATAAACTAATGGTGTAGGTGTAATGTCAAGACAATAAAGTATCGAAGGTAAAAAAATCAAGTAAATTTAAATCACTTGCATATTCCCTATTACTGTCTCACAACGTCTCTTCCAATCTAGACTCTCATCAATGTGTAGGCCCAGGAACCTTACACACGATACATTTTTCAAAACTTCATTATTAAAATTCAAATGAACGGTTGGCACTTGTTTTTTTTCTGCATTTAGATGAAGTGAGTTCATGCAGAACCAGTCATACAAACTAGAAAGAACGACATTACAACTATTTTCTAAGGAATACTTGTTTTTTTTCGAAATAAGTATGGACGTATCGTCCGCATACAACGTGAAATGTGTAGATGGGCTGGGCTCACTCTAACGATGTCATTCACATATATAAGAAAAAATGTTGGGCCCACTACTGACCCTTGAGGAACACCTACACTGATGTCAAGGCAATCCGAATTGCAGGTAGGTAGTCACTGATTGCTCAGTCAAACCTTTTTACCAATATTAGTTTATGTCTATTTTTTAACACCAATAATAAACTCATTTCTTTAAAATGCTACAAGAATTTTTGAAGTTGGTTAAAAACTTTCATACATAGTGAAATACATAACATTAAAAAACATTCATATTTTTGGTGCCCACTTATTTTCATGAAGATGATCTCCATCGAGATCTCCATGCTATACCTTCCTATATTTTATTGAATTTCTTCTATTGGTTTGAAATTATTATTAAAAACTGCAATACCTGACTCAACTAAATTCTTAATTCGAAGATGTTTCTCATATATGAAATTTCTCAAGAGAAAAGCAATTATCTAAAAATTGCACTACGGAACAGTAATTGCATTGCGAAAATATCCCGTCGCCAGTACACCACAAACAATACTGAAAATTGATGAAATTCAAAAAGTGTAAAAATGTCGCGTGTTTGGCACAATTTTATTTACAGTCTTTGTCAGTAAAAGAGCCCCTCTTTCAGACTAGGGATATTTCGCCAAAATATGAAAATATACTCGTGCAATTTTTAAATAACCAAGGGCGTCGCAAATTTTTTTTCTTGGGGTGGAGGTAAAGGCTTTTTGGTTTAGGTAATGTATAGCAATTACACTAAAAATACCATTTTATAATTATTCTTGTGGTGGGGGGTAATTATCCCCAAATAAATTCGCCCTTGTAAATAACACGCTTTCTTGCAAAATTATAGATATTTGCAGAAATTTGGAACAAGTGCAGTTTTCTGACTCAATTCAAAAGAAATTCAATACCTGAGAGAATTCGACTCAATTAATCCAATTGTTGAAAATGTCACGCGTTATAACGTCAATGTATTTTTCTAACTTTTCAGAACATGCCAGCATAATAGTCACTAGTTGAGCCGGAGTAGTTCCTGGCGATTTTGGGATGTAATATGCATAAACTTTAGTCTTCAAGTGAGCCCAAACAAAAAATCCATTGGCGTAAGGTCTGGTAACCTTGGTGTATTTTTTCAATTTTTGGCTTAAAAGCACGTAAATAATTTTCTGGTGTATCATCATCATATCAGCCCCACTTTCCAAGGTGCATCACATTGATCCTATATGCACATGGTTATTTGGTAATGCTTGGTGACAAAATCATTATGATAGGTATTAGATGTTGCTGAACATTTATCTATATTTTATTATTATTATATTCCTTGTGTTTTATATCAAGTTTTCTATCTGCCAGAATTCAATTTCAATGGAAATTTTAAATTCGGGTCACGTATTGGTCTAGTCAAGTATCGGCAAGGCAAGTGTTGCTGGTCTACACTTCTTTGGGGCTTTCCCGTAGTTGATTCGCGGAGCAACTCGAATTGGTTTTTCCGTGTGTCATTTTTCAGTAACGGTAATTTTTTTATTGTTCCCCGAACTACTTTTTTTATTTGAATGTGTTGTCTTCATAATTTTCAGTTATGAGTATAATATTTTGCTAGAGAATATAACGCTATGAATTAAATCCAATTAAGTAGTGACATATTTTCGGTGTCACGTTGTTATACTAGTAAAATATCCAATATTGTACCTGGAACTCAAATCAAAAAGTCAGAACTGCAAGAAAATTCGCGAAAACCACCACCATGTGCATTATTTCAAAGACTTCTGTGAAAATTACTATTGAATATCCTAAGACTGCTGTTAGTATAGCTCCAAATGAAGAACGGTGATATTTCCAAAAACAAACACAAAAACACAAATCATTACCCGAAGGGCTTCTTCACTACCCGGACGCTCATTGACAGAAAACCAGAAAGTAGCGCGCAAACTAACACCACTAAACTCCGAAAAGATTTGAACCTTTCCAAGCCGACGACGAGTACCAACTGTAACTCATAAAAATGGCATGCTGCGAGAAATACCAGGAAATTCCAGTAACCAGATTCAGCATTCGCTCTTTAGTCCAGTGAAATTAGATATTTTGATGAAAGTATTACCTAAGCAGCAAATACTCGTTCTTGCCAGGGTACGATCGAATTTGATGACGAGAGGTAACTTTCATGATACAGCTATTAAAAACATAAATATTTATTTTTGAACTTTGTAGATGCTATTGAGGGCTTTATGCCAGATGAATTGAAAATTTCTGAAATGGTAGGTACCTATTCATGTATGAAAAGGGGAAAACAAAGTCATCTCGAATTATAGACCTTTATTTAGCATTGCCATCAGCATCCTCAAAAATCTTTAAGAAATCCTATTTCATTCTATTTCAGTACATGTGGAATTGAACTTACTTGTTGAAAGGCCATATCATCAACTGAAAATTGATTATTGATAGATAGTAATAATAATAATATGTATTCAAAAATTTCAGGATACATGGAAAGATACACCAGGCATGAGGCAATCGAAACTCCACATCGGAGGCCCTTCTACCAGGAGGACCAAGACTCTGCTCACACTGAGCAGAAAGGAAATCAGATTAGTGACAGGGCTCCTGACGGGACACTGCCACCTCAACAGGCACCTCAACATTTTAGGTTTCACGGATGATACCGAATGCAGGTGGTGCTTGGAGGATGAGGAGTCAGCCACTCACATCCTCACGGAATGCCCGGCAGTGGCAGCAATACGGGAAGCACACCTCGGGAGCATCGTACTGAACCTGGAGAGTGTGAGGGTGGTATCGGTCAGAAGGCTGGCCTCTTTCGCTCGCGATATAGGCTACCTTCAAAACTGAACCATCTAGTGGGTGCATAACGGGCCCGATTGAGAGGCCTACATGCTTATGGCCTTGTTCTATCTATCTATCATCTAATATGTATTCATTTCGATTTACGATTAACAGGTAAAGTTAGATGATAAAAGCATAACATTGAACATGAACATGGCAATACAATAAAGTTCAGAAAAGTATACATGGATGAATTGTTAGCCGACCAGGGGTGAGCCTTGTATGTAGGTGAATGTTTTGGTAAACATTTTACAAGTAGTATAAAACACTATACAGCGAGCACGTGAAGGTTGGAATAAATTCGTTAAAAGCTTGATATGGCCATTGGGGAAAAATAGCTCAGGCAAGTCGATTTTCTTATTCAGTTTAAGTGTACTCAGATTTTTGATGACGTCATCGTCTTCTACGTATGACTTCGTTATAGTTTTTTTTTAATGACATTACCCTATTTTGATAATACATTCAGAGAGAATGTTATATTTTTTCTTATGTTACATAACCGTATTTCCGACAAATAGAAGATTTTTCATTCATTATTAGGTCTGTTAACGTAAACTTTTGACTTGAGGTATCCCCACAAAAAAATCTAGTGGGATTAGATCAGCAGATATAGCTGGTCACTTTAAAAATCCTCGTCTGCGATCGAAATCCGGAGTATGAGGGAATTTCTCTCAAGTACATCGGTATCGACAGGCGACCCATACCTTGTTGTGAAGCCTTGCTGTGAAGCAAGTGCGATGTGAGTTGCCTAGATGCCAATCCCGAAATCTGGTGTTTGCTCGAAGTGTGCAACTGACCACCCGGGGTGGGGCTGTAGGTTTTTCCGGGTTTTCGTGCAGCTGAAAAGTGAATACGCTACCAAAAATCAGAAATTCGCCTCGGAGCGCCACGGCAAATGATGATAATAGCCGTCCTCTACCCGCAAACGAAGATTATCAGAATGGCCAGCTATATCTCCTGATCTAACCCCACTAGATTTTATTTTGTGGAGATACCTTAAGTAAAAAGTTTATGTAAACAGACTTAATATTACAATATTATGAATGAACTATCTATAATTTCTCGAACATGCAGTTATCTAGCATAATAAAACATATGACATTCATACACAGAAAAATTTGTTCTTTTTGAAAGTATTATCAAAGTAGGGTGATGCCATTAAAAAAAATAATGACGTCACAACTCGAACACCGATGACGTCGTCAAAAATCTGAGAAGACCAAAAAATGCGCAAATGAAAAATAAAATTGAATTGCTTATTTTCCCTTATGGTCATATCAAGCGTTTAACGAATCTGTTCCAACATTTACGTGCTAACTGTATACAATTTAAGTATTATCCATGTACAAAGAACGGGTTATAATAGTTATTTATGTATCAAGGGCGTAAAGTAGGCGTTTATTGCCTGAGGCGTGGATGATGGCCCGATGGCGTTAGCCGAGGGCCATCACACGCCGAAGGCCTTAAACGCATTTTACGCACGTGATACATACAAAATTTTATGCACTAGCAGTTTTATAGCGCGAATCACAAATACTGACTTGAATTGCAATGGTCTACACGTTTCATACGTTATGCATACAATAATTAAGGGTAACCTAATATGAGGAATGTGAAACTATAGTAGCTGAGTGCTATATTGGAGAATCTATTTCAAATAAATAGATCATCACCGAAAAAATTGCCAACGATTATGAACAAGTGTTAGAAAGAGTATTGCTCTATTGAACTGAAATGATTCTAATTCGTGTTAGGAATTGCATGAAATGATGTGTGAGTATAGATAATTTGAGAATTTTGTCTACTTTACGGCCCGCCGGGCCATAATGCGCCAACGGGCGGTAAAGTGCCACTTTACGCCCGGCGAACCGGGCGGTAAAGTGTACTTTACCGCCCGCTAGTGCATAAAATATTTTAGTTACTTATAATTATATTAATGAAAATAATGACGTAAATGTTTCAATGCACTAGCGGGCGGTAAAGTACACTTTACCGCCCGGTTTCACAAGCGTAAAGTGACACTTTAGCGACCGCGCCTATTATGGCCTGCGGGCCGTAAAGTTGGTAATGTTCTCAAATTGTTCCAAGACCTACCACGAAACAATCAGTTCAGATCAATGAAGAATTACTCATTTAACAACATTTATTCATAATCTATATTATCGAAACCATAAGCCTGAATATTAACAGTGCAGTTGGTACTGTTACCAATGTTAAGGATGGGATATTCCCTCTCTTCTTCAATATAATTATTCCTTATGGAAAGATCCTCATCGCTATGAGAACAAGTATTCATTGAGAATACTTTCAGTTCGAATATGAATTTGGAGATCAATTTGCAATATATCAATACTAGTTTTACTATCAATTGTAATTCAGAAGATATTTTGTAAAATATGTTTATATACTCCAATTCCTACAAAAGAATTTATATATCACTCACTCAAAATAATTGTTAATATTCAACTTACAATTGCCCCTAGTACCTCCAAACACTCCTCGCCGCAGCTGTGAGGCAAATTCAATGCCAGCTCACGGATCTCCACATCCTAATCATGGGGATGGGAGTGTCCTCGGGAATGGCACCTCTGGTGGGGGTGGCGGGCGGGGCATGGGGGGCATCATCGGTGCCCCCCATGCCACCCCTCGTCGCCTCCGCAAGAGATCGCCGTCGAAGAGGACAGTGAGCTGGCCACGACAAAAATTTGATGTACAACACAAAACACATACAACACAAAACATACACAACACAAAACACACACACAAAACAGGACAACACATGTAGGGTGAAATCACAAGCTCGGACGCGAAGCGAACCAGCCAGTGAGGACACCCTGCATGCGGTGCGGAGGTCAAGTCCCATACCGTGGAGCCAACGCCCCACGGGATGGGATGAGGTCTCTGCACAACACACGCCAAGCCCTAAAGCAAGTTTTTTCTTAATGTTTTTCTTGCAAAAACCACAAAAGAACCCCATACATCAAAACCCCAACATCAGACCGGACTATAGTCATACTACATCAAATGC
The DNA here is from genome assembly GCA_944452925.2 of Chrysolina oricalcia. NCBI lineage: Eukaryota > Metazoa > Arthropoda > Insecta > Coleoptera > Chrysomelidae > Chrysolina > Chrysolina oricalcia. Next base: position 16,394,803 of record OX101822.2, read on the forward strand.
CAATATAAGCAAAGCAGGAGATTGGAGGTACGAAACGTTGCAACACAGTGGAGAGTGGAAGCTGAGTTAACAACCAGACCATCGGTTGGGATGTGGAAAGCCTCCCTCTGGGAAGGGAGAAAATCTGCAGTCCGTCTCTCGGTGACCAGAAATGGAAAATCTGATTATGCAAATACTTGAAACTGTAAATAACACTAGAACTTGTAAATAAATACTTTTGATTTGATTTGATTTGATTGCCCCTAGTATTCAAAGTAACTCTGTGAGAATTGAGATTTTCTCCATCTGTCAAATTTTGACGTTTTTTGACAATTAAATTATTGCTCCCGTCAGATGCAATTTGATTCTCTACTAGGTGACTAAACCTTAGTAAATCGGATTTTTCGGAATTTTTGCTTCAGATTCAAACAATAGTAGTAGTTAATGAACGTATTTTAAAACTATTCAATTAATCAGTATCTTTCACAAGTATCGTTCCGGCACCCTACTTTTGATAATTGAATTTATACATAACGTATGAAACGTGTAGCTCATTTAAATTCAAGTCAGAATTTGTGATTCGTGCTTAACCACTAGTGCATAAAATTGTGTATGTACACATGCGTAAGATGCGTTTATGTCCTTCATCGTGTAATGCCCCTTGGCTGACGCTATCGACCCATTATTCACGCCTCAGGCCATAAACGCATACTTTACGCCCTTGATACATAAATAACTATTAAATTTAAATAAATGTGTATTAAATTGAAATAAAATGGTATCTTTTATATTTTTTATTTCGATTTTTGATACCTATTTATTTTCATTACATGTTCATTGAAATTTTTCATTATAATATTTCCTTTGTTATTGATTTTCAGCATTCAATCATTCTAAGAATTTCCCTTGTTTCAATCTCATTTACGACTTTTTTCACCTGTTTATTGAACACCAAGCAGGAAGTTTCATTTCTCAGAAAGCCAGGTAGAAAGTTGTATAGCTTTGGAGCAATATAATGATAGAGCTTTTTAGCCACATATCTTTTTCATAAATGGGGTAACATATTTATAATTTTGTCTGATAGAATATGGGTGAGTCAGTACATTCAGCTGGGCTTTATTCACAGTGTTGCATAATGAGTCCTTGAATGGAATAAAGCTGTCATTTATCTAATATTTCTGTTTCAGCAAATAGAGATAAACCAGCATTTCGGAAATTTTCTATACTAGGGGAATTTCGACGACGAGCATCGAACAGAAAATAATTCACCAGCCCCCACGGCTGTCGAACCATCTCTGCCCGTCACCTGGCAAAGTTTTTACAGGAATATACTTTTTCTACAACCACACTCCAAAACATGCTTTTTTCTCGTCAAAAAATGACAAGGTTCGCGCATTGACAACAGTATGCGAAGTGGCACTTTTTTTCATTTTCATTCGTTACCATGACACCGTGCGCGAAGTAATGTGCGAAATATATTTCGCACACTGCATGTAAACTATATGGGATTTTCATATTCTAACCTATTTGGTCCTCAACTCCTCAATCAAGCAAAAAACAAGAAATCGTTTATTTATTAATGTAGAACAATAATTAAGGCTTTCAAATTGTGAGAAAATTTTACACTACCTAATTTTATTTATTATTTACAATGTTAACATTAATGGTGCAGCCAGTGCACGAACCAATATTTATTCCTAAACCAGATAAAATTGCTGATATGCATTTTCATACTGCCGCCTCGATTTCTCCGGTAAAAGGTTGGAAATTACGGAATTGGCCGCATCTATCAAGTTAGGTGGGGTACTGCTTAGTTCATCGTCGCTCTAAATTTCCATTCTTTTACAATAATAAATATCACGCACGAAATTGACGCGAATAAAAAGTCACTCCAAAATAATTATCAAGAACTGTCACTTTGAAATAATTGTCAACAAATGCCATTTTATTTCCATAGATACAGTAATTACTTGATTTGGAAAAATTATTTAAGCCAGTTCAATACTATTTTTCATAATTATTACTTATTTTAGAACAATATTTTTGACGTTTGTAGAAAAAATTTTGTTTGCATCTCATGCGCGAAATACTTTGGTAATCTCGACTATTTTTTCAGAAAATCAGTTCTCGATCACCAAAGTAGCATTTCGCGCACTAGATACAAAAATAACTATTCTGCATAGTTTTACGTTCGCAAACATGATTATTTCTCACAATAATTGAAATTTGACATTAGTGTGCCGCAAAGTGACATTTCTGTGCCACAAAGTGACATTTCTGTGCCAACATTTTTCAGTACCTAATTTCTAAGCAATACAGTTTTCGTGACAGCAAGGTGAAAGTATATTTTGAGAATTCTGCATTTCGAAGGGATATTCGATCAGGCAACTTCAAGAATGAATAGACAAAGTCTATTGGTTTATATAATATGAGGGAAATTGTTGCACAAATTCATAATATTCTGAACAAAAATCATAGACATCACTACTGCTGTCTCAAATACCCACATACACACTATCCATTGCTAGGCAACGGAGCAACATCTATCGAATTATTTGAATGTCAACAAACGTCAAGCATAAAATATTCATAAAATATTCTTGTCCCGTCATTTTTTAATGAGATTGAACTAAAATAGATAGCGACAGTTCTGAAATTGAAAATACTCCGCCAGAACTAAGAGAACAAGTTAATTCATTGTCATTGAATTTACTACCTTCAACTTCAAGAGGAAAATATAAGAATGAGTCACTGACATTTCATTCCGTCTTATAGCATAGTATTATTTTTAGCAAAAAGGGTGTTGTAGAAAAAGTATAGTGTGTAACACGAGCAGAAATGCAATTTCTCACTCGTTTGAATTGCAGCACTCGCTTGCGCTCGTGCCGCAACTTTTTCAAACTCGTGAGAAATTAGCACTTTTCTGCACTTGTTGCACAATATACTATTGCAATGCTCCCTGTATCAGCTAGCATATGTCAAATATCCTTTCGCTTCAGATTGAAGTTGGGCACATTCAGAATTATTTCTGTGGTTCCTATTAATAGCTTCGAGTCTACTCTTTTAGTAGGTATAGTCTGTTCGGAGATTTAATATCCCTACTTATCGACTTGTAGGTATTGGCGTTAGAAATAAGCCATTGACAAAGCAGGTACTTATTAAAGGTCCATTCCTAAGCGTATATATTGTTTTAGATACTGATATTTGATTAATATTGAAGAAGTTTTTTTTTTCTACCTTTCATTCAAATCATTTATTTATCATCTCGTTTGTACTCATGAATGACTGTTTGATTAATTTATTATTAGTTTATGTTTTTCTTTAGTTTTTTATTCAATTATAGAATATTTTATCAGTTTTTCTAATAAAAATAGAATAAACGAATTATGGACATTAGTTTTTTAAAGTCTTATTCTGCTACACTAATTATAATTCAGTAAATTACGTTTCTCCACGATCATCACAGAATTTGCCAATTCTGAAATCAAATTTGATTACAGAATGCTGGAATTCTCTCTTTTGAGATTGAAGAAATATTCTGCAACACCTCTGCCCCCATGCAATTTAAATGTATTTACATTCTCTCTTGTGATTGAATAATATTCTCACACTGGTTAGCAATAATAACATTAGCCTTGACGCAGTTGATTGTCATCGTAGTGGCAAAATTTGAGTAAGTGTCAAAATTATTGCTGTCACATTTCCTATCTTTGATCGTGGAGAATAGTATATTGTGTATCTAGTAGTAAAAGCAATACATTCCCGGACGACAATGTAAATTGTTGGCCGAGGCGTTAAGCCGGAGGCAACAAGCTTTGAAGTCTGGGAATGTGCTTTTACTACGAGGTACACATACTATTTTTTCTGAAATCGCAATCAGCGTTATCAAAAACTAAGGAATTCTACGTATTGTTTGCGTGAATTCAATAACTGTCTAAAATGTAAACAAGCCGGCAAAAATTTTCCCGTATCGTTTTCGATACGGGAAAGTACTTTTTCGGCAACCATCCGGGAAGTGTTCACTTCCAGGACACTTTTTCTTTGGGAAAGTAGCACCTCCCGGCCTAGTCCGGGAAGTACGTACTTCCCGGACTAGGCCGGAAGTGCTCGAATTTTAATACAAATATTAATATAAATAAGAATTAGAATGTTTCTGTTGGTACCTATCTTCTGTTCGAATTTCAATATATAATACAAATAAGAACTGAAATGTTCGAAATATTCAAATTTGGAATCGTTTCATCCGGTTAACAGATGGGTGAAAGTCGACCTCTCTTCATCTCTTAGACTAAATGCATCTCATTGATTTGTTATTCTACATGATTGCCGAAAAAATAGTGTACGTAACACGTCCGAAAACAGTTTTTTTGGACTCGTAGATTTCCAGGACTCGCTAACGCTCGTCCTAGAATTTGGTCTACTCGTCCAAAAAACAGTATTTTCCGGAATTGTTACGTAAATTACTATTCCCGTACCGTTTAGGTCCGAAAACGGTCCGGGAAAGTTCGTTGCTTAGCAATGGACTAAAATACTAGATTAGCGTATTTTGAGGCCTGAAGTTGCTCCGAGAAAGTGGGCATTCCTGAACGATTTCAGAAAAAAATATAATCTGCTACTCGGTTAAAATGAAAATTCGTGATGCTCGTGGTTCATCACGCTCGCCTTCGGCTCGCGCTCAGAACTTTCCACTCGCATCGAATTTTCATTCTAACCTTGTTACAGAATATACTATTCACTAACGCTAGTGACGTAACTGCAATTTTCTATTTTTCGCTAGAGCAACGAGGAGCATACGACTTCATGTAGCTGTAATGACAATTGTATATAGTAGGTACTACTAAATAAAACGTACTTGTAAGAATATTGAATATTCATTTTAGTCTTGTATATGTGGGAAAATATAAATAAATAACGTTATCAGTAAAACTGAGAAATTAGTTACGCCTCAATTAGTTTCGGCCAAAAATTTGCTCATGCGTAGCACATTGTGATAGCAATTTAAAATTACTTATTTCTATGTATGATTTTATAAAAAAAAAACATTCAATGTGCTTCGTCGCTACATTGTTTCAAAATACTCGTCTAATTTTACAACTGTTATATGCGTCTTCGAATGTGTTTCTTAATTTCTTATTTTTTGCTAATTTTGCTGGAGTATATGCCTCTCCTAGCCAGGTAGGCTGGCTGTGCGTGAGACAGACAAAACCAAAACAAAACACAAAAAGTCTCATGACTGAGATCGAGATGGGGAACGGTAATTATTGTTCTATAACTTCTGGCATTGGATCCCTTTCCCTGGGCTACTTATGTCAGAGGCGGAGGTAATCTCAGTTCATTTCAAGATTGAGAATATTAATTGTAACCAGTAGCAGATGAAGAAAAATGCAATTTTTCGGGAAAAGAATTGAAAATATTCATTGAACATTTTTCCCAAATTCTCATGGTATGTATGTAGCACAATGAACCGCCTTTCAAAAAATAAACATTTAATGAGTCTAGTTTATATTTCGAAGAGAATATCCAGTTAAAAGTGGTGAAGAAATTATGGAACGTACTGCATAAACAGAACACAATTCACTTAGTCTTTATTCCATATATAATTTCATTTCACAAGTGTTTCTATTTTGAGTGCATTGATAATTAGTTGAGATTCCAGAACAGTATTCAATAGTTCTTCAGTACTGCCAGCAATGAGTATGAACGTCTCAAAATCTGGAAAATAATAGAGAGTTGTGAATTCTGAAACAATTTCTCATTGAATACACCTTTTGTATGTTATTTTTTCATGTTTTCAGTAACCCAATACTAACTGAGTGACGTCGGATTTTCCGCTAAATTTATTGTTATATATGAGTAGAATTTACACATTATATAAGGTGAACTACGACCAATCACCAAAAGAAGTGAAAAACGAAGTGAAATTTGGACCAAAAAAATTACCTCTCGTGTGTATTGGCTGTAAACACGTAGACAGCCACATAATCATTGTTCTTTCTCCTTCATCAAACTTGAGACTGAAGTTGGTGGTTTTATTAGTAGTGATTTAATGTACAGGGCATACATTGTTCATTGAAATACATATGGAAATTATATCATAATGCTACACCCAGAAAGAATTTTATAAATTCTTGTATTCAAACTGAATAATCACAATAATTTTAAATTATTAAAAATATTAAAAATAGTAACTTATTGAACAGTTGGGACTAAAATAGATTATACATATAATAATTATACTTTAAAATGTTATGAATGTGGACTGAGAATAAGATGACAGGAATTTTGTTTTTTTTTTATTAAAAAATTTCATTCGGACTATAGACATAACACTCCAAGTATACAAATCACTTTGAAATTATCAGTGAAAATATTTATTAAATATTCGTCAGAGGACAGAATAAGATGAGAAGATATTAACTTAAAAAACATATTATATAGATGTGGAATATAGAAATAAAACATATTATGCCAAATGAACAAAATACTTTTAAATTGAGACCAGTTAAAATGCAAAAGTGCAGTTTAGGACCTAGGAAGGAAAAGTTTCTTTGTCCAATTGTTTTATTGATGATTCGTAGTAGGTAGTTGGAATTCCTATTTCGAGTAATATGGGTGTGTTCAATTATTTTCAATTCTCTTCGAAGGTTGTGTCGTTGTATATTACTAGAAAGTAAAAATAATTGTCTGATGTGGACGACGAATTCAGATTCTCTGTAGAGATTGTTTGAGGAGTGAGTCCTTATTGAATAATATTTTCATGAGTTCTTTAATAATTCCGTACAAAATTAAGTGTGGGCCGGTGCATATAATATATCGTCTTTAGTTCTCTTTTGTTCAGTATATTCCTGGGATTGTAAAATTAGTTAATCAGTAGTTTTTTTGTTCACGTGTTTCCTGTAAAAGTTTCATTTGGGATAATTATCTAGAATTACGCCGAGATATTTGAATTTGTTTATCGACTCAATAATAATGTCCTCTGAAACATGAGCATTTGTAAGATGACTGATGTGACGGGATACGATCAGTCATAGACATTGCACATCGGGAGATCGTATATTTCAGGAGAGATCGTAGGCAGAGAGCCAAACCATAGGTATTTAATTCAGTAGCGCATATTATGGGGTTGACGAAAAAAATGTATATAAATCATCACGGATTTTGCTAAAATATCACAGGTATGTTTCTACATGGTAAACTAGCATAGCATTTTATTTTCCTCAATTGGTCATAGTTCCACCTACACAGTGTGTCTCAGTTCTCACAGAAATACTCTCGAAACTTCCATAACTTTCGACGTAGAACTTTTTTTGCAGTATCGATAGATACATGAAAAATTAGGATACCTAAACAGGGGTAATTTCAAGCAATATACACTGCACGCCGGCAGCGATGGAACCACAGACATTTTCGAAATAGGTTCAGAAAATTCCAAATTTTCTCACTTTTCAAGGAAATGTGAGTAAAATTATTATTAGTTTTGAGTATAATGAATGATAATTCTACAGAAAATGTTATTATTTTCACTGTCATATCCTAAGATATATATTAAAGTCTGAAATAGTCAAATCAGTTAAACTTTGAAATCGTACCACAAGTTTTGTAGTTTTCAAGAAGTAACTACTTATTTGAAAGAAGGAGAAATCATAACCTACCATTGTGAAGGTGACAATAGAAAGATCGAAAAATTTTCCAGCAGTTTGCTTGATGGGTCTTTTTGTTCTTTCCATGAATGTTACCAAACATTTCTTAGATATCTGATCGTAGTTGTACCATTCACTCTCATATATAGCGGTAGATACAGTATCACTCTAAAAAAAATGAAGGACATTAGTCACTCGATACACCTGACCCAGTGTCGTGGACAGTCGAAATTTGTAGGGGAGGAAAAAATTATTAGAAATATTCATAAATTGTTCTTTGTTATGAACATAAAGTCACCTTACCTCTTCATGGAGAAGTGTACCATAGTAGCAATACAGAAAAAGTTGCATCAACATTGTTATTATATATGTCACCATAGCGAAGAATGGGAATGTGAATGGTTGAACCTGGAACATGAAGAATCTGCCTTGATATAACAATAGCGATAATAAATAATAATACATACAATAATAATACCATACTTTATGAAACATATAAAATATATCAAAGAGATGAAGAGGCGGAGTGTCAGCAAATGCTGTTTTTCAACTGATATGATACTGCACTTCATACTATATACTCACAATGGAAAGTTGTAGACATGAAATACATATAACGACGATACTCGCAAATAGTTGAGTGAAAACCACTACTGAATATACAGTTTCTACTTCTTTGGTATACCTGGAAAATGAAATGATGGTATTGAGCTTTTACACTCTGGGTTGAGTATATTTCCGAAAACATATTTTAAATTATATAAATTATGAGTGGTCTCTTCTGGTAAACAAATTATCTATGTGCAACCCTCTTAGAGATAACATCCGTAAAATGACAACACGACTTGACAACAGCCTACTACATACAGCTCTATAGAGAATTGATAGATCAGAATAAATTTCTAATATGACATCCGCCTACTCTTCGAATTCAAATTGTAATTCAGAACAAGGTAGTTAGTGTAGGGCAAGGTGGGGCTGGTTATCGCAAGGGCAAATTATTCCCGTTTTTCTTCTTGCACCTCCCTCTGTTCAACAGAGATGAAACAATTGGTCAAGTTTGACATACCTATGTAGTTTGAAATGTATCGCAAGAGTACAAACAAAATACCAAAACAGTTCCCAATTAACAATTTTAAGACAGTTTCTATTTATTTAGGTTTAAAAAATGCTTTAATATGTTCAATAAATCGACATCGGATTTAAAGTAACCAGTTCTCGAAGACCACTTATTCTTAAACAAATAATTTGATGCACTCTTTAAATATAGATCCTATACTGGTTTTATGTTACTCTTAACATTGTCTATTTTAAAACTAATTTGCTATTATTTAGAATTAAATAGCAAGTTGGTTTTAAAACAATCCGTTCTGGGAAAAATAGTTTCAATGCAGTTTTATGGAGTACCCTTAATGTATTCTTTAAAATCCATTAAAAAAACTATTTTATCCTAAGACTACACATTCAATATAATACCACATTGAAACCAAAAACAAGATTTTTACCTTTTAATAAGTAGATTAGGAGTATTATAAAGTTTGAAGGTTTCAATCTAGTCAATTTGGTTAAAAGAAATAACTTTTGGTATTTGGAAATTTGTGAGGTTAGGATTCCATTCGAGCGCAAGACCATTTAAAATCAATAAGGTCACGAGTTTGAACATATGAAGCATATTGGTTTTAAGAGGAAACGTAAACAGACTCCTGCGAGAGTCATTGGATTTAAATGGCAAACAAGTGGCAAATTAAACGCTGTTTTAAATCTTGTGAAATGGATTCAGAGCTACAGGTATATACCCCTTCAACCCTTCCGTAATACCAGATTCCGCATTTGCTCCGGCACAACTATCGGAGTGACCTCAAAATGTATCATCGGTTAGTCCAAATGAACTACAAGATGCGGAATATTCTTCCGAAGATGAAATTCCACTTGCCATCATCAAACTTCAGATGAATTAAAAAATTGGAAAAAGGAATGAAAAATGTCTGAAGACTAGCAACAATGTTAAAGAGAGAGAATTCAACAGTTGAGGATAATAATACGCCTGCTGAAATGGTAGAATCTGGATCAAGTCGTCAAAAAAGTCCTTCTGAACCATTGAATCCAGACAAATCCTTTGGGAGATTTTGCCTACTCCTGAAGGTAACAAACCAGTCAACAAAAAAGTTAACCGCCGGAAGGCTCTCAATTATAAAGCTCAAAGGGTAACCAAACACCTTTTTAAAGAAGAGCAGGCTTCCACAACAAAAAAACAAGAACCCCCAGCTTCGAAGCCATCGGAGTCCTGGTATTGATCAATATGAGACACCGACAGACAAATGGATATGAGGCTGTCACGTGTCTAACATACTACCACGAAGAATGTGTTGGGCTAACAGCATATGACGAAGAGGATTTTGAATGCCGAAGTTGTTCTTGAAGAATTTTTTGTGGTTAACGCAATTTTCTGGATCAGGCGGGTAATATGACCAAACACATAGTTTTAAGTTTTCCTCGTTATTTTCCTTGGTTTCTACAGAAAAGTTATGTTTCCGTTCCACAGTTGTTCCCATAACGGGGTTTTTATTGTATTTTGAGGTAGTTTATTGTGGGCCATATAAACTATTCTAGGTTGGTAATATGGCCAAATGCAACAATTCAGATTTTTGAAAATATCTTTTTATGTCATATGAAAAAAATTATACCGAACATGTTTGTAGAACAAATTTAATGTTGAAAACATATATTTCTATTTTTCATTTTTATAAATACAATTTTGAAAAAATCTATGTTTTTCCTTAGGTGGGCCATATTTAACCCCATTACCTTATGCTTAGTATACGTATGCGGTTTAAAATATTATCACTCTGCTCTGCCACTATACAGGCTTAAAAGTTGTCGAGTGTTAGTAAACAAAATATAACTCTTTTAGGATAAATAAATCATTTTTAAGTTAATACACTGTAATACACTTTAAGAGCAAATGTCAGATAATAAGTTTTAATTTATGTATTTGAAGTGGTCTTGAAGAACTCTTTAATAATATAGAATGGTTCTAAAACAGTTTTAAAATTTAGCCTTGAAGATCACTTGATTTTATTTGGAATTTTAGTGTAGTTTTGAAGCGATCTTGAAGATCGGAATAAGAGCGTTTATATTACTTGGTTTCCATGTTATTGTTTTGACCAAAGAGGCTAAAAACAAGCGATAAACTCTTCGAGTTATATTTTCATGACTTTTAGTTTGACCATCGATCAACGCTTCACAATCCTTACAAGTAATAAATCCCCTGACTTTTCAAAATATTCATATTCATCAGGATTCTGTAAATGCCTTCGTCTATAATTTTGATATGAATATCTTATAATTCAACAATTATCCCAATACTCACTTGTATATAGCGTCGTAGTGATCGATGCACTTGCAAATGTTTTCATAGACCAATTTTGCCTTCAAATCATCCCTGGACAGACCATTGCAGTTCAAATTAGAATCAACTTCGTGTTCAACTCTCTTGTCTAGTAACTGCAGGTTATTTTTCAGTATCTTTACTTGTGCTGCTGACTGAAATATCATTCCTACTATAAGAGTATCCAAGGAAATATTATCCAAAGCTCCACTCAGTACACCTGGATAAGGAAATTTTCAGTAAGAAAGCCTACTCGTTATCACATAACAATACAATTTTAACATCAGTTTCTGAAGAAACACATGCCGGTGTCGTCTTAAAAGATGTGATTGTTGTTCTTGTGTTGTTTTTTCCACCAGAAGTCTTCGAGAGACTTTTGCGAGATAGGGAAGACGAAGCCCTTATAGACCGTCAGATAGTGACAGATTTAGCTGCTCCGTTTTCGCATACAAGCCTCGAATAGGGTTGAAAAGTACATCGATGTTGAGTAAAATGGAGTTAAATTTACGAGTGGCTCCTGGGGAGAACATATGGAAAAATCAAAAAGAATTTTCACTGAATTTTCCCAGGACAAAATCTACTTATCCATTCGCGCCACTCAAACCATTATGTTTTTTGGTCTAGTGACGATGTAGGTTTTCATAGTTTCGATGGGCTTGTGTGGGAAAGTCTGTTAAAATCTCGATTTTTCCTCACAACATTACGCTCTCATTTTAACCCTTTATATATATAGCAATAAATGTTCCAGTGACTGTAAAACAGTCGAAAACAATCCTTTAGGAACTCACTATACCTTTGTATAGATTGTATGGCATATGTCCGACAGAAAACAACTACTTCTCTGGCTAATACCTCGACAGATATTGAATTATATCTGTCAGACATATGTGCAAAGATCCTTACTTTGAAGGAACAACTTTGCAAGAGCTCTCAGAGACAGACAGCAGGACACCGCCTGATCCAAACAAGGAACCAACTGCAGACCGGTTTCGGGATGAAGTCCCTCATCAGTGCAGTCCTGGTTATCACGGTTGTATACACGCGGGGGCCCGGTGCCCGTCATCGTTCGCCGGGATGAACACTGCAATCGCTTACAGGATCCACCACGGCAACATATTAGAGAGCGCTCCAGAAGGACATTTCGGGTGCGAAATGGTATAATTCAATATCTGTCGATGTATTAGCCAGAGAAGTAGTTGTTTTCTGTCGGACATATGTCATACAATCTATACAAAGGTATAGTGAGTTCCTAAAGGATTGTTTTCGACTGTTTTACAGTCACTGGAACATTTATTGCTCCTTGAAACAAGTATTCAGCATATACCATTTCGCACCCGAAATGTCCTTCTGGAGCGCTCTCTAATCTGTTGCCGTGGTGGATCCTGTAAGCGATTGCAGTGTTCATCCCGGCGAACGATGACGGGCACCGGGCCCCCGCGTGTATACAACCGTGATAACCAGGACTGCACTGATGAGGGACTTCATCCCGAAACCGGTCTGCAATTGGTTCCTTGTTTGGATCAGGCGGTGTCCTGCTGTCTGTCTCTGAGAGCTCTTGCAAAGTTGTTCCTTCAAAGTAAGGATCTTTGCACATATGTCTGACAGATATAATTCAATATCTGTCGAGGTATTAGCCAGAGAAGTAGTTGTTTTCCTTCGGACATATGCCATACAATCTATACAAAGGTATAGTGAGTTCCTAAAGGATTGTTTTCGACTGTTTTACAGTCACTGGAACATATATATATATATATATATATATATATATATATATATATATGTACATTACTAAGTTCATGGGTTGAACCGCGTTGAGAGTTTATATATATATATATATATATATATATATATATATATATATATATATATATATATATATAGGGTGTTTCTTAAGTACGTGTAGAAAATTTAGGAGCGTGTTGCTGACATCAAAATAGGAAGAAAAGTTCCCATAAACATATGTCCCCAAGTTATTCGTTTCTGAGATACAGCGTGTCAAAGTTGTATTCTTATTTTAATTTTTTTGTGAATAATTTTAGAATAATTTTGATATTTGGGTAAAGTTTGGTATCTGGGAATATTCATTTTTTAGTCTGTGTAAAAAATATATTCTTGGTAGAGGTCACTGAGAGTAACTGTTTTCGAATTATTGAGATTTGAAATAATCGATGCAAGTGATTTTTAATGACAATATTTTTAAATTTTTATTTGCAATAAACAAATAAATAAATAAGAATTAAACTTCGACACTCTGTATCTTTGAAACGAATTACTTGCGGACATGCGTATATGGGAACGTTTTTTCTTATTTCGACGTCAGCAACATGCTCCTAAAGTTTCTACACGTACTTAAGAAACACCCTGTATATAGGCAGCATACTTCTTTAATATCTGTTCTGGAAAATCGAATTTTCCATATGTTCTCCCCAGGAGCCACTCATAAATTTCCCTCCATTTCACTCAACATCGATGTACTTTTCAACCCTATTCGAGGCTTGTATGCGAAAATGGGGCACCTAAATCTGTCACTATCTGACGGTCCATTATCTTTTAAAGAGCACGAGACCGGGAATCGAACCCAGGCCCTTATGGTTGAGAAGCGAACACTCTACCATCTGCTCGGAGATACTTCATTCAAAAATGCCTGGACAAGTCTTGCAAAGTATCGGTGAGAAGATAGCACTAATTTTTGAGCAATAACTTTCATTTGTTTTGTCATCACATGAGAAAGCCAAACAATACCGATTCAGTCAGTACACCAGGATTTTCAGACATCTTACTTACCATCATGAATTTATACTTCAACTTACTGAAAAATAAGTAGATCAACATTGCCACATATACCATAGTATCTTCAAACGGCTCAAAAGGTAACCAAATTTCGATAGGAAATCTTCTATCTTCATAGAAGAAGGCTTTCCCAAACCAGGTGAACAAACTAGCCAAACTAGCAATGGCTGTCCCAAAAAATATGAAATTATACTCTCTGATGGTGTCGTCTATAATAAACTTCTGGTCTTGTCGGTAGGAATTGTAGATTTCTTGGCCCAAACCATTCACAGTACTTTTTATTGCTTCTGGATTATTTTTGAATGGCCACAGCTTCACGAGTAATATCCCTAGCTGCGCAACCAGAAAGGCGTTATCACAAATTTTTCCCATGTCTTTTTCCTTGGTGACTATGAAAGACGTCACTGCAAGTATTGGCGTGGGTACGGTGAAGAAAAAGTAGAAGAACTGGGCGTAGATTTTGTATATCTGGGGCCAGGTATCGTATGGGTATATTCCAACAATTTTCATTATGAGTATGTTGTGTCTGAGAGATTGCTTTATACGACTGTTTGTTGACATTTTGCTTGTGAGTGTAAATATTGGAAAAGAGAAATTTATATATCGTTGGTCTCATTATTTATTGAATCTTTCTCAGGGGCGGCTTTGAATATTTTCTTACAACGAAGTGAATTTTATTAACACTTCAGTTGAAGATTGATAGCTCGTCACAGCATGTAAGGCCAAAGCTAAAGATGATCGATCGAAAATAAAGCTTTATCTGTGGAAATGCATTTTACTAAATCCTACCACTTTCAGACTCAAATCAAAATTATAATATAATATATATAAACCACGTTACCGATAAACTGAGTAATAGTGATAACAATATAATGTACTCACACATGCTAAACTTCGAACAAGATCGAAGGTTTTGCCGGAGAGTACAATTAAATGACATGAATAAAATCGAAGTAGTCTTTCTCTCCAAATATTTCTACCAAGTGGAAAATATGAGGCAAAAATCTAACAGAAAACAACTACTTGCCTGGCTACTGCCACGACGGATATTGAACTATATCTGACTGATATGTATGCAAAGTTTTAACAAGAAGACTAAAAGTTGCAAGTGCTTATAGTAAACAAACAAAAGATTATCCTTCACTCGGCTGGGGATGACCACCTGCAGAGGTTCTTGCCTCTCATCAGTGCAATGGTAGGTCCGTCAACTTTAGAGTCGTCTTATCCCTGCCCAATGAATTATAATCAGTTGTTCATCTAATAATTCCCTACGGATGAAAGAGCGACTTATAGCAAAGTCAGTCGCAGCACCACCCGCCAGGAAAATCAATAAGTACTCCTCGGGAAAGCAAAGACTCCGGGAAGAGTAAAAATGCGAAACTTTGAACAAGTTACAATCCCTAGTACGTACTGGGCTAGGAACTTTAGCCCTGTGAACTTGCTGTCTTCAGACCGGGTTTATCAAAATATTTTAATATTTCTCCTTCTGGGGAAGTGGAGGAATGAGGACAGCACGTTATATACCGGGTGGTGACTGTTGCCAGCCATCACTCGGTTCCAACACCAAGTCGAGTCCTGCCTTCTCCTGCGGGAGACTCTCGATACGACCCCCCACAATCTTAGTGGGCAGGTCCGTGATTACTCCAGGGGTGGGTGGGTAGGCAGAATTCACACCTCCTGCAGAGCTTGTTGTGATGGGTGCATATGCACAAGTAGGAGAGAGGAGCGGACTTGTGATCCGAATAATACGACGACCTGTCTGAGACTGCTTTATTGTATGATGTCACTTTCATAACTGACATCGGTGACATCTGACTTGACATGTGTCTAGTCACGGAACATTCCTTCACATCTCCCTTTCTTTTGTTTGTACAATATATTATTTATTACAGATTTCAATGTTTAACATTTAGGGTATATTACACTTCACTCTACAGTTACAAAAATTAAAAACTACATTTATCACATTTCTTAATATTTGTATACAAGACATATTTATTTATAGGATTGTAATGGCCTTAGTAACATTTCTTCATCTCCCCTTCTTTTGTGTGAAATTTACTTTCATAAAAAAAAATTTTACAATTAAAATTTATTTGACATTTACTATTATGTAATAGTTATAGAAAATTTTAATACAAATATTTTGCTGGTTTTTTAATTTTTCTGCCAGATTTTGTTGTAAAATTTTCTGGAAGCAATGTTGGTTCATTTGAAGTCGAGATGAAACTAGAATCTGTATTACAATAAGGACTAGAAGTAGTGCTTGAGTAACTTTTTGAAACATCTTCCGAACTGTTTTCACAAGAATTTTGATTGTCACCACTACCTAAACTATCTCTATTATGAGCGTCAATTTTACTATTAATAGTACAATTATCATTATCATTTTGCAAATCGTCATCAGTTACAGAATAATCATTGTCGCTTTGTAAATAATCATTATTTACGCTCCTATCTGATCTTGAAGAATTTAGAGAATCATATGCTGAAAGCGAATTTTGGTCTACATCAACTGTTATAGCTTTCGACATTTTTAAGCTCCTCATATATGAAGCTTGACTAAACTGTTTACTAAAACAATTGTTTTGAGAGCTATAAAAGTTGTCAGTCATATTTGATGTTAGATTTTGAGAAAAACTATTATTTCCTAAAGTTGTTTTTTCATTACTAGAATTTTGAATATTATTTTTTATTTGAAATGGTTTTATAAACCTGCGATTTCTAACATAAATCCTACCGTTTTTAAGGCAAATCTGATATGCTCGATTACCCAATACTTCAGAGACAACACCCTCATGCCAAATACCTTTTGGAATTATTTGTACCATAACAGTCTCATTTACAAGTAGATTACGTAGTGGTCTTGTTTTTCTATCATAGTAGAATTTTTGCTTGTTTTGTGATTTTTTCAAAAATTGACTGTACTGATTTTCATCATACATTTTTTACTGTAAATTTTTATTCGTTAGAGGCAACAAAGATTTTAGATTTCTACACATAAGTATATTGGCAGGACTGTGTTTTCCATCGGTGGGCGTGTTTCTTAAATCTAGCAAAGCTAATTACGGATCTTTACCATCTAGTATACATTTACGCAGAATGTTTTTTGTTGTTTGCACAGCTCTTTCTACAGCTCCATTGCTTGTAGGATACCTTGGAGAGCTTTTTATATGTTGAAATTCATAATCTTGAGCAAATTTTGAGAATTCTAAGCTTTTAAATTCTGCTCCTCCATCACTAATCAATATTTTTGGTATGCCAAATCTAGAAAAACAAGCTTTGAGTTTATTAATGACATTTTTACTGGTAAGATCCCCATTTAGATTGGTAACATCAACATATTTGGAGTAGTAATCTGTTATCAAGAGAAAAGAATTGTTAAACAAATGATACACATCTACAGCAACTTTGTTGAACGGTTTATCAGGAATCTCGTGGGGAACCATCGGCTCGGGCCTTTGACTCTTTTGGTAAGTTCGACACATATAACAACTTGTTAGGACATCTTCAATTTGTTTGTTCATATCACGAACATTATCAATTCTTTTTACTATACTCATGTCAATACATGATTTTAGACCTAATATTGGAATACTATTTGTCTGATCTACCACATAAAATAAAATTATATAACATTTTAGTTTGAACAGACAATTTAGATAAATTTTCCCTACTGCTCTAAGTGGATTCTGTGTATAAGAGCAAAGATTGATGGTTGCCCTTTCAATTTTCCTTGGATCTATTTTAATTTTGTATAATGCATTTAAAGGAATAACATTTACCACTGCTCCAGTGTCGATCTTGAAGCTAATATTCTGTTGAAAATTGTTGCCATTGTCTATCGTCAAAATTGTTGTCCAGGCATGCAGAGACTCCCCCGAGGCTCCCGAAATACCATTCACTTCTCTTGGCTGGATTTCTGGAACCACAACTGATTGTGAGTGGTCAATGGTGTCTAAAAATAAAAATTGTTTCTGTGTATTTAAATCTTTGCTATGTCTATCAATGCAATTTATTTGTTAAATTTGGTTGTGAGAAAATTGATCATTAAAGTTATCATGGTTTTGATTTGATTAACTTGGATTTCGACATGATATATTTGAAAAATCAGAGTGATTATAAACGTTTCCGAACTCATCAAAGTCAGTACCATAACTATGGACAATTTCATTACTCTCTACACAATTTACATTTGATCTTTCTCTAAAACGATTACCCTCAAACCTGCTGTTTTGTTGACTGTTCTTTGCTCTGAAATTATAACTAACATTATTTTTAAATTTTTTCTCATTTCTACATACAGATGAAAAGTGATTGAAAAAATTACATGACCTGCATTTTTTTCCACTTGCTGGACAGGTTTGCTGGTTCCCATGTGAATAGCCACATCTTTGACATTTGTTCCTTACATCTCTTTGTCCCCTATGTATCTGATGTTGATTCCGTACTCTCGATATAGACTGCATTGGATAGGATATTATACTTTTGCTATTGGACATTGCTCTGGTTTGTTTCTTCGTACATTCTGAACTGATACAAGCCTTTATCAGATTATCCAACGTCTTGACTTCCTGCATTAATAACTTTTCTCGTAGACTGTCTGAATGAACCCCTTGAGTGATGATTGACTGCAGCAGTGAATCCTCCAAATCACCAAGTTCACAACTTGCAGCTAGACTTTTCACCTCCGTGATATAGTTCTCCAAACTCTGACCTTCTTGTTGTTTGCATTTTAAGAATAAATATCTATCAAAATTTACATTTTTCTTCGGTAAAAAATAGTCGTCAAACTTCTCTATCAGCTTCTTTATGTTATTTTTATCTGCCTCTTCAAACTTCAAGGTATTGTAAATTCTTATCCCCTCGTCCCCTATCAGGGTCAATAATTGTGCACATTGCAACTCATCGTTTTTCAAATTCAGCTCTGTTGCAATTAGATATACTTCAAATTTTTGTTTCCAAAATCTCCAATTCTCCGCCACATTTCCGGAAAATACTAACTGCTGAATACCTCGATAATCCATTGTCCCAAAATTATTACACAAAATCTTCACAATATACAACGATGGCAGAGTTATTTGCCAATTTTAAACTTTTGTTCGCAGCGCCATGTGATGGGTGCACATGCACAAGTATGAGAGAGGAGCGGACTTGTGATCCGAATAATACGACGACCTGTCTGAGACTGCTTTATTGTATGATGTCACTTTCATAACTGTCATCGGTGACATCTGACTTGACATGTGTCTAGTCACGGAACATTCCTTCACACTTGTGCGTGACTTATATGTGTGTTTTATACAGATATTGAATGGCCTTAATCGTTGCAGAGGTTAGTGGGTAGAGCACCCCGGAGAAATTTCACTGCAAAAAAACCGGGGACGGGTTTATCATTCATGTAACCATCACCCAGAACCTCCCCTTCTCCACTGAGTTCTGCAGTGTTCTACTCAACTATATATTTGTGATAACAGTAGGGCACTATAAATTTTTGGTACAATCAAATATCCATTCATCAAAATAACCGTATCAACTTCTTAGATTTGAATATTTCAAGGGTTAATAATGGTTTTTCAATTTAATGTCTACCGGAAAAACACCTTCACAGCGAAGTGGCCGTGGTGTTAGAGCGTTTACCTTCCACCCAGAAGACCCGGGTTCGATCCCCGGACGCCTGTCACGTACCTGAAGTGGTCCGGATTCCACTTTTATTTAAACTTAAGGTCCCGGATCTCCCTTGCTCGCACAAGCTCTGCTTTTGATGGGTTTTCTCCGAAAACCTGGGAGTTTCGTAAAACCAAAGGACCCCGCACGGTTCTTATGGAAAATGTGTCCCAGTCGAATTGGCTGAAAATTTGGTATGATGTAGTTTTGTGATGTCCTGATCAAATGTCTCCATGGACACAACGAGATCTAATGTACAGTTTTTGAGATACAGGGTGTCAAACATGCAGAGGCAGGGTTGTTACTTACCTTTAGAAAATATGGAATATGGCGATTATTTTGTAGATAATAATGATTCCAATCTATATATTGTCGACACGAGTTATAATGAAAAGTTCTAAGACTCCGTATACAGGGTTATTAATAATTACATAATTTTTATGTAATTGTTTGAACAAAATCAGTCAAACGCAAAAGCTCGTAGACTTGCAGAATGAGTAAATATCATTTGATTTTGATATTAGGTCATCTGAGATTACTATTATTCAGGGTATTTCTGATTTAATCGTATGTAGTAACACCACACCTAGTAACACAGTGCGCTTCATATTTTTATTTTTTGTACAGTGTATAGAATTGAGGCTGATGGACACCGGCGATACATTGATTCTTCGTAATATACAGGGTGATTCATTAAATGTGACAACCGGCTTTATTATCAGCTATAATAAAAGTTCTCAAACAAGAGTTAAATCAAATAATTATAACATATTCACCTTCAAACCCAATATGTTCAAATTAAATATATGTACGGGTTACACGTTACACATACAGGGAGATTCACAATGACAAGACAAATATAATTTATTTATTATACTACAACACCCAGTACACTTAAGCTGGTTTGGAATTTTGGCAATTATCTAAAAGAAACTCTGGAAGTTTCAATTAATAATATTGAAACAACTGTTCCATCAGCTAAAAGGATCGGGATAACAGAATTGTGACGAGCATTGCTACAAAAGTAAATGCTGTACAAGATGAAGCAAATGTCAAAAATGCTTGATAATTTGGTACTCACACGGTATGAACCAGCGATGAAGATCTTCATTACCTGTCGAATATGTGGCTGTATTTCAAAAAGGATTAAATCATGTGTACATCATTTAGATATATATATATATATTTTAGAACCTTCCATTAGGTAATAATTATTGGATAACAATATTAACCGATCATAAGATGAGAAATCTTGTCTTCCTTACAAAGATATAGAAAAAATCAGACGAGGGTAGGTTGAGTAACAATGAATTTGATTGCTTATACACATGTAAATGCTTAATGAATAAGAAAATGCCATGGATCCATAATACTTAACACTCCACTTGTAAATCTTGTGCTTGGAAGTGTCGATACCTTCCACATAACGCTAATGTCATATACTTTTTTTGGTATTCAAGCCATCAACCAATAGAATTCGTACATAATCGTAATAAGATACAGAGTATGAACTAGTAGAAAATATTTTTAATGCAGTTAATCTCCTATGTGATAGCTGAATCATAATGCCGTTGACCAGGATCCGTACAAGATGCAACAAATAGACAAGAGCCAGCAATTTGTAAACATATGTTCCTGAAAAAATCAAATAAATACAACTATAAAAGAAAATTTTGGGTCATCCTGTTCAATAGTAATATCAGATCACCCAATATCCAAATCAAATGATGTTTATACTTATTCTGTAAGAATACGAGATTTTAAAATTACATAAAAATTATGTAATTATTAACAACCTTGTATGCGGAGTTTTATAACTTTTCATTTTAACTCGTGTCGACAATATTAAGATTGCAATTATTATCCTTAAATGTTTGTAACAAAAGAATCGCCACATTATTGATTTTCTGAAGGCAAGTAACAACGCTGCCTCTTCATGTTTGACACCCTGTATCTCAAAAACTGTCCATTATATCTCGTTGTGCCCATGGATACATTTGATCAGGACATCATAAACTACATTATACTAAATTTTTAGCCAATTCGACTAGGAGTCATTTCCCATAAGAACCGTGCGGGGTCCTTTTAAACTTTTTTTACAGACTTCGATTCTTTCATTCCAATCTCACATAAATTATCCGCCTTTTGGTCAATGAAACACAGAGCTTTCGCAATCCCTTTACCAGACAAGAATTTCCAGGATGAACTAAAAATCAGTAAAGAAATTGCGGTAAACAATCAGGTACCAGTTTCTCTAATAGAAACTGAAAACTGAAACTGATATCAGATAAATCTCATAAAACTTATAAGAGAATTATACCCAAATACCAGAGAACACAATATATTATGTAAATATAGTAGCATTAATTACTCAGGTAAACTTTCAGAAAATATTCAAACTTACTTTTCTAAACACAAAATAACAACAGCTTTCATAAGTAATAATAATTTAGGCAGAATTCTGTTCAATGCAAAACTCAAACGAGATAGAATGAAAAAATCTGGTAAATATAGAATCCCTAATAGCACCATGAAGTCCGATGGTAATCCATAGGACATCCTCTCAGGACATTCGGGACGTCCTTAGGATGTACAAAATTGGTACCGCGGATGTCCATTGGACATCCGTGGGAAGCACCAATGTCTCGACTTCTCACCATAATTGGACGTTCTATAAGGATATCCAATGGACATCCACCTGGGATGTTAATCGGACGTCCCCGAATTACATCAATCGAAAGTACATCTTGGACGTCCTTAGGACGTGCAATATCGGTACGTCCTTAGGACGTGCAGTATTGGTACCGCGGACGTCCATTGGACATCCGTGGGAAGCACCAATGTCTCGACTTCTCACCAAAATAGGACGTTCTATAAGGATATCCAAAGGACATCCACCTGGGATGTTCATTGGACGTCCCCGAATTACATCAATCGAAAGTACATCTGGGACGTCCTTAGGATGTGCAGAATTATCACATGTGTTTGTTCCTACATCTCTTTCAGGACTAAGATTATGATATTGTTGTGGATTACTGGAGATAACAATTTGGATGGAACCAGATTAACTTACTAGGTAAGCTCAGCACTCTCCCAGAGTCATTCAATTCGGTTTTGTACATGTTTAAATGATACACACAACTCAACTTGTCTTACGGAAACATCTTTTTCAAAACAGTGTTGAATAGGTTAGTAATAACTATTGATTAGTATAACTAAACTTTTATTTTCATTTAAAGATATAACTACACTGAATGAACACAAAATAACTTACAGAACAGTCACTGAACTAATTAATCACAAAAGACGATAGAAAAGCCGCCATAGCTGGTAAATACTCAACAATTGTCTGTCAATTCGTCAACACTTCACTTGAACACAGAACACAAAATACAGAAAACAACTTTATGCACGGAATCCATACATAGAGAAATTGTTCGGTTTCAATCCGTATACGAACTAGAGAGACAAACATAAATTTTTTTATTTTCATTGTTGTGAAACAGTGAATCTTATTGGCATAAGCACAAACTCGAGAATATGGCCCCTGATTACCTCAATGATAGTGAAAAGGGTTTTATTTCAGATGGGTTGTTTTCGCTGTAATGTTTAGCCCTATTGTAAATATGCGATCCATTTTATACCTCTTCTGTAAAACCACTAGCTGGGATGTATTCTTTGGATGGATGCACCTAGGAAACATTCCGAAAAATGTTCAATCCAGGACATCCCAAGGAAGTCCTCGCTGGGACATTTTCTGAAATTCACTGATTGGGATGACGTCCGATGTACATCCATCAAGGAGTTCCAGAATGTACCCGTACCAGGACCACCATAGGAAGTCCTTTCGAAGACATGCCAAATACTTGCCAACCAGGACATCCAATGAATATCCTAGAAAATTCTACAAAATATATCCGAACCAGGACATCCCAAGGAAGTCCTCGCAGGGAGATATTCTAAGATTAACCAATTGGGACGTCCAATATTCATTCATGCGGGATGTTCCTAAATGTCCCGTACCAGGACAACCATGGGACGTCCTTTCAAAGACATGCCAGAATACTTACTAACAAGGACGTCCGATGGATGTCCTAGTAAACATTAAAAAATATATCCGACCCAGGATATCCCAAAGACGTCCTTGCAGAGACGTTTTATACGATGTACCGATTGGGACATCCATAGGAAGTCCTTTGGGGAAATTCATGAAAATGCACTGAATCGGACGTCCCATGGACAATGATTTTAAGTCCCGGACATTCAGACATGATTTGTACCAAATAGGGACGTCCCTGGGACATAGTGTGCTATTAGGGATATAATGTGGGGAATGAACACCACTGTTTGGACAAAAAAATCTACAATGTATGAACATTTGCAAGAATCAAAACACAAGATAGGTAAAGATAATCTCAAAATCCTACTCACATGTAATGAAGGAGAGAAAATGAATTTTTTGGAAGCCATGGAAATTAATAAATCGATTAAAAACCCGAAATATAGAACCCTCAAAGATCAACTCGATTTATGTAGGTCTCTACTCTTGAATTTATAAGTTTGACAACCCTGGTGATTTGTGTAATCTCCATTTTTGAATTTATATACTTGGCACCCCTGTTCATTCAAATACCTCTCCATCCAGCTTACCTACACACTCCCTATATAACCACGTTTTAGGTTTCAAATGTATTAGTTATTATACTAGATAATGAAATAAAAGCCGAACCCGGTCGTAAAAATTAAATAACTAGTGGAAATTAGAGAGAAGCGTTTTTCATTCATTTCATTAAAGTGAATTTCCACAAAATAAACAAGTCTTCAATTACACAAATATGTTGAGAAGCAAAGGCCCCGAAAACGTTCATTGATATACTCCACATACTATAACCTGTTTCTCACTATAAGCTGTCTCTAGTTTTGTTCGTTTTTCTCAGTCTGCTAAATGGATATGACCTGATACAAAAAAACCTTTTTTTTAAATTGTATTTCTTGTAGATTTCCATTATGTTGTGATCCTCAATTCAGTATTTAATCTTCATCTGGGTGAACATACTTCAGTACTGCCCTGACCATATCGTGGAATATATGGAATTTATATTAATAGCAAAATATTAATCGAGTCTTTCGATGCAATTAAGCACAATTATAATTTGTTGACCGGCTACTATTTATTCAATTGTCTGAAATATTCAACAAAGCAATTGTGCCGACTTCCCCGACTAATTTTAATTGATGAGGACTTTAATGAAAAGGAAGTATGCAAAAAATAATGGATAATTATACACGGCAGAAGTGTCTTGGAATAGGATAAACAATAGATATTCAAACCAGAAAAATTCAAGGTGAAAACTGCATTTTGTTTTCGTTACATGGAATCCCTCTTCTCTCAGTCCTATAAATACTTTTTCAATGGTTGGTTCTGGAATAGTGCTAGAAAGAAAATCCCGAAAAGTGTTTCTTTTTGACAATGTACTATCGTGAATACGATTATAATTGGATATGTTAACGAGTTCCAATAAATACATTTTGATCCTGAATTGGTCTTATTTCGACTAACAAAATAGTTTTTTCTTTGTCAATCCTACCCAAGTACAACATTTTCACAATGTGTTAATGTGTATATCTCTGAAATGACACATATAAAATCATTTTTGGTGGATTTTGCAGCAGTCATAAGTTTTAAGTCATAAGGAAGAATATTCGTCAATGATTGGTTGAACCGTTTATTCCAACCTACATCAGTGACAACTATTCTTCCTTATGACTTAAAACTTATGACTTATGACTGCTGCATAAATCCACTATTAAACTCACACATTTTTCTAACGACCCATTTCACTATAACAATGAAATTTCAGCCAATTTGACCAAGATTCAAATTCCCATATGTCTTCGTGAGAGGTCTTTTTGAGGGGTTCATCAAAACAAATATAGTATAGATAGTATTAGATTGGGATGAATAATAGTTGAAAAGTTTTCCCAAATCCAATAATGGGTTGGGAGAGCAAAGTCTTTTCAATCAGATACATAATGCTGTAGTTCCTTCAAAAGTATATGTTGTTTAGTCATCATCTCCTGATTCAATGACATGCAATATCATCCACATTATTCCTTGTGTGTGGAATAATTTAAATTATCCGCAAGACATCTCTCAGTCAAAATTTCCAGCGTGGCCTTAGCTTAGGAAGTAGTTGTTTTCTGTTACATATTACAAAAAAAATTGCTTCATTTTTATCGCAGGTTTTTTCCATTTTCTGAGGAGTTACGTTTTTGAGTTACGTTTTTTCAATTTTTATTTGGAAATGTTTCACTTTTGAACGTGAATACCTTCCTTGAACGATGGAAAATAGCGACTAAAGTATGTCTTCTCTTTATGATTTTATGAACATCTTGTTAATTTTTGTCAAAAAAATTCAACTCCAATATAACTTCGATAATTTCAAAAAAAAAATTAATTGAAAAGTGCATCATACTTTACTATAGCAACGTTACAATACCTCTATTACAGTAATGAATATATGCATATCTTCTGCAGAGCTACCTCCAAGATATAAATTCAACTAGAGAATATAAAGATCAGATAATTACCTACTTACTTCAGAGTCTATATATTCTTACCTCATATGTATGGCATCTTACATACAACAAGTGTGAAAACTGTGAATTAGGGACAACGATAATAATAATCAATCATAATACAATAATTTTCTTTGTTACAAATATCACACAGCTTTATTACACATCTTATTCAAAGATTATCTAAGTGTAGTCATTATTACGATAATAATAATGTTTCCAAATGATTTGAGTAGAAAATTTAATTTATTTGGCATTTCATAGACTAGGTGGAAATTATTCCAAATAACTAATATTCACCAATTGTGAAAAAAATTCATAGTTTTTATTCATCAATGCTTATTTAACTGGGCAACTGGATAAACATACATCATAATTTTTTCAAAATTTCAAGAATTGTACTCCTAAACCAAATACCTATGAAGGGAACTCATCAGTTACAGTTGTCAAACACGTTTCTATCTCCAATATCCCAGTTAATGATTATAATATATTATATTATTCATCATTATTGATTCACAGTCATGTAATAATTTCTACTTTCATAATAATTATGAAATAAACTTCACTGACTCAGCTTCCCAACTAAACCAGTATGAACAATAATTAGTGGGAGGTTTCATAATAGACCGAGTTCTGAAAATTCAAGATAGAATTCGGTGTTTTACAAAAAAATCTTATTTAAAGCCGCAATCACATTAGTCTGCTTTGCCAGGTGCTGCTAACAGCCAGAACAGTATACTATGATCCAGCAGCAGCCCCTGTTTCCAGCTAGCAATCAACTTTGCTAGCCACCATCAGGTCACGTGACTTCGTTCTGGCTTCATTATAGTAGTTTGGCGTACAGGTAATGCCAATGCTGATATTGCAAATACTGTATTGGAGAATAACACTATAAATACGAGCACCTAATTCTTAAATATACAGTATCCAACAGGTTCTCAAACACAATTTATTTTAGTTTCAAATTACTCATCAAAATTCATCACCCAAACACAGAATGTTTAATTTCGTACCTATATGGGAGATGAAAAATATGAAAAGTATCTGTAAAGTGAAGTAGGTAGATTGGGTTTCCATAACATACGAAACAAAAAAAAACATATTCCAAAAAGTTACATTGATGTTACCTTTACTAGGTGGTAGGAGATAATCATTAAAAATGAGAAATAAAACTTCTTATGTTTTTATACTACTAACGTAACAGCAATTTCATCTTATTTGGCTATTATCAAACGAATACTATGAAGTAAGTGAATAACCAACAATCCTTAAAACTGCGTAAGTTGTTTGCGAAACTTGTTATACGACTGCAAATAGACAAAAATGAACAAATAGACAGAAGTCATATTGTCAAATATAGGAATCATGAATCCACGCCACTGAAAATTGTTTGCGGAGTACCACAGGAATCCATATCAGGGCCTCATGTTATTTTCAATATGCACATCTACATTCTGAGAATGCTTGAGAAATTGCCAAACTCGTTTCTATGTTGACGAGTTTCAAGTATACTATTCTTATCCTTTTTCAGAAATGGATAATGATAATTAACAGAGACCTTGAAGCACTTTTAGAATTGGCTGACAAATATTGTAAGAAAAAAAATCCTTCTAAATCTCAGGTAGTGTTGTTTGGACGCAAGATTTGTAGCTTCTGTTGATATTGAAATAAAAAATCATATCGGGCTATTTTTGGTTCAGACCTCAACTTTGGTCAACATCTAAACCATGTTATAAGAAAAATGTGACCAATATAAAATATATTTATATCAATAAGAAATACTGACTACAAAAACCAAATCTATTTTGTGTGAATATTGTATTATCACAAGTCAACCAGTTAAATAGTTCACGAACCACCCGCATGAGTGTCGCCGTAGTTGTTTCAGTCTGTGCTCTTAGTAGTGTTTTATATGTGCTTCCTTCCTATGAGATAGATTTCTTCATAGTTTTTGTGAAAAAGCAATTTTCCTGATTTGGTGAGTAGATGCATTTTTCAAGATCCATTTATATTTCTTGTTGAATTTTTTTAATTGAACGATTTATGTTGTATTATCGCTAAAAGAGCTTCGTACAGTGTCTAGTGAACCTCCCAACCTAAAACGGCGGTTGTATATCACTCCACTGGTGAGTGCAAAGGGGGTCCATCTATACCGGATCAAATGGGATAGATGGACCACGGTAATTCGGTATTGATGGACTTGGTAAAATTTTTGGGAGTACACGGACCACGCACTATACTATTTAAAATATTGCATATAAAATATGATGTGCAAATTCAAGCCGCTCACTATTTTTTTTTTAAAGAGAATTTTTTGTTACAGAAATGCCAACAACGTATGTAAGAACAGGAATGTCGGGGCGTGACAAATGGTCGGAAGAAGAATAACGTAAAGCAGTTCAAGCAGTTGAACAAAAACATATGAGTGTCAATGCAGCTGCTAATGTTTTTGGAATCCCGGAAATACTCTAAAAAGGCGCCTTTTAAAGTCTCAACTAAGGGTTCTATGGGAAAGTGCACCACTTTGGGTATTCAGAATGAGAAAAAAATTGTTTCACACATTGAAAAGCTTCAGTTTCACACCTGACCGAGACTCAGTACGTTCCATGGCTTTCGAGCTGGCAGAAACCCTAAACTTGAAGCATACTTTTAATAGAGAAACAAAGCGAGCTGGCTACGACTGGCTATCATCTTTCCATTCTCGAAACCCTGAACTTTCAATTCGACAGGCGAAAGGCGTTTCTATTTCTAGGGCCAAGGGACTAAAATTATTGTTGAAAGTTATTTCAACTTGTTACGAAGTGTTCTAATGAAACATAAGCCGATAGACAAGCCTGAAAATGTGTTCAATATGGACGAGACTGGATTGCAAATGAACAATAAACCGGAAAAAGTCATTGCGGTTAAAGGTTCTAGGAATGTTACTTGTGTAACTTCGAGAGAGAAAGGTGAAACAGTATCTGTTTTAGCGTGTGTGAATGGAGAGGGCACTTTCCTGTCGCCTTATGCCATAATGAAAAGTAAAAACCAAAACAAGTCCTTCTTCTTCTTCTCCTGGTTGAGTGGAAGAATAGCTCAGCTAAACTCCGCCAGGAAAAATAAAGACCATTTATTTTTTTTTTTTTTTTGGTGTTTTTGGCATCGACTGCTATGGTCATTAGCCATAAGACCATTTATTATTATTATTATTATTATTCTTGATGGCCATACATCTCACACCAGTTGCATTGAAATGCTGGAGTTTGCCGAAGCAAACGGCATCCTTTTGATGAGTATACCTCCCCATACAAGCCATTGGCTACAGCCATTGGATCGTTCGTTCTTCAAATCTTTGAGAATACACTTTTACTCAGCCTGTAATTGCTTTATAACTAATAACCCTTCACGGAAGATCACTCGACTCCAATTTGACGAGCTTTTGAGTTCCGGATGGGAAAAATCAGCAAGTGTAATCAACGGAGTTAGCGGTTTCAAAACCTGTGAAATAATTCCGTTTGATCCTAATGCAATTCCTGAATACGCCTTGATCTCAGATTCCTCAGAAACAACACCAGCGAACCCTACTGCTGAAAACTATCTTTGTTCTAAAAGTAGCACTACAATTAATGTCCCAGCAGTTGCATCATCTAGTGCGCTTACAAGACAAAACAATATGCCTGTAACACTCTCTAAAACTAACTCATGTTCAGAAAGTAGCACTACAAATGCTGTCCTAGTTGTAGGACCTAGTGGGCTCACAAGACAGAACAATATGCCTGTAACACAAGCTGACTCATGTTCTGAAAGTAACACTAAAGATGTTTTACGAGCAGTTACAGGATATGATGGGGTCACGCCTTCAAAATTATTGGATGAAATACACCCCATGCCATGCGCAAGCAAAGTACAAGCACTTAAAAGGAGAGCGCAAACGGTTTCAACTGTTTTGAGGTCGTTAGAAAATATAACTTGTCTAAAAGACAAAAGAGAAAATGCAGAAATGAAAAAGAGGATTAAAGAACAAAATGAAGAAGAAAGGAAGTAGAAAAAATTGGATACAGAAATCAATCTGAAAAAAAGTAGAGAGCTACCAAAAAAAAATAAAAATTTGAAAAATTCAGAACAAGTTACGTCTTCAGACTCTGACGAAATTGGTGTCGATGAAATTTGTGATGTCGGATCTAATAGTTTAATTGACTGGGATGAAGACTAATGTGTGTGGAAAAATATAATGACACGAAAAAAGACGAAGACTGGGTTAAATGTGTATCTTGCTCAAGATGGTCTCATGAAGGATGTACTCGATATGATGATAAATGTGACTATTGTGGCAAAGAAGATATGCTGAAAGATAAAATTAAAGCTCTATAAAGCAGTGTTTAAAGTTGAAATCATTTTATTTCCTAGAATTTTCATTCTGGATGTTTTTCTGGACAGAAATTTTGTTTATTTCAACTTCAATTAATATTTAAGCCTTATTATTTATAACTACGTCTTATGTAATAAGTATGATAAATACAATATTCCATTTTTTTTTGTGTTATTCTGTTGAGTTATGAACATTCAATCTTATTTCTTTTTAACAACACTGGTTCATCAATTCCTAAAGAGTGGTCCATATATCTAGCACACATATGGTTTAGATGGACCAGCTACCAATTTTTGTGAACTTGTATTCCTATCTAATATTTCATCGAATCACTAAATAAAAGTACAATTAATGTGGATAAATGTATTAACTTTGAGGTAGCAAAGGTGTGAGCTCAAAAATGGATCTACGTTAGACGGAATTAATTGTAAGAAAAACCGGGTCCAACTATCCCGGATTTACCCTATATTGAATAATTCTAAAAGGCTAA
Source organism: Chrysolina oricalcia (assembly GCA_944452925.2). Taxonomy (NCBI): domain Eukaryota; kingdom Metazoa; phylum Arthropoda; class Insecta; order Coleoptera; family Chrysomelidae; genus Chrysolina; species Chrysolina oricalcia. The sequence continues at coordinate 16,425,687 of OX101822.2, forward strand.
AATATTCACTTTAATTATATTTTTAGGGTCGATAATAAATATACCATCAACATTATCTACATTTAGATTAATTTTTTATCCAGTTTTTTTGGGTAAAGTTCATACTAATATTCTAGATCAAGGGTCAGTGGTCAAAATCTTTCTAAGTTTATTAAAGATACCGCTTTTACTCAGGTTTTGTCATTGAACCATATTACATTTTGAATATTAGTATTTATTATTTGATAAATTTTTTTAATAATAAATTTACTTTATTCAGATAGCTTAAATAGCATTTCCAAATAGCCCATTACAAAAAATGCCAAATATGTGTGTTAGAATAATATTTAACATTAAAAAATTTCAAAATCGAGTTTCGATAAATAATATTAATTAACTGAACTGAAATGGCACACAGTAAAACAGAGGCGTTACTTGCACGGTAGTATACCGGGTGACACAGCAGACATGTAGCAGCCTGTAGTTTTTTTATTTGAAGAGACAAAAATTTGAAATTTGCAGAAGTTACGTAATCAATGATAGCGCTTTATTTGAATCTAACGACAACGTTTTTCAACTTCCTGTTTGAACGGCAGTAATTCCAACTTCTTTCTTTTTTTTAATGACACCCTGTATTTTAATCTAGCCGATCTTATTTGTCTTGAAATTCACTATTCAACCGTGTATCACAAAGTGGCATTCATTTCTCAATTCGCAGATGAATTGCATTTTATTGAAATGCATCAAGTTGGCTGTTCGATAATCTTTCGATGATTGGTAGGCTTGGAAATCCAAAGAGTATCAGTTAAACGATATAATTTCAGTTTTTTCTATACCTGATCACTTCCTACAGATTGTCAATAATTTCTTTAATAAAAAGAAAAAACATCTGAAAATAACTCACGATATTGTGAAAACTGAGAACATATTTTTTTCAATTTGGCTACTTGTGAAGAAACTATCTGCCATTCTCTTTGGCCATGTAGCCATATGATCTTTCCATTTGGAAACATAAAATTAAAATTGTTCCCCTGATCCACCAATTCACAAGTCTATTAGTCTAGATATTTGAGATAATATTTTGCCTAGTAGGCGGTGTACACAAAATGTTTTGTGTTTGACAGGTAAACATCATTCGATTATCTCCGTCAGTTTTATGCTGATTAAAATTGCATCGTTTAATTAGATACTAAATATGTATTCAAAGAACGAAAAGGTCGATATGTTGTTGATATTCGGAGAGTGCAAGAGAAATTGTAGACAGGCTGAACAATTGTATGTTGAAAGATTTCCGGAAAGACGCCATCCACCTGATAATTATTTCGCTAGAGTAGAAGAGCAGTTTAAAGCAGTTCTTTTCAAAACTCTTCTAGCGGTCTCTCGATTCACGCCGATTTCGTCCTCAATTTGTCTCAGTGATATCGTCGGATCTGCATGTACTACCTATGTCCAAAACGTTTACTTTCATTTCCTCGTCGACAATGTATAGGATATTGTTTTGATTTTCCGGTTCTCTTCTGAACTGCTCTTCTACTCTAGCGTAATAATTATTAGGCGGATGCGGCGTCTTTCCGGAAATCTTTCGACTTACAATTGTTCAGATTGTCTACAATTTCTCTTGCACTCTCCGAATATCAACAACATATCGACCTTTTTATTCTTTGAATACATATTTAGTATCTAATTAAACGATGCAATTTAATCAGCATAAAACTGACGGAGATAATCAGTACAATCAAATGATGTTTACCTGTCAAACACAAAACATTATGTGTACACCGCCTACAAGGCAAAATATTATTGCAAATATCTAGACTAATAGAATTGTGAATTGGTGGACCAGGGGAACAATTTTAATTTTATGTTTCCAAATGGAAAGATCATGATATGGCTACATGGCCAAAGAGAAAGACATAGTTCCTTCACAAGTAGCCAAATTGAAAAAAACATGTTCCTATCTCAGTTTTCGCAATATCGTGAGTTATTTTCAGATGTTTTTTCTTTTTATTGAAGAAATTATTGACAATCCGTAGGAAGTGATCAGGTGTGGAAAGAAGTGAAATTATATCGTTTAACTGATAGTCTTTGGATTTCCAAGCCTACCAAGCATCGAAAGATTATAGAATAGAAACAGCCAACTTGATGTTTTTCAATAAAATGCAATCCATCTGCGAATCGAGAAACGAATGCCACTTTGTGACACACGGTTGAATAGAGAATTTCAAGACAAATAAGATAGGCAGCATAAATATACAGGGTGTCATTCAAAAAAAAGAAGTTGGAGTTACTGCCAATCAAACAGGTAGTTGAAAAAAGTTGTCGTTAGAGTCAAATGAAGCGCTATCATCGATTACGTAACTTCTGCAAATTTCAAATCTTCATCTCTTCAAATAAAAAAACTACAGGCTACTACATGCCTGCTGTGTCACCAGGTATTGTTTTTGAAAGTCATTAAAAAAATAAATCACAAATATATTTATACAAGATAATTTGATTCAGAACTGACGTACACAATATAAATATCAGGAAAAAGGACGCCCTTACGATACCAAAACACAACACAAACTCAATTCAAAGATCATTTTCGTATGTTGTTTGCAAAGCTCTCAATCTGATTTCCTTTGAAATTAAGGACATGTCAATTCCTGCTGAAATATTCTATATGAAAAGGTTACTCCTCAATAATTTGTTGGTTCCTAATTTTGAGATTTCAGGGTATCGTCACATTTTAATGAGACTTGATTATTAAGACTTTATTTACTATTTATGAAATATTTTTTAAATGTGTATTTATTAGTTATATAATAGAATATTTCCTTCACACTTTCATATTTATGGAGTAGGTACAGTTGCGGTCAAAAAAAATGGGACAGTCAGTTATTTTTGCGATTATTCCACCTTTCGTCACTTCATCTATATGTGGCATGATCACTTTCTAATTTGGAAATGTTTGACAGATGTCAAATATTCAATGTTGCCATATGACATATTCATAAAACAAATTCAAGCAGCTAGAATTAAACAAGAATTTGCTTAAAGAGTTGTCCCATTTTTTATTGGCCGCAACTGTACTAGCTATTATTTAAAAACAGGTCTATTCACCTTTTAGGTGATAGAACTGAATGCAGCTTTTTTGATGAGCTAAACAATCCGTTTTTCTTCCTTTAGCATTTTATGTAGGTGTAAGTGTGCCTTCAACGATTGCCAAATACTTGAAATTGGATAATGCAAATGCATATACTGGACATTGTTTGATAAGAACTTCGGCAACTCTTTCAATTGAGGCCGTTGCATCGTACGAAACTTTAAAAATTCACGGAAAATGACAGAGTGCATCTGTGGCATAAAGTTACATGAAACAGAGTATTTCCTCTAAAAACAAAGTGTCAACAATGATATTAAAAAATTCTTTTACAGAATCACATGGATTTCGAGTCACATAATTTTTCCTGAAAATTTGAAAATTGCAATTTTAATTTTAATTAGGTTAGATTATTGAGAAAAATAGGTTGTTTGAATTAGTTTTTTATTGGTTGTTGAATTGTTGTTTGTACTTGTATAAATATTTTTCCAAATAATTTCGTTCTGGCTTTTGCTTCATTTCTCCTACCTAACGAACTTGTTTCATTAATAACTGATTTTCCATGTATATCCCATGCAAGGGAAAGTATCTGATAGGAAATGTTCTTCATTTTTGTACTTTGTAGAGGAATGAATGACCGTTATTTGTGCAAAGTGTCAAGTTTGATAATACAGTACCGTACTACGTTTCAACAATTTCTACTACACCTTTTTCAATTGTAATTCAGAAAGTATAACATGTATTTCAGAAAGTATAATTTGTAATTCAGAATAGTAAATTGTAATTCAGAAACCGTAACATGTAATTCAGATTAGTAAATTGTATTTCAGAAACCGTAACATGTAATTCAGATTAGTAAGATGTATTTCAGATTGTGTAACTTGTAATTCAGATTAGTGAATTGTTAATCAGAAAGTGTGACATGTAATTCAGAAAGCGTGAGTTGTAATTCAGAAAGTGTCAACTGTAATTCAGAAACCAAGAACAACCCGTATTAGACCGAGAGCTGACTACGTAGAAATACGGGTGACTCGGTGTAAAGTGAAATTTAGCATTTATAGGTTCGGGTGTCACCAACGTAGCGTGAGACGGGCCGCCAGAAGGCACCCCGGAAGAATAACGCGAGGGTAGAGGGTTAAATATGCATTTTTTACGTAAAATAAGTCATAAGGTGCAAGGCTGGAAATTGGCAGAATAATCGGATGTTACACAAATAAGGGGAGAAAAAATTGCCAGAAGACTAGGTGGAAGATAAAGGCCCGCCAGAAGGCGATAGCTAATGTCGTGAAATTTTATACAAACTTTTCGATATCTCGTTTAGTTTTTAGATTTTGATGCTTTTATAAAAAAAGTTTCCAAGTCCCGTTTTTTTTTTCGATTTTATTTTTTCCCCGCTCTGTTAACGAATTCTAAAAACTGAAATTTGAAGAGTAGGTAGATTTTGTCAAAAGGTATTTGCTGCAAAAAAACAATTTGGATTTTTTCAATAGTTTTTTTTTGGATTATTTCACGGTACATTGATTTTATGGAAAAAATTCATTCACATTTGTTGTAGATTTTCTGAAGGCAATCAAAAAAGATTTGTTTATAAATTTGGAAAATTTTGAGCGTATCCGAAATATTTCGAATTTTAAAAATTTTTTATTTTTTTATTCATATTTTTCAAGTTTCCTCAGTTTTCCAATCATTTTTTCGGAATTTTTAAAGTGACATGATTTGTTTGCATTTTCCAGCACTATCCATTGCACTATTAAAAATTTCATTTCAGTCGTCGGTATGGTTTTTATTCGTGTTTTTTTCTTTTCGGAAAATTGCCGGGGAAATCGTTATCCAATTTCCGATCCTTCTCAAAATCTATACAGACCCTCATTGCATATTGACGCATATCTCAAAAAATCAATCAAGTCAAACAAACAAAACCCTGAACCTTTCTCATGGAATTTATGAAAGACTAATGTAGACCACGGGTGTGAAAGCAGCAACGGTTTTTCCAGCAACGGTTTTTTTTTCTTTTTTTTTTTCGCTTCAAGTATAACCGTTGCTCCAGGTTTTTCGACGGAAATTAAGTATTGTGAAGCTGCTGAATATGTTCCATGGGGTTAAATAAATGAAAAGTTGAAATATCCTGAAACAGTTTATAAACTCGTTGCTCGATATTTTTTGGCGGAAATGTATTATTCTACAGCTACTGTACACGTTCTATGGGGTAAAATAATTTGTGAATCAAAAATCACCCTCAACAACCCTCCGAAGTGGAAAATTCCTCAAACAGTTTAAAAACCCGTTGCACGATTTTTTTTTGACAAAAATGAATTATTCTACAGCTACTGAACACGCTCTATCGGGTGAAATAATTTGTGAATCAGAAACTACCCTCAACAACCCTCCGAAGTGGAAAAATCCTCAAGCGGGAAGTCGAATTTTCTGATCAAAGTAAAGGAGAAGTGATATGCAACATTTTGACAAAATCTGTTAGTGCTCCGACGACGACTTCACTCATAAGTCGAATTTTTAAGATAAGTGCTTAATGCACCACCTGGCTCCCCCGATAGTAGGGTTGAAAAATCCACCACGGGATCCCAACGGAGGTCAGCAATTCTCTAACGTAATGGTCCTTTCACAACAAAAAATGGACATTCAAAATCTGTGTATGCTAGAACCAATTTGAAATGAATATTCAAAATTTTAGGGTTGAAAATTTCAACCCTGAATCCCATTATTCAGTAGTTTACGAAAATTGCATATTCAAAATAACCAACCCTAGTCCAAAAGCGAAATTATTTTATTACAATAGGTACCTTAATTTGCCAGAAATCATTTTACGCTACAACCGCTTTATTCACCCACCCACTTTCAACCCTGTCATCAGTAAAGTTATGCAAAAGGTCCACATACTCTATTTTGTAGATATTTGTTATTATTTATCATAATAGCCCCCTTTTGGTGTCTCCGGGGTTTCTCCGGAGATTTCGGCTGCTATCTTTGGCCGCTCTTTTCACACCGGTCAGATCTTTGATGGTTTCTGAATTACAAGTGATGGTTTCTGAATTACAATTGACGCTTTCTGAATAACAATTCACTAATCTGAAATTCAAGTTACACTTTCTGAATTACAACTTGCTAATCTGAATTACATGTTACGGTTTCTGAAATACAATTAACAATTCTGAATTACAAGTTACGTTTTCTGAATTACATTTTACTAATCTGAATTACAAGTTACACTTTCTGAATTACATATGAAAAAGGTGTAGTTGCAGAAAATAGAATTGTAATTACGAGATCTGTTAGAAACTGTAACCGATACTAACGATACGACAAAATCATAAAGCTATTTATTCAATATCATAACAAATACATTCATTCAACCATAGAACCTCACAATCTATATCAGTGAATGGTGTTGTTGTCAAATGGAGATAACAGCAAATTGTCATATTACTATTACAAATTGTTTCTATTTAAAAAATTTACTTCGTAATTGAATATGGTAAATCATTCAAAATAGCATGGGCGAAAAATACATAGCTATATCACCACGATACTGTAACATATGGCGACCCCAAATGATTGAACCTTTTTTTTCCGGCTAGTTGACAAAGGTATGCCAAAAATTTCAGCCATACTCTCATTAATTGTGAGTAATTCTTGAAATTGAATAAATTTACAAAAGTTGTGAATTCAGTGAAAAATCATTCATATGTAAGATAGAAATGTATTTGGTGATTTATGACATTTATGACAGTCTATAAGCGCCACGACAAATAATAATAATAGCCGTCTTCTACCCGCACAGGCTATACTTTTCGGAGCCCTCTATAAGCGTTTAGGAGGAAGTATTATTATTATTCAGTACATTTACAGCTGATGGTGAAAGAAGATGGTTGTATACGCAAAGAGAAAGCTCTCAAGAAGTTTAGTATTTTTTATTTTACTTACAAATTCGCAGCATTAGAGTTGACGAGAAGTTGTGAAAACGAAATATTTATGAGATTCGTTTAAGTTTAATTTCAGTTTATCTTCAAAAGTGAAAAGAAACAAATTCTTAGGACTTATTATCTTCATTAGTTCCGTCATGTCCTCAAGTTCGAGCTAACAAATAGTTTATAATTGCTACAAATAAGCACTGATGAATCACAAACCAACCTATAATTAATTATAACATATTTCTTGGCATTTACTCAAACAGATATGGTATACGGAGGTGGAGCAGAGTGTATTGGAACAGATCTGCTAGTTGGAGGTGTTTCCCTGAGCGCCACAGCAGTTCTATCGATGGTTACTACAGTTTCACTCTTGATGATGTCTTCGTATTTCGGTGGAGACTCCACATCTGCAAAAATATGGGTAAGTCAAAGTGATTGATGCCAGTAACAATGCTTCAAGTATGAACAAGTCTTCAATATAATGATACGTTTGGTTACCTTTTGGGACATTTTCATTATTGTTGATTATAGAAAAACAATAGCAGTTGTATTGAGCAGTAGTGAAGTATTATTGGTACACCTCAAAAAATTACCTGAAAATTCTTGTTTGGTCTACTGAATTAATTAGTGAATTTCGAATTCTCGTTTCGTACATCGACCAATGCGATGGTCCAAATTTCCACGCACTCAAATGTCTACGTGGAATTAGTTCGCACTGGTTAGATCATACTAAAAAATTACTCCTCACAACATGTATTTTCACAAGGAAAAATAGGTTGGTGTACGAAAAGAGAAGTCGAAAATGGGTTAATTAATTCAATGTACGAAACAAGAATATTTTAGGAAATTTTTTGAGTTGTACGAAACAAGAACAAACGAGAACAGACCAACAGACGAGAGATAATTATTTTTTTCCCCAATATCCAGGTTTACCTTCTCCAAATGTCAATGATTCTCTTATACCTCCATCAAAACCTATTTGCAGCAACCCGATAGAAAATCCAATTGCAGATAGTTCCACCGAGATTTTATATCTTCCTAAATCAAAGTGGAAACGCCAAGTTAAGTTTTAAGTTTGATAAATATACAAATCAGTCGAGGAATGATGAGAGCTACAATAGCACATCAGTGCATAGTGTGGTAGATCTCCAGCCAATCCCATGTAGAATCATTTAATCATTTAATTAGATGCAAGATAACGTCGAAACGTAGGGAAAATAATTGAAACAGTAAAAACCCCATCGTAGGACAAACTACAGAAGGAGAAAATCTAACGTAAATACTTGTATTCCAGATGCACAAAAGATTTCAATTGATTAGTCACCAAAACGCAGCTGGCAACCAGATGAAAATTATTTTTGTCTTAGGAATTTATAGACTATAAAAGTCATAAGGATGTATTTATAGGTGTAATAAATATAATTACAATACGCGTTTCTTGACACTTCCTGGTGATGAATCTTGATTTTAACGCATTAAGAACGACGGGAACCGATTAACATTATGAAAAATGATGAAAAGACTATTAGATTGTTATTAATAGCCGTAATTAGTGTCGCTATTATTTTAGTTTATTACTCATTAAAATAAAATTTACATCTTCTCGAGAATATAAAATGACCCATAAGCGTATACTTGGGCAGTTAAGATTCAACGAGCAAAGAACAAACGATTCGCGAGTGTCAATTCTCAGTTCGCAAGTCAGATTCAACGAGTTCCGATTCAACGAGTGAAGAATCGCGATGGTCAATTCTCAATTATAGAAATGAATCGACAGTTCATATAGTTTGTGGCTCTTATCCATAGTTCGTGATGTTCAGCCCCGAGTTAGAGAGTTTCTAGTTCGAGTTCAAGAACAATAATCAGAATCGACTTTTCGTGATGTCCATTTTCGTGTGTCTAATTAAAAGTAGCAGTGTGCTAGTCGTTAAAAGATAACTCAACATTGCCAAACATTCGTTAGAAAGTCTGCAACAAATCAGCAATTGTAGTCGAATCCACTAGTTTTTTCGAGCCAGTAAATACTCCATTTTTATCAAGTCTCGAAAATACGTTTCAACAGTAATGAAGAAATTTCCGGAATCCTCGGTTTCGCCATAAATTTCCCTTCAGAGTATGTGTATCTTCGTTTTTAAACAAGTATAACATTTTTTGCCACGCGTCGGCATTAACAGCTGAATATATGTAAGTGATACCCCCATATAAATTATCCTCTCAATTCATTCTGGTCTGCCGTAGAAATTTTAAAGTTATGTTTGTGTTGAACAGTTTATTTTTGGACCTATTGTTTTCTGTTTCATGAATCAATTATGAATGCATTCTTTAATATTTTTAATATTAGTAAAAAAATAGAATTTAGCAACAAGTTTTTTATGTCTCTATAAGGTACAGGGTTGTGCGAAATGAATTTTCAGTTGAACAGTTGCCGATTTATTTTTAGAATCTATAAGAAAATTTCTTGATTACTGTTCGTCAATTATATACATGTGATGTTTTAAGTCTCATATAATATTTTAGTAAACTTGTAAATTAATACAGTGTGTTATGAACCATAACTACTCTTTTACATTACATTTTATAATTTTATTTATTGAATATATTAAATGATATTTGTTTTTATTATTATACCTACCTGAAAACACCATATTTACATGCTCATTTAGCACACCGAAAGTAGGCTTTTTTCGTGCGCATGCACCTGCACGGAAAATTTCACGGTATGCTAGTGTCATTAGTTGCCTACTTACATGTCAACATAAAATAATATGTTATTGACAGTTGTCCAGAAATCGCAAATTCATGTTATTTCCTTAGCAACACGGTAAACATTTGTAGTAGTAGCTGCTGAAGGATTAGCTATTCACAACACAAATTATACCATGAATATTTCAATTAATAGAAATTTTAAATACATATTTTGGTCGTTCATCTTTAAAAATAAATGTTTGGGAACTTGTCGCGCGCGCACGTAAAACCCTGTTGTCTCGACTTTTAATGAAATGTATTATGACATGTACCCTCTGATGAGTGCTACTGAGACTTCAACCCTTCCGAATCGTATGTAGTCTCAGTCATACTCATCAGTCATAAGATGAAGCATCTCTTGGCACTGTAATCTTTTACGTCCTAGGCCATTTTGTATTTTCCACTCTCATTGTATCGTCTTAGTATTCGAGAAATAGTAGATTGATGGATATTCAATCTTTGTGCAAAGCCCGCCATACACACAGAGGTTTGTCTGGGAACTTTACCCAGCACGAAATCTGTGGTCTTTCGCAGATTCGGCATGTGACAGTCAAATCTTTGTCATTCCACTAACTTAAAAGAGATGTCCGTCGACAACTCTGGTGCACTTAATCTGTCACAGACAAAACTATTTGTTAGTAGCGAAATCTTTCAAATAGTTTACTGACTTTACCTAAACTTTGAAATTCAGTCTTGGCAAAAGTTTTTAGTAATGTCTTTACCGTTTCTGGTGATAGTTGCATAGTTGTTGGTGACCAAATTCCCAGCAGAAATCTAAACGAGAAAAAGTTGCATTGTGTTCATATATGTCGTCTCTTCCTGACCCTATAGATTTTGAGCTCCGTTTTTTTAGTTCTTTTCTAAATCGAGTAAATTTTGATTTTTATTTATAGACCAAATTCCGGTCCGCACTAGGATACTTTTTTTGCAATATATAATCAAAGCTTCATAACACTTTATATTTTTGTTGCCATATTCATTTGATTTTATTTTCTATAAAGCTCGATAATATTTATAAATTTCCATAAACTCAGTTAAAAACTCTTTGTCCTTAAAACGGGTATCCACTCTTTCAGTCATCTGTTAATATTGATGTAACACACACATAAGTAATTTAAACCCGCTGATTTGAAGCTTCACATAATTTTTTTTTAAATTTGTGGTACCAAAAAACTACCCTGCGGATTTTAACTCAAAGACTAGGCCGTGTCTGGCCTGCGACCACCTAATATAACGCACGGATTTGTCGACATACTTTGTGTCAGGCAATGTCTTCAGAGAAACCTCTGTGTGTATGGCGGGCTATGTATTGTCGTCTGTACCCCCCATTGCCAAAACAATTTCAACACAATTTATGAAACTTTGATGAGGCATCTCGCTAACCGAAACTACAGACTCGAGCTAAAAATCACTGGCAATGTCATTCTTCTTCTCTTTCTTCCAGTGTTATGGCATTAGCTACTAGGCTACTTCGCCAGTATCGGAGGCCTATAAAGGAGAGGGCCACATGTACCTTAACCTCCCTTATTTACCTCCCTTCGATAGGCAAACTGAAAGTCTCACTCAAGAGTGATATCATGAATGCACGGAATAAAAGTTCACACCAACTAAAGTATTTGCGATGCTGAGGCACGTTTAATGTGGAATGTATATGTATTCTCCAGTGAACAAAATATTCTAGTACAAATCACAATTATTTTTGAAAATGCAATATTTTTGTCTGAGAGTGTATATTGGGTGTCCCTTTGAAAAATACTACCATCAGGCATTATTCGCCTGATGAATTCAGACCTTTTGTAACAAAAAGCGGTAGAAAATTAATTACGAATTCCCCACTTTTTTCACAACCTATTGGATTGATAAAAAGGAATGCACAGACAAAACCAATCACCAAGAAAACAACAGGAGATAAAACAAACATATTTCACTCCTAGGAAAGTTGTTGTTATTGTACCAAAATAACGAATTAGTTCAAAAATTGGTATTAACTTGGTTATAGAACTTCTTTGTAATAAGATGCTCGGTTTTTTACTTACGTGAGTAGGGTGGGGGTGCTCCTGGAAAAATTCCTGACTCAGTCTCTACGTAGGAGGTATTAACAAAGGAATCTGACCCCGTAGAATTTGCTTCATGTCTTCGTGCAATTCTATCTGCAAAAAAAATTTTCTTCATTAGTTCACGAATGAGATTTTGTTTTATGATCAATTTCGCATTATTCACACTGTGTGTCCCAGCTTAAACTTGTTACCCCCCTATCTACGAAGTAGTAGAAAAAATTGAAAATCATTCAAACCCGTTGATTTTTATTTCGAGGGGGAACTCTTCCACCAAATACGTCATCATTGTTCTGTCAACCCTCTCATCCCTATCACCTCCTTCTTCAGAATTTTGAATACGACTACTGGGTGAGTCAGAATAAGTCCGACAAACTCTGACTACAGGTTCCTTGCCTCATTTTGAGATGAAAAGTTTCTATCAAGGTATGTCCTAAAATGCATCCCCTCTGAGATACAGGGTGTCAGAAGTGCGAAAAAAAATTAGATTTATTTTTTTTCTCTAAAACTCCTGAAGAAAAATATTTCAAACTTGGTGCACTAATCAAGGTTTATCAACGTGATAATTTGAAGATATAATTTTCAATTTTCGTAAACCAGTGGCGTAGTTACGATGGTATGTGGTCATATTTTCCTTCATATTTTCTTTGGACAACTGAATTGACAAATGAGCGTTTGACATCAGTCAGGCAGGCTCATACATACTCAACCTAAAAGTCATAACATTCCATTTGCCTTAAAGTGAAGGTTTCTGAGATATTTGCGAAAAACTGAAGATATGTCCTGAGAAGAGACATAACATCCTGTGTGCTATAATCGCATGATGCAACTTTATTATAACTTATAGGAATAATTGTCAACCTCCTGAACATTTTTCAATGTTGGGAGTATTCATAACATAGTACAGGTAAGTCAGAATGAGACCGACAAACTCCGTTTTTTTATTCGTCATATTATTTGAACGAATGTTCTTTGGACAACTAAATTGATAAATGAGCGTTTGACATAAGTTAGGCTCACCGATACTCAACCTAAAAGTCATAACATTCTATGTGTCTAAAAGTGAAGGTTTCTGAGATAATTGAGAAAAACTGAAGATATGTCCTGAGTATCAACGTAATTTCCTATGTGCAATAATAAAAAAAAAACAAACCCAACTTCAAATTAATAATACTCCACTCAAATAAGAGTTTAGATCTGAACCAGTTTTTGCGAAAAACCGAAGATAAGTACTCTTGATTTGTTGAATTTTATGTTGGAGTATCATTTTTAGAGCCTTTTCTAATTGGTGTATCGAGGAAAATCCATTCAGCATATGGTTTTGAAAAAGAACAAGAATAAAAAATTTGTGTATTTTTTATGCATTGATCAATGGTATACAAACTAGTCTGGAAGGTTCGACTTTGCAATTAGATATCACGAATCGAAAGAAAATAATTTAGGAACAGTACAGTCAATTGACATAGTAAGCATCCTCACAAGCTAAAAGCTGAAGCTAATGTTGGAAGAATTGAAAAGATGGTTCGGATGAGTCTGAATTAGACAGTCATTGTTTCCGGTAGAAACAAACTGATATATCGATACTTACATTAGAGCTACGTTTGAGTTGAAGCCCGATCGAGCGAGCAGGGCATTCAGTGCATTTGCGGGGCTTTTGATGCCATTGAAAACAATGGAACAGAATTTGCCCCGACTTTCAAAAGAAATGCGATAAGGTTATTGGGAGCGCGCCCGGATCGTTCAGGGCGTCAACTCGAACGCAGCATAGTATATATGATTGACACTATTGATAGTAACCCAAACAAGTTTGTATTGTTGTCAAGCCATCTGTCATAATTTCAGTCAGTGAAGATCGTTTCAAAATGGATTATTCATTTGAAGAATAAACATATATGCATTTCGTTTATGGTGAAACAGGGGGAAATGCCAGAGCCGCAGCTCAATTATATCAAAATAGATATCCAAACAGACGTCATCCACATTTCACAATTTTTATTGCTGTGCATCGACGATTGAAGGAAACGGGGTCCTTTAAATTCAGTAAACACCATTGTGGTACGAATAGTACAAGAAGAGATAACGTTGCGGAAGAACAAATTCTTGAACAATTAGCAGCAGATCCTTCTTCGAGCACTCGGGCCATTTCGTATAGTTTACAAGTGTCACAATCAACAGTAAGTCTAGTAGCACGTGAACAACTATTGTACCCATTTCGCCTGCAGAAGGTGATGGCCGTAGATGCTGGTGATTATGGCCCTTGTAGATTGTATTGTGAATAGTTTTTGAGGATGTACGAAGAAGCAAACGACTTTCCCAGATATGTTTTATTCACGGATGAGGCAAGTTTCACAAGAGAAGGGTATTTCAATAGTAGGAATAGCCATTTATGGGATGAACAAAATCCGCATGGAATGTCCCGAAAAGGTTACCAACAGAAGTTTTCAGTAAATATTTGGGTAGGAATTATCGAAAATCATATCTTTGGACCATACCTTCTTCCTCTACGTTTGAATGGACAGAACTACCGAGCTTCTCTTGAATATGTTTCACCTGAGCTACTCGAAGAAGTACCGCTATTGGTTCGTCAAAGAATGTGGTTTCAATATGACGGAGCACCGGCCCATTTTCAACAAATCGTTAGTCAATTTCTTGATGAAATATTTCATGATCAGTGGATAGGTAGACGTGGTCCCATACACTGGCCTGCACGTTCTCCGGATTTAAAGTTACTAGACTTTTTTTGTGGGCATACCTTAAATCCCTGGTGTATTCGACACCTGTAGAATCTGTTGAAGATTTTACGGCAAGAATTTTAGCAGCAAGTATGTTAATACAGGATACTCCAGGAATATTCCAAAGCGTGCGACAGTCAATGATACGGAGATGCCAATTGTGTATCGAACAAAATGGTGGTCCATTTGAACATTTACTTTGAGCCTTTTTTGTTTTTATGTTGTGTACCCTATAAACCGTTTCTATCATTTGAGTAGATATAAATACACAATAATTATTTTTCTTCACCAATAACATGATGATTAGAAAATATTTTCCTATATAATTCAGTATGAAATGACTTTGATAATGATACTCCAACATAAAATATAAGAAATTAAAAGTAGGTACTAATTTACAGTTTTTCGCAAATATTATTTTAGGCTTAACTCTCCTCTAACAGGAGTATTATAATTTGAGGCTGGGTTTGTCAGTGGATCTTTCAGACTAATCATTATGCAACAATGTATGGTCACATATCGATGAATTTACGAAATCGATTCGTTCAAATATTATGACGAATAAAAAAACGGAGTTTGTCGGTCTCATTCTGACTTACCTGTACTATGTCATGAATACTCCCAACATTAAAAAAACGTTCAAGAGGTTGAATTATTCCTATAAGTTATAATAAAGTTGCATCATGCGATTATAGCACACAGTATGTTATGTCTCTTCTCAGGACATATCTTCAGTTTTTCGCAAATATCTCAGAAACCTTCACTTTTAGGCAAATGGAATGTTTGACTTTCAGGTTGAGTATGGATGAGCCTAACTGATGTCAAACGCTCATTTGTCAATTCAGTTGTCCAAAGAAAATATTAAGGAAAATATGACCACATACCGTAACTACGCCACTGGTTTACGAAAATTGAAAATTATAACTTCAAATTATCACGTCGATAAACCTTGATTAGTGCACCAAGTTTGAAATTTTGTTCTCCGGGAGTTTTAGAGAAAATAAATAAATCTAAATTTTTTTCGCACTTTTGACACCTTATCTCAGAGGGGATGCATTTTAGGACATGCCTTGATAGAAACTTTTCATCTCAAAATGAGGCAAGGAATCTGTATTCGGAGTTTGTCGGTCTTATTCTGACTCACCCTGTAAACATCTTTTTGAAGGGAATTCAATCACAGATACATTTCAATTTTAGAGAGAAAATACAAATTTTGTAATTTTTCCTCAATTTTTTAAATCTTTTTTCCACTTTCTAATCCCATTGGAGTTTGTAAAGGCAGTCAAAGAAGGTGCATTAGTAAATTGTAAAATTATCAACAGTTCGTGAGACATTTCGTATTTTCGAAAATTAATATCTTCAGATTTAAGGGATTTCACCATTTTACGATCGATTTTTCGAAAAACGGTTCTCTTAGTCTTAGGATTCGTTCGTCAAAGCTCTGTCGATTGCACTTTTGAAATTTTGTTTCCGTTAGTCGGTTCAGCCACATTTATACTTTGAAAATTTTGTAGTTTTTCCTCAATTTTCTGATTTTTTTCCACTTTATAATCGAGTTGGAGTGAAACGGTTTGGAATGTCGGTGGGTCTTGTAAAGCGATTCGAGAACATTCAATTTCATTTTCAGTACTGTCATTATCTCCATTTTTCCGTTTTTTGAAATAAACTGATCGAAAAAAGTTAAGGATATTGTGTTTTTGCGATGCCGAAATTTTTTTTAGAAAACATCTGGTACAGCTATGAATACCTATGTCTTTTACTTTGAAAAAAAAAGTTGTTGTAGACATATACAATTTTACCCGAACAGATAAAAAGCATTATCACCAAATCAGTAGATTTTGGGAAGTTTAGTTTTGTTTTTGTGTTGCCAAGCGCAGTTTGCGATATTGTGGTTATTCTGTCATCAACAATATGAATAGACGTCATTTAAATGTAGAGGAAGCCAATCAAGCCATTGGGTTGCTTCTTGGAGGTGCGCGACATATCGATGTGGCTGATCGGTTTAATGTCTCTCAATGTGTAATTTCCCGACTTAATAACCGATTTAATGAGACTAGATCTGTCATGGACAGGCATAGGGAGGTTAGACCAAGATCGACAAATGCTAGGGAGGACCGAAGACTAGTGAGAGGAGCTAGGATGGATCCTACAGCAAACTGTACGGTGCTCAACCAGGACCTTTTCGCTGCCACCAGAATTAGTATTACCCCTCGGACGGTTTTAAATCGATTGAATGACGCAGGTTTACATTGCTATAGTCCTATAAGACGCCCTCCATTGACCGCAGTCCATAGAGCTCAACGTTTGCTTTGGTGTAATGAAAGAGCCAATTGGAATGATGAGTGGCGTACAGTGATGTTCAGCGATGAAAGCCGCTTTTGTCTTCGTGCTGACAGACGTACAGTTCGTGTTTGGCGACCAAGAAATTCCAGAGTTAATGTCCGATATGTTCAGGAAGTACATCCATTTCAAGGTGGAGGTATAATGGTTTGGGGTGGAATTTTCTACGGAGGTCGAACGGAGTTGTATGTTTGTGAAGGTACAATGACAGGTGAAATTTATGCCAACGACATCATTGATAACATGGTGTATGATTACCGTTGGAATTTGGAGCCCAATTTCAGATTTCTGGATGATAACGCTCGCCCGCACAGAGCCAGGGTAGTACAAGAACGGCTAGCAATCAATGAAATTGATCATGTGCCATTACCCCCGCACTCTCCAGATTTAAACTGCATCGAACATGCTTGGGACATGCTCGGAAGGGCACTAATTGCCCATCAACCACCTGTTCGGGACGTAAGGTCACTGAGGCAAGTTGTTCCACAATTATGGGATAACCTTGATCAAAATGATTTGGATCATTTAATTTCAAGTTTGACTCGCCGAGTTGAAGCAGTAATAGCCAATAGAGGTGGAATCACACGCTATTAATATATTTTTCCTTTTTGATAATAATCTGTTTTGTTACATTATTAAAGAAAAGTTGCCTGTAAATTCTTTTTTTCAGTAAAACAAATATGTTTCATTTCTGAAAGAGATGGGAGTAAACTTATACAATGTTTTTCGAAAACTATTTTGTTCTCAGAGAATTTCCAATATCCTTAACTTTTTTCGATTAGTTTATTTCTTGTACTATTTATTTTACAAAAAAAGGATGAAACAAAATAAATACGGCTATTGGAATAGCTTCAAGATAGGAAGGATTGTTTTGTAAATTAATATCAAATAGCTCAGTGGTATCAAATCAGGGTTCAAATCCCAGCGCAATATTTTTTGCTGTCAGTAAAAAAAATATTGTCATTAGTAAAGTACCAAAATTGGGTGTTGAGACACTCATGAGGATTTATTCCTCCAAAAAAGACATTTTGTGTACCAGTGAAATAAATAAAATTTCCACGTAAGTCGCTCATTTTAAACTTTAGGAAAAAAAGTCACATGATTTTTTTTTTGTTGAGAATGTAGTTACAAATCAAAATGCATCTTGAAATGTAGAATGTTCTATTGACACAAATATAATTTTATGAAATATTTTCAAAACGCAATCTATTTCTTTTGTTTTTAGCAACGAAAAGGCCGTTAAAATTCGTAGTATCGGTAATAAGGGAGTTGGCAATGGTGGTGTGAAATTGTGAACCAATCAATTCAGTAAATGTATTCAGTTGTTCATTCTCAGTTGAATTGTGATTCTGTTGAAACTTCATCCCAATCAATCATGAAATCTTTGTTTTGATTAATCACTTGAACATCGATCTTGCCATCGAAATCCAAATGTCAATAAAAAGTGATTTCGAGTTTAATTGAAGGAATAGATGGTTGTCATGAAATGAAATTAGATGAGAATCTTAATAATAACGATATACTGCCGGCTACCCAATATGTATTCAGAAAGAGATACAGTTGCGCTACGGCACTTCTAAATGTTACGAATCGCATATTTCGAGCAACTGATTCCGGCATGATTACTGTTTTGGTTCATCTGGATTTCTCTGGAAAATCTGTCGCCTTTTTTGATAATTATCCATATAACAGGAAACAAAGGGTGCTTGTAAATAACAGATTTTCGAACATTAAAGATTTAACATGTGGCGTGCCACAGGGATCCATTTTGGGCCCTATTCTCTATACTATTTACACTGTATTCTTCAGAAATTATCTGTCCCACTGTTATATATCTATCTGGTCTCAGTATCACTGCTGCAAATACACATAGAGTCCAGAAAATATAAAATTATTGAATCCGTTTCATTTATGGCGTTCGGAGACGTCAAACCAATCAATCATAAACTGCAAGAATCTAGGTGGCTGAATATGAAATCTCGTTAAAAACTTAACTGCTCCACTCTTTACCATAAAATAATTTTAACAAAAACCCCGTCATACCTATACAGAAAAATAATATTCCGAACAGATGTTCATAACCCATATCGAAAGGTACTATAACACCTCCAACTCATAGTATTAAGTGATATTAATGTTAATGATAGTATTACGAAAAATTAACATTACTATTATTCCAAAAATAGCTGACACCAAGAAAGCCGTCCCATAAATACTTTGGCCCTAATTGAAGAAATCTTGGAAGTTTCAGTTATTACAACACGTCACTTAAAATTTAATTTTAATAGATAATCAATCGGGGTTCCGAAAAAAATTCTCATGTGGAACAGCATTACAGCTCACAATATGTAATATTAAAATTATCTTAGATAACCAGAAATATGTTATTGCTGTATTTTTGGACGTAAAGTGAGCTTCTGAGACAATTGATAGAGGAATTATGTTGTTGAAATTGAAACAGTACAGGATTGGTGGAAAGGTTTTAGAGTGGTTCAGTGATTTATTAAAAAATGGAAAACATAAAGTCAGTTTTAAATATACACTATAAAAAAAATATGATGTTTCCCAGGATAGCGTTCTGGACCCTTTCTCTTTTGTTTTATATCTGAACGATATTGGATTTTTCGTTGAATCTGAGTTCATAAACATTTTTGCTGATGATATCTTGCTTATTTGTAGTGATCGTAAATCTAAAGTCGTCAACTGTGGACGTGTTTTTGAGGTGCTCTGAGAGTAACGAGTGTTTTGCGATAGATAAACTGTGAGTATTGTCACGTAATTGGTACCAGTCGAACGAGAAAGTGAAGCACCATAACAACGGCCAATTATTGATTCAGAGATCTTTCAAACGAGTGATATAATTGAAAAACAAATTAAATATATTAATTCTGTCATATCATATCTGTACAATTTCGACTTACTTTTTACGGGTAGTAAAAACGAAACAAAACCAATTCCTCACTGGGCCACTTGGACTACGTTATTGTTTGCATGATTAGTCCATGAGCCGAACTCACTTGGGAAATGGGCGATCTAACTAAAGATGAACTGATGAAAATGTTTCAACATATTGTTTCCCAAAACGAAGCTATCAAATCTCAGAATAATCAACTTGTCGATCAATTAGAAGCATTGAGTGGTGAATTTAAGTCCTATAAAAAGTCGGTAGACGATAAAATAGACGTCCTGAATAACGAAACAGTCAGCTTGAGAAAAGAAGTAGAATATTTGAAGGAAAGGGTGACAGCAAGTGAAAGGAGGAACAAAAAGTATAACCTCATCATATATAATTTACAAGGGAATGATCCACACAAGGCAGTCATCAATTTGTTTCAACAAAACTTGAAAATAAACTGCGAAGATAAAGATTTCAGAGACGTTTATAGGATAAACTCTGCAAACAAAAATAATCAGCCGGCTCCCATTCTCGTTGAGTGCTTGACCAACAAATTCAAAGTGGATGTTCTCAATCAAGCAAAAGTATTGAAGGGCAGTGGTATTTTCATAGCCCACGATTACATCCCTGAAGATTACCGAAAAAAGAAATTGCTATACACCTATCAAAAAACCTTGAGGGGAGAGGGCAAGGAAGTCAAGATCAAAGGCTTTTCACTTATTGTGAACGCGGTTATCTCAAGTCTAGATGACCTGAATGTAAACGTGTTGGTAGAGGAAGATTATCCAAGGAAGGAGAGGAAAGATAGTGCATCCACTTTGGGATCATCAACCCAGAAAGATAAAACCCAAAGACAGACGCGATCAGCTAATAAAAACAAATAGGAATTGAGCCCAGTTACTATTGAGTGTTTGGTTTTCATTATTTTCGAATCTGGCATAAGTTCTTTTTTTTTCTTTGTATTAAATTAATAAACAATGGTAGAATCATGAACTTAAGAATTTATTATCAAAATTGTAGGGGTTTGCGTACTAAACTAACTGAATTCAGTCAAAATGTATTATTAGAGAATTATGATATACTTGTTCTATCTGAAACATGGTTGGATAATGACATTTTTGATGCTGAACTTTTCAATGAAAACTACAGTGTCTTTCGTTGTGACAGATCTCCATTAAAAACTGGGAAAGCAAGAGGGGGTGGAGTTCTAGTAGCAGCACTGAAAAAATATAATGCTACCTTAATTGTTTCCGAAAACTCCCAATTTGAAACAATTTTTGTCAAAAGTAATATACTTGGTAATGAAGTTATTTTCAGTGCTGTCTACATTCCACCGAACTCAAATTCACAATTGTATAAAAATTATTTGGACTTATGTGATTCTATTACCATCAATTATCGACTAAATACGCATTTCTTTTTTCTTGGTGATTATAACATACCTTATATCAATGGCACACATTTTGATTTAACAGGGAATAACAATAACGTCATCAAATATTTGACTTGTTTTATGAACATAAATAATCTCAAATCATACAACAACAGTTTGAACGAGGACAACAGAACGCTAAATCTGATTTTTAGTGATATGAATATGAAAGTAACTGAAGTAAGTCCTCTAGTCCCACTAGACCGTAAACATCCATCCTTAATATGTGAAGTGGAGTTGCCAAAAACGCAAAAATTTAGATTTACCAAAATATCTTTAGAAAATAAATATAATTATAAAAGGGCAAATTTCGATGAGTTGTGCAATCAGCTCAGACATGTCGATTGGACACCAATAGGTCATATCAAGGACATCAATGAACAAGTGAATTATTTTTATGATGTCCTTTATCAAGTCATCGATTTGTGTGTTCCGAAAATAAAAAAGTATGTGAACAGAAAAACGTACCCTCCCTGGTTTTCCATTTCAATTAAAAATAAAATTAAAGAAAAAGAATATTGTAGAAAAAATAAAAATCAGTCGGTAGATTTCCTAAATGAATTTAAACGACTCAGAGCGGAGTTAAAACTAGACATAAGAAATGCTTACAAGGATTTTATCAAAGAAACCGAAGTCAGTCTCATAAATAGTCCTAAAAAATTTTGGAATTATGTCAACTCCAAAAAACAAAGTAGAAACTCCGATTCTCATTTCATACTTGAAAATGGAACTACAACTGATCCCAAAATAATTACCTCAGCCTTTGCTGAATATTTTTCTTCAGTATACGCTGACTCGGCAGCAAATAACAATTATAGAGATGACAAAAATGAAATGAGAAACGGCGAAGTTTTAAAAATATCACACATTACAGTCCCAGATATGGAATATGCTTTTCAAAAACTGAAACCTAAAAAATCGTCTGGGCCCGATGGCATACCATCTTACATAATTAAAGCATGCAAGGATTACATAATGTACCCGCTAATACTAATCTTCCAGAACTCATTGCGATCGGGAATTTTTCCAGATGCATTTAAAGAAACTAAACTAACACCCATACACAAAAAAAATGAAAAAACTTTGATTACTAATTACAGACCTATAGCCATACTCAATGGTACTGCTAAGCTATTCGAATTCATATTGTATCAAAAAATCTTCTGGCATGTGAATAATAATATCTCAGAATCCCAACATGGTTTCGGCAGTAAAAGATCCATCGAAACGAACCTTGCATCTTTTTTAATGATTGTCACGGATATAATAGAGGAGCGGGGGGCACAAGTGGATACCATTTACACTGACTTTGCCAAGGCATTTGACAAAGTCGATCATTCTATTCTCATATCCAAACTTAGTATGTATTCCTTCAGTAATTCACTCACAGAACTGTTAACAAGCTATCTTTTCAAAAGAATTCAATTTGTCTCTTTTAGGGGAAATGAGTCTGACAAATTCCTTGCAAAGTCTGGTGTACCTCAAGGCTCTAACTTGGGTCCCCTTATCTTTCTATTGTTCGTTAATGATATCCCGGACCATATAGCAAGTCACTGTTTATTGTATGCTGATGACTGTAAGATTTTCCGAAAAATTTCAGATCAGTCCGATTATAACCTATTGCAGAATGATCTTCATTCACTTTACAATTCGTGTGAGAAAAATAGATTATATCTGAATTTGAGTAAATGTTATGTTGTTAGTTTTAGCAACTCAAAAAATTTGCAAAAATTGAGCTATTTTATGAATGATCAAGAGCTGGAAAGATGCTATGAAATCGTCGATCTTGGTGTCACCTTCCAACCTTCTTTAACTTTTGAAAAACATATAGAGAAAACAGGACAGAAAGCCGAAAAAATGTTGGGATTCGTAAAGCGATTCACATGTGAGTTCAAAAGTATTCAAACAATTAAAACTGTTTATTTCGCTTTTGTTCGAAGTCGTCTGGAATTTGCAGCAATAGTTTGGGACCCCGGCAAAAAATATTTGAAAAAACGCCTGGAAACTATACAAAATAAATTCATATCATATTTACACTACAAAATATATGGCAATTCCCCGGACTACTCATCCTATGACCCACTTAGACTAGAATTCAACTTGTAGAAACTAGAAAATAGACGGTTCAGCCAAAAGATCATTTTCATTTTTAAACTTTTGACTGACAAAATCAACTGTGCATTTTTGTTATCCTTTCTGAAACTGTACGTGCCAAGACTACGACCGAAAAGCATAGTATTTCATATTCCCAGAATTCCCCTGTTGATTGATAAAATGTGTGTCTGTGTCAACAAGTTTCTGCAAAAAAACACTACTCTGGATATATTTATTGTTACATTACTACGACTAAAAATTGAGCTTCATAAACTTTTCCTGCCTTCATGTAATTTGTGATTATATATCCGCCACCACAATGACTTAAGAACCTAC
Source organism: Chrysolina oricalcia (assembly GCA_944452925.2). Taxonomy (NCBI): domain Eukaryota; kingdom Metazoa; phylum Arthropoda; class Insecta; order Coleoptera; family Chrysomelidae; genus Chrysolina; species Chrysolina oricalcia. Next base: position 16,449,303 of record OX101822.2, read on the forward strand.
TGGTTGATTCTAAATCTCATTGATTCTGAATAAATCATTAGGTAAACTAGATTATAATATTTAGAGATTCCATTTATATTCTATATATTATCATTATCTTATTATTTTTAGTTATCTGTTGTTTTTTCTCCTCTTTTTCAAGTTATAAGTATGTAGGTATACATATATTTGTTCATGCATGTAGGTATGTATACGTGCATAGTTACCTTTATATAATATCGATACCTAAAATAGATTTTAGTTATTAACAATATCCGCTATATTGTAATAGATATAATCCTGCGGAAACATGTAAATAGGTTTAAGTCCTGTATGTTTCTTAGATAAATAAATAAATAAATAAATAAATAAATAAATAAATAAATAAATAAATAAATAAATAAATAAATAAATAAATAAATAAATAAATAAATAAATAAATAAATAAATAAATAAATAAATAAATAAATAAATAAATAAATAAATAAATAAATAAATAAATAAATAAATAAATAAATAAATAAATAAATAAATAAATAAATAAATAAATAAATAAATAAATAAATAAATAAATAAATAAATAAATAAATAAATAAATAAATAAATAAATAAATAAATAAATAAATAAATAAATAAATAAATAAATAAATAAATAAATAAATAAATAAATAAATAAATAAATAAATAAATAAATAAATAAATAAATAAATAAATAAATAAATAAATAAATAAATAAATAAATAAATAAATAAATAAATAAATAAATAAATAAATAAATAAATAAATAAATAAATAAATAAATAAATAAATAAATAAATAAATAAATAAATAAATAAATAAATAAATAAATAAATAAATAAATAAATAAATAAATAAATAAATAAATAAATAAATAAATAAATAAATAAATAAATAAATAAATAAATAAATAAATAAATAAATAAATAAATAAATAAATAAATAAGAAACTAGATAGAGCTATTCATAAAATGAACAGGATTTTAGAAACTGTGAATGAGTATTTATACACCAGCAAATTAAAGTTAAACGTAACAAATATAATATAGCAATGATCTTCACCACAAAATACAAAGTTCCCTCAATTTCAACGGTATAAACCTCAAAATCAATAATGAAAAAATTGAAGTGTGTCTATGGTCAAATACATTGGTTTTCAACTGGACAATTTTTTGAATTTTGACAGCCACTTTGACTATATTCATAGAAAACCTTTCAAAAGAACTATATTTTTTTAGTAGAATAGCACAACATTTGTCAATACAGTCCAAAAGTTACAAATTACAATACTATCAATCAACCACACTTTGATTATTGTGCGTCTATATTATCTTTATTCAATCTCAATTAATTAAATATCCTAGAAAAACTACAAAGTCGTGGGATAGGGAGTCTTGAGAACGAATCGTCTTATATCAAGTATGCTATATTTGGTTGTCAGTTGAAAGTAGACTCTCCTATTTCATAATAATTCTAGTATTCAAAATTGTAAGTGGTCTGGCACCTGAATACTTCAAACAGTACATCAACTTGAATGAAACATCAATTACGCCACCAGAAATTTAAATAATGTACATATAAACGGAACGGTTTTCAGAAGTACCATAAACTCATAATTTTTTAAAGGTTTCCTCAAAGTCAATGAATTACCTGAAGTATTAAAAAAAAATAACCATTTTGAAAAATTTTAAAACAGCACTATAAAAATTTAAAAAAATAAATAAATAATAATTATAAATAAAATAGAAATAGGTAAATACTGTAATAGTGATAGAAACTCCAATTGTGCAGTGTGGCTTTTTACCCCCCTCCCCCTCTGTGTTAACTTTTGAACGGTTTGACGTAAAAGCATGAAACAAAACCCATTCTGAATGGTATCACCGCTTTTTTTTACAAAATGACACGAGGGGGATCAAATTACACATCGCTGAAATAGTTATTTAGCTAACAAGAGTTAGGTACAATGTTTTTCCTACGAGTGTTTTTGTCCATCTTATTTATGAAAGAAAAAGGTTTTTATTAAACAAGATTTTATAATAATGCTACAAAATGACATATAAGACAGAATAGTTACATAGATCATTTAGTTAGTCCTTAATATCCTCATTTTCAACAATATAAAAATCGTGCGGAAAAGTAACTTTTCCGCATGATTTTATCTTTCCGCGAGATTTATAATATGAGATCGAATCTAGTCTATTAACGACTGTTTGATAATAACTTTCCGATATTCCATCATTTTCATAAAATTAATTTCAAAATATAAAGTAATTAAGACATTATCAAAATAAATAGTGATATTTAAAATTTGACATTATTTCATATGGTATTATAGCAATTATCTGAAATAGCTCAGTTGGCAAAGTAAGGGAGCAGTCGTTCTACTCTGGTTAATAATAGTTAGTGGGTAGGTGGTTCGAATCCTGGGGAAAGTAGTTACTTTTTTTTTGTTCGAATCCTGGGGAAGTAGTTACTTTTTTTTTTGTTTTGAAATCGATGAGAGTACTTACTGTTCAATTTTCTTTATATTTTTCAATATTTGTATATTCAATGACGACATGAGTGTTTTTGATAGAATCTGTTATGAAAAAAATAATTCTCTCGTACTACAAAATTTCATATACCTACCTACTCGTGGGAAATGTATGTCATTTCATGCTCATTGTACAATATACTAATCTTGAATTAAAATATTGTGCTTTAAAGAGAAAATCTTGCGTAAAAGTAAAAATCGTGCGGAAAAGTAAAAATCGTGCGTAAAAGTAGAACTTTCAAAACGAAAAATCGTGCGGAAAAGTTACTTTTCCGCACGCTCGTAGGAAAAGAGAATTGAAATCACTTTTCAACCATATATATTTTTTAAATTTTCCTTGATATCTATTTTCACAATTTCGATCTCTTTGCATTTTGAAAATTCAAGTTGATATGCCCCCAGCGCCATCTGTCGATTAATTGCAAAGTATCTTCTCTCAAAAAGTGGTACCATTTAAATTTTTTAAATTGATGTAATTATAATATTTTTCATTTCAAAAAGTAGTATCGATGATACCAGTCGAAATGGTTTTTGACTCATTTCTGTAAGTCATACCGCTCCAAAGTTAACAGGTGGGGGGACTTAAAAAAGTCGCACTGTATAATTATAGGTATAGTTCATTGTCTGTAATCATCTATTCTTTTCAATCATGTGATTTCAGTATTTTATCGGTCGATATAATCAATCTTTAACCAAACCAGATATTTGTATTGAAATAATTATATAATATACTCATCTTTATATTTCAATGAAAATGTAATAATCACAACGTTGTTTTTTTTATAATATATCTGCTATTTACAATTTATTACTATATTCTGAATGTTTTGAAAAATACAAACATCACTACTATTTGAAAGGTGGAACTGCTGAAATCCTCGCATGTCTGAAACTCTGTCATTCGCTTTATTAGGATTTTATGTGTTTGGATAGATGCTTCAATTGTTGTATTCAGTACTTTTTGGATTTGTAGCTATTTTTTATTAGTGGGTGAGGAAATTGTCGTTACTTAATTTATTATCGGTATATATTTTCTTTGTAATCTGTATACGAAGGTTAAGTGGAATACCATCTCGTACATTCCTTGCAACAGATGAACTTTTCTACAAATCTGTGATGTCATACTTAACATTTGTTTTGAATATTACACTGAATGAAGACTATTATTATTATCATTATTATTATTGTATGTATTGTAATTTCACAATAAATACAGACATTCTTAATATCAACACAGCTTGCTCATGTGATGGGATGTCGTTTAGTTTACGTTCAATAACCAGCATAAAGAACGATTCATATCATCGGAATACCCGTATAATTGTTACTTTTTTCTTGAATCATTCACCAATAAAATGTAGTTCAAAGAAGTACCTGCTGTATGCCATGCCCGTGAGATTCGCAACCTGAGGAACAAAGTCTTGAAGGAAAAAACTGCAAGGCCGAGCAGAACACAGAACAAAAACACTTCTAAGAACATGTCAGACACACGTTAATTTCTGATTGACTGGATCCAGCCAGCTTGCCTACATCGTGGTAGCTGGTTCTCTTGTCTCTTTATTGATGGACAAATCGATACGGCAATTGCCACTGATTAGATAAGAGTGATAGGAAATCAGCATAGGCATGATGCGGTTCCATCAAAAATTTGCGTATCTTTAAAAAAGTGTTGCTGGTTATGTTGAGAGGTTAGTAATCTGGAACCATTATTGATCTGTTGCCGACTTTTCCCACAATTCCCAATGGGAATAGTTTCCTACTATTCCCAATGGAAACAGTTTTCTGCAATTCCGACTAGTATACAGAGTGAAAACATATGATGAAATAAAATCCGTATCTCGGACAGGACGATTTTTATTTTTGAAAATCTATTTTTGGACTTTTTCAAAAATTTTCAATCTCCTGCTTACACATCAATCTTTTCAAAAAAAATTAATTGAAAGTGGGGTTGACTGCTCAACACACACTTTCCAGGATCTTCCATTGTCACAAATCCCAGCAATGAAAACTCTGTCATCCTTCAACTAAGGGTGAACAGGGCTGACTGGAAGGAGGCAAAGCGGATCTCAACAAACCTGAAAGTAATATGGGCGATACTTTCTTTCAGCCCATATATTTCTCCTGGACCAGATGGAATATTTCCGGTCGTACTGCAAGGAATTGAAGATCTAGCACTAGAACTATGCAGACTTCACAGATTCAGCCTAATCAATCAAGGATTACAGACCAATAAGCTTATCATCCTTTCTACTGAAAGGACTAGAAAAACTGTTAGACAGGCAGCTTTAATAGACCGGCCTTTACAAGTAAACCAGCATGCCTTTCTAACAGGAAAATCGTGCAAAACGGCACCAACTGGTGTCAAGGCTGGAGGACACTCTGGTGAGAAAAGGAATAGCACTGAGCACTTTTTTGATATCGAAGGGGCATTTAACAATACAACCTTCGAAAGTATGGTCTCAGCAGCCAGGAGGAAAAGCGTTAGTGAAATCACCTGCTGGTGGATACTGTCAATGCTCAAAAGTCGACACGCACATACTAACATGTTTGAAGACTCCGCAAAGCTAGAAATTGCCAGGGGAAACCCACAGGAACGAATACTTTTCTTCCCACTGTCGGACATGTCGGAAAAAACATAAAAAAATAGTTGTTGATAAAGTCAGAAAAAGAAGCTCTGTAGTTATTTCAAATTTTCATTGGTTCAGAGTCATTTGTTAAATTGCATTCTGATACCAGTGTGTAGCTTATGATTTGGTGTTTAAAATCGTATAAATCAAAGTTGAATCTGATCAGTGAGTGCATTGAAAAAGGACATATAAAGTTCTAAAAAGCAAATCTACCATAAACTGCAAAAAACCCTATGCATAAACGGACCTTTTTTTGTACAATAAAAATAAAACATTGGATTCCAGTGGTGCAGTGAAAGGAGATTGGACAAATTATATGACAATGGAACATTGTGGAAATTGTAATAAACGATTTGATCATAATCAAATTTTTCCATGTGATAGCTGCAATAAATTATTATGCATTGAATGTGGTGGTTTGACTGCCTCGGAAGTAAAGTGCTTACAGCTGAAAACCAAACGAAAGTTGAAATTTTTTTGTGAGGCTTGTGAAGTGGGTTATAACAGAGTTCCTGAACTTATTGCGGAAATCTCTAAATTAAAAGATATTGTGGATAATTTAGTGGCTAAGGAAAAAGATGATAGTCAAAATCATGAAACAAGCAATAATATGGAGAATATTATATCAGAAATTATTGAAAGACAAGATAGAGCCTCTAATATTATAATTTTCAATGTAAGTGAGTCTATTAAACATATTCAAGCCGAACGCATACATGAAGATAACGAAAATGTCAACAAAATCATATGTAATTATCCTATAAACAAAACTTCATTGAAAATATTTAGACTGGGAAAATATGATGCAAACAAAATTCGTCCAATTAAAGTAATACTGAATTCACCTGAAGATGCTAAGTACGTTCTGAAAAATAAATTATTTGATGTCCCTGGTGTTAAAATAGCGTCAGATCAAACGAAGGCTCAACAGGAATATTATAAGAAGATAAAGGCAGAACTTCAAGCAATGAGAGATGACTCCAAAACAATGAAGTTTATTAATAATAAACCTACGATTGTCAATAAAGTAAGATATTCTACCCAAAAAAACTAAAACATGGCCCTGATATTGCATTCAATACCGATATAATATATTTAAATGCCCAAAGCCTACTTCCCAAAATGGATCAGATACGAAGTACTATTGTGTGCTACTGTCCAAAAATGATACTGATCACGGAATCTCGGTTGACCAAAGATATTAATAATAATGAAATCCAGATTGATGGATACAATATTGTGAGATGTGATTCAGTAAATCGTCATACTGGTGGTGTTACAATTTTTCTGATAGATAGTCTTAAGTTTACGGTTCATAAGACATTTGTAAATGAAGGTGAGTTCTGGTGTAAAGTAATTAAAGTTCAATTTGGATCTGGTCAAATATTAATAGGATGCTTATATCGATCACCTTCAAGTTCAGATGCCTTGTTTCTCGATGAGTTTGAAAATATGTGCGACACTCTTTTTGCTACAGATAAGAAATGTGTTTTTATAGGAGATTTTAACATTAATTTATCTATTAATAGCTACTATTCATGTAAGATTCAAAAAATGTTTATGCAGTATGGAATAAAGCAACTGGTTAATGAACCCACAAGAATAACTGACATAAGTGAAACTCTGATTGATTATGTGCTAGTTAACCATGATCTCTGTACAATTAAAGTGCATCATACTCCTAAGATATCTGATCACTCTATAATAGCCACAAATATATTGAGAAACGAAGATCACCTTAACTATTCGATAAAAAAATATAGAAATATGTCAGTTGAAAATCTTGATCAAATCAGATTAGCACTTATGTCATATGACTGGTCACTCAACTGCACAGATGTTAACTTTATTTATAATGAACTACATTCACAATGTAGCTTAATAATCAATAACATTTCACCAATACTCACAACTAAATATAAAAATAATGTTCCTTGGTTCGATAACGACATTAACAATAAAATAAGAGAGAGAGACAAGAGCTATAAAATGTTTAAATCTTGCAAAGATGAAGAGAGACTTGAAAAATGGGAAATATTTAAAAAATGCAGAAATGAAGTAGTCAATATGTTGAAAATTAAAAAGAAACAATACTACTTCAATAAAATAGACAAATATTCTAATAACTCTGAGCTGATGTGGACAACTCTTAAAAAATTAGTCACTGTTAATTATAATAAATTTCCTAATTCCATTGAATTTGATACTGAGGATGGTAAAAACATTGTACATGACTCTAATGAAATTACAAATAAGCTGAATAATTACTTTGTCAATAGCATTACTGATATTATTGAAAGTATACCTGAAGATAAAATATGGAACTATCGTAATTATAACTTATATCCCAATTTCTCAGAATTCTCGAAACTATCTCTAATAGACTTACGTAAAATAATTCATTCATTAGATAACAGTGGAAACATATTTGAAATTATGAATTGTAAAATGGTAAAACACATCTTTGAATCGATTGGACATGTAATATTGAACTTAGTTAATACATCTTTGACAATAGGTATAGTTCCAAATGCTCTAAAAATTAGTACCATAATTCCAATTCCTAAAGTCAATAATACAATTAGAGCAAATGAATTTCGCCCCATTAATACGCTACCACCCGTGGAAAAAATTTTGGAAGTGGCAGCCTATAACCAAATTACAAATCATATTGAAAAAAACGATATTTTGATTAATCATCAATCAGGGTTTCGCAAAAAACACTCATGTGAAGCAGCCCTTCAGCTTTCTTTAGAAAAATTTAAAGTTGCTATTGATAAAAATAAATATGTAGTTGCCGTTTTTCTTGACCTGAAGAGGGCATTTGAAACGATTGACAGGCACATATTGTTAACTAAGTTGAAACGGTATGGAATAAGAGGTTCAGTATTTGAGTGGATATCTAATTATTTGGCTGGACGTAAACAGAGAGTAAGAGCTAATGATACTTTGTCCGATGAAATACATAACAATATTGGCGTTCCTCAGGGTAGTGTGTTGGGTCCACTACTCTTCATTTTATATCTTAATGATATAAACCTCTTTATTGAGTGTGACTTTATTAATTTGTATGCTGATGATACCTTGCTAGCATGTTATGATGAGGATATCAATACTGCAATAAATAAAATGAATTCTGTTCTAATAAAAGTAAGTCAATATTTAAAAATCAATAAGCTCAAACTAAATGTGTCCAAAACCAAAGCAATGATCATTACAACAAAATATAAATTCAATATGTTAAACCTAAATGGACTCAATATCAATATAGATAACGAAAGAATAGACATTGTCACTACTATGAAATATCTAGGCTTTCAATTAGATAATTATTTATCATTCAATACCCACTGTGAATATATTGTTAAGAAAATATCAAAAAACTCTACTTTTTCTCACGTATTTCGTCTTGTCTATCAATGCAATCAAAAATAACAGTGTATAGGACCATAATACAACCACACTTTGATTACTGTGCATCTGTTCTTTATTTATTCAATTTGAATCAAACTGATCAACTACAAAAACTTCAAAATAGGGGCATGGGAATTATTTTATACTGTAGTAAAGCCACTCCTATATCATTCATGTTAGATGCCCTACAATGGATGTCTGTTTCCGAACGATGGCTCTATTTGGCGATGATTTTTATATTTAAAATTGTCAATAACTTAGCACCAATATATTTTCAACAATGTATTTGCTTCAACTCAGATATTCATGATTACAATACCAGATCTATTAACAACATTCACCTAACAAAAACGAACACAAAAAGGTCGATGAATTCATTATTTTACAAAGGATTTGATCAGTTCAATAAATTACCCAATAAAATAAAAAACGTGCAGTCTCTTGCTATATTTAAAAAGAATATTATCGAATATATAAAGTCTTTTAAATGATTTCCTTTCTATTTATTTATATTAAAACATATGTTATGTGAGTATCATTATTGTATTGTGTGTGTATTAATATGTTGTGTATATATATAATATATGTATAATTTGTACATGATTGATTCATATTTAAAGTTTATAGGTATTTCATTTCATCCAATGATTATTTGTGCTTCTATGAATACATTTATTTTAATTCACTGCAATAATATGTTAAGAGTATAATTTTTGTAATTTTCTATGTTATTTATGTTTGTATATTAGGGTTTTCCTATTTCCAATAAAGTATTATATATATGGCAGTAGACGAACTTCTGGAATCTTTAAATGATCAAGGATATGCGAACGACGTAGTAGTCCTCTAACAGAAGAAGTATGCCCAAATAACCTCTGAGCTAATGGAGAATACACTGATAATCGTAGAGGAATGGTACAAATGAGGATGCCTGAGGGCATATCCCAGCGAAACCACACTTATTTCCTTCATACGCAAAATAATTCTGGGGGCATGAAGCCACACAAGTTCTTTGGCGAAACACTACAAGTTGCTGGGCAATTCTTAGATGGGAAACTAAGCTGGATCATGGATATGCAACATATAATCAACAAAAGGAAATCATCTTTCATGATGTGCAGAAGAGCTTTTGGGAAACATGGAGACTTAAACCGAAAGTCATGCACCGGCTAATCATAAAACCAAGTTCACACACTGCTCATTTTTGTGGTGGCCGAATATAAAACAGAGACAATCGAAAACCAAATTTGGTGAAATACAGAGGCTTGCCTGTCTGTGTATACGAGTGCTATAAATAGTACTCCAACTGCTGCTATGGAAATCATCCTGAACCTTCCACCTTTGGACGTCACAGTTATGGGGGAGGCGAGCATGAGTACATACAGACTTAAACAAACCACATATTGGGCACACCAGAATCAATCATGAAGTTCACATTACTGAACTGGAAATGATATTCAGAACACAGCTAAAGTGCAATGAATGGGACTCGAGGGTAGAATCACTATCATCTGAAAGAATAATCTGGTATACAGATGGTTCAAAAACAGATGTAGGAACAGAAAGATGAGGACAGAAAAGAACGTGATAGTTCTACTTGGCAACAACACCATAAGAAGAAGGGGTATTCCTTGCTGAGACATATGCCATAAGGACATGCTTACAGATGAATATATACTGTGGATATAGAAGAAAACACATCCACATTCAATCCTACAGCCAGAACGCATTAAAAGCTTTGAATTCAATACAGATAAAGTAGAAGCAAGTTTGGGAAGGCAAACTGAGACCGCATAAGCTGGGCATGCTGACAGCTAATGTATAATGGTCTCAGGTATCCCATTATTATGATTATCATTGTTTATCGATTTTTTTCCGTTAGAATGTACCATGTGGATGAGAACAAAGCTGCAAATTCAACTAAATTTCTTACATTTTTTTTGGTTCATTGAACTGACTTTGGAAAGACTATAACTTCACAGGCTCCATCCAGTACCATTATCTTATGCAGACAGTCTAAACTCAAAAGCCCACGTCCTCCCCGTTGTCTAGGGCAATATAACCGTGGAACGGATGATTTAGGATGCAAGCTATTGCAAGCTATTGAGATGCATCCTTTTGCGAGTTTTAACGTCGAGTTGTGCAGTCCTGAGTAGAGCAGAGTAGAATCGGAACGGTAAGCGTATAAGGTGCAAGGTAGCCGAGTGGTTAAAGCGACATTGTTTCAATCACTTTGGCAGCCAGTCAAAGGTTCAAACCCTAGCGACTGCAGAAATTTTGGTGGCCCGAGAAAGTGATAGGAATCGCACGTAAAAAAGTAAGACCTCGTTAAACTTTAGCTCGCACAAGTTGAGACTTCTGAGAAGTGCCGTTCGTGAGGGGACGACAGCTGGTTGACGGAAAAAAACAATTTTAATAAAAAAGTTGCAGCAACTCTATTCTTCCCCGACAGGTTTGAAGACCAAATCTATTTAGTTTTTGACTGTAAAAACCTCTTGGGGGCGGCGTTGCTCCACTCCTAGATAATTGAAGTAGTAGTAGTAGTAGTTCTTTGGGGAGGCCTCAACCGCAGCCAGGCAAGTAGGCCCTCATGGACCCTTTTTGCCATCCCCTGTTCTCCACTTATCTACGTTCATCCTCCTAATTTTCATTTTCGAACCTTTGTGACCTCCTAATGAAGGTCAGTATGTCCGACCACTCCAAGTTGATTAGTTCCTCTTGTTGGAGTTTGTCAACTCCGAAGGTCCCAAATCTTAGCCTCCCGTATGCCTCACACTCGCCAAGGAAGTGAGATGAAGATTTTCGGCAAGTGGGACTGTCTTCTATACCTAACTTGTTATGTCCTGTTAGTATTCCTATGAGGAGGTGTAGTGCTTGGCGATTTCTGCCTAAGAGCCATGTCGTCCTTGACTTATTGGAGCCGGCCACGAAGTCTTTCGACTGCCTGCAGCCGGTATTATCCCTCCAAAGGTTATTCAGCTCTTCTTCTGCCCACTCGTCGAGGGCTGAAGTGGTTTGGCTTCTTGCGATGCCTAGTTCAGGTTCCGGTCCACAGAATGGCGCTGCGGATCCAGATCTGGCGAGTCCGTCTGCCACCTCGTTTTCGCGCACTCCTCTGTGACCCGGGACCCATACCAGCTGAACTTCCTTCGTTTCAGCTAGCTTCACGAGCGCATCTCCGCATTCCTGTACAAGCGCTGAGTTTGGTTTAGGATGGCAGACGGCTCTGAGCGCTGCCTGACTATCCGAATAGATATAAATTCTCTGTTCGGATCCATCTTTCACCTCTTCTCTCGTAGCTACGGATAGGATGGCAAACACTTCAAGCTTGAGAAACTGTTGTATATTTGCCCAAAGCGTAGCTCTCTCGTACTTCTCTTCCCTCCAGGTAGATTCCGGCACCCGAAGCCTGTTTGTCAGTTAGACGCGAACCGTCCGTGTAACTTATTAGGCTTCCTGTGCTAAACTCTCTGAATGGAATAGTAAGAGTAAACTCTCTATTCCATCGCAGTCTGTCTTGTGCGCTTTTCATTCTGAGGGTAGAGATAGGGATCTCCTGTTCCGCCCACTTCGCGATTTCCGCATGACCTATCATCGCTCCTTCGTTCACCCAGACTCCCGAGTCCCGCATCCTCAAATGGACTACCATTGCCTCCTTCTTGATCCAGACTGGAAGCGGGGCAGCCTTAGCAGTACCTCCAACACTGCGGTTGGAGTCGTTCTCATTGCGCCCGTTATTACCAAACAGGCCAACCTCTGAACCTTGTTGACTTTTCGGCCTATTGTGCTACCCTGTGCGCCTGGCCACCACACGGCTAACCCATAATGGATCTTTGGTCTTACGACTGCCGTGTACAGCCAGCGCATGATCTCTGGATTGGTGCCCCAATTGTTTCCTACAATTCTCCGCAGTTGCCATAGGATTGCTACCGACTTTTGAATACGTGCGGCCTCCATGAGAGTTTGGAGTCCAGGACCACCCCGAGGTATTTGACCTGCTGAACTAGCTCCAGCTCTTGCCCAAACATGATAGGTGGCCTGAATCCAACTTTTTTCCTCCGTTTGGTGAACAGGATCATCTTTGTTTTTGTCGGATTCACTGAGAGTCCTGCATCACCGCACCATCTCTGAATTATATTGCAGGTAGCCTGCATACGGTCGCAGACGACTCCGATGAATCGTCCGCTGATTAGGACAACTCCATCGTCCGTGTATGCCTGCGCCTCGAAACCTTCATCTGTGAGTTTACCCAGGAGTTCATCTATTACTAGACACCACAGATGGGGAGAGCCAGCTCCCCTGAGGGCAGCCCTCCCCCACCTCGGATTCCAGTCTGATGTTTCCGGGATACCTCGACCTTTCTCCTCGTAAGCGACTATACAACCCAGCTGACCATCGAGTGAGGCATTCCTCTGGCCATTAGTGCTGCCTCTATTGTCGCTGTTTTTGCCTTGTCAAATGCGCCTTCCACATCGAAAAATACTCCTAATGTTACCTCTTCAAACCTTAATGTCCTTCCGATTCTTCGCCCGTTGGTAGTTCCCGACACCACCCGGGAAGTCTACTTCCAGCAGATATCTGAGCGAATCTTCGGCGGAAGTTGTCCATGTCCCATCTGGATTCTCATGAGCCTAGCGGATTCCGTTAGGGAATTGATTTCCCCACAGTAAGAACTCCAGCTAGCTCTTTTGCTTTTTCTAAGCTCCTTCTTAAATATCCTTCTCGCTGTTTTGTAGTTTTCCCACGCATCCTCGTTGCCCTCCTTAATGTCTTTGTTATGAGCCTTTCTGGTCACTTTTCTCAGGCCCTTCAGCGACTGGTTCCACCAGCGAACCCGGCGCTTTGGGGCCATTTTCAAAGGACATGCCTCTTCAAATGTCTTGGTCATTGATTTTCCTAGTTCTCCTACTTCCTGATCTAGTTGTTCCTCCGAGAAAATCTCTGCCTGATCCCTTGACAGCACTGAGAGAGTTTCTAGGAAGGTGTCCCAGTTGGTTGCTCTAGGGTTCCGGCGTTGAGGATCAGTCTCTGCTTCAGCGTAGACATCAAACCTTATCATTCTGTGATCTGACATAGATATGTCTGCCAATACTTAATAATAATTAAGAGTCTCTCCGGCATTCAGATGATGTAGGATGCTTCCGTCTACGAGCTGAACATCCTCATCGTATTCCTCGCATCGTTCTCTTTTGAGATGAACCGTGGCACATTTGTCGGTCCCGAGTTCCATTCCGATAGTATTATTTTTATTATTACTGTTGAATTCGTTTTTTCAGTCCTTTCGATTCTCAGGATGAAGTCTGAAATAGAATTTTTGTTCTCGTTTCTACGAGAAGATGAGAAAACGCAGTTCTTATGATATCTGATTGCAAAAACTATGCTGTGGATCTGTTAGACAAGCCTGATGCATTTCTAATGTTTCATCATCGCGATTTTGGGAGCTTTTTCTAGTATTTTTGAAACCAAACAATGAAACAATGAAACTTGTTGTACATACACTATCTAGAAGAGTCCAGGACAATTTTTATACATAATACTCCTTACCTGCAAGTATTAGGTCACGATCACGCACAAGTTTAATTTTATGAAGTAAGAAACAAGAAGTGAGAACGAACGAAAAAACTGAACCACACAATAACACTATTTCTAGTGCCATCTTTTTCAGAAGTAACTTTGAAATTCTTACAAAACAACTGATTTAGCGCAGTCTGTGTTGTGGATCGGAAAACCTGATTATTTATTTTTGATTAGATAAAGGTGATAAAGATATCTGATCGACAGGTTTAAAGTGAAATGTATTTTTTTCAACTATCTCTTTATGGTGGTATTAAACCATGAACCCACACTTCTGCTGGAAATAAATTTGGATGATTATTTATTACAAACTAAGAGAAGCAGAGTCATTTGATCAAAGTTCTAGTTTATGAATTGTTGACAAAGTAGTTCACTTCATAGACTTGAAGTTGAAAAATGCAATTCAGGTTTAAAGACTATGTTCATTAGTCACATCAGAAAAAAAGGAATCTAGTATTTTAGTTTATTTGAAAAAGATAAATATATAGATTCCAATCTATTGGCAACTCTACATAGTGAATAGTTGTTAGAGTAATATTCAATTCACTGGACCATTGTTGCTTTGGTTGAAATGAATCGGTTTATTCCACCTATTATATTACATAATAATATCGATTTTATTGACAGTAACCATACATATTCATAAAGGAATACAAGTACAAGCATGAATGTGATGTCAAAATACAGAGTTCAAAATTCTGTTCATAAACAGATTTTGTTCTTACACTCAACCAAGTAGAACTTATTCTAATATCAATAAACAAAAATTAATCAAAATAAACAAAAATAAGCTAGAGACTAGTTTTATGGATTGGGGGTGTAAGCATTGACTTGTGTCGAACATTAATGTTATAAACGTGTGCACGAAAGGTGATTTTGTTATAAAGATAGGCAGGGCATTTGGTAAGCAAAAGTTTATGAAACAGAGTGGAAGAATGTAAAGCTCTTCTTTCTGCCATGTTGAGCCATCGTAAAGCTATCAAGGAATCAGTCATGTGATCTCTCTTTCTGAGACCACAGATCAAACGAACACATGCATTTTGAAGTATCTGTTGCCTTAACCGGTCCATAGTTCCATAGGTCCATAGTTTGCATGCGATAATCATAGAAATATATATTATATACTTAATATATATTTCTATGGCGATAATACTATCGACTCACATAGTAATGTTTTGGTTTTTGTATTCAACAAATCCCTATTTGGTCTAAGAGCTGGCTACGTAGGAGTACGGGTGACTCGGTGCAATAGTATATTGTGTACCTAGTAGTACAAGCAATACATTCCCGGACGACAATGTAAATTGTTGGCCGAGGCGAAGCCGAGGCCAACAAGCATTGAAGTCTTTACTACGAGGTACACATACTATTTTTTCTGACATCGCAATCAGCATTATCAAAAACTAAGGAATTCTACATATTGTTTGCGTGAATTCAATAACTGTCTAAAATGTAAACAAGCCGCCGCCGATAGTATCGCGAATATCTTTGTAATTCTTCCACTTAGCCTTCTGGCGTTTTGCAGGGATTCCAGTTTAGAGAAACAGAATGAGTATAGAAATTGCCAGAAGTGCACCGAGTATAACCTCCGAATATTACGCAAATTTTCTGTCCTGCACCTTATGAAGTAGTTAACGTAAAAAAGTTGCATATTTAACCCTCTACCCTCGCGTTATTCTTCCGGGGTGCCTTCTGGGGTGCTATTCTCGAATCATTCGACTTCCAATTCGTATACGAATAAAAGAGACAGATATACATATTTCATGTGTATCAGTGTGAAATAGAAAATCGAAATCGCATACGTACAAACTCGAGAATAGAATCGTTGGCCCGTCTTACGCGACGACGGTAACAACCGAACCTGTAAGTGCTAAAATTTACCCCGTACCCCTACGTAGCCAGCTCTCCGTCTAATTAGCATATATCGTTCTTAACCCAAAGTAAGCTGTCTTAACAATGTGCGAGATATGCACAGTGTACTTCATCGAATCATCTATAACTAATCCTAAATTTTTTGCACTGGATTGAATTGGCAAACTAGCCCCATTCATTTGAATATCAAGATTAGGCAAGCATCTATTTTGAGATGCCTTTTTTCCGAATAACAGAACCTTAGATTTAGTTGAGTTAATTGATAGGCAATATTTATCAGATAGTGATCGAAGCGATTCAAAATCATCATTCAGGATATTGCATGTCTTGTTTATATGGGTTTGTCAAACCTTTTTCATAAAAATTACTCAAATGAATTCGTTCATTTGATCAAGACAAACGTACATCATTTGTGATAATCAAGAATTTGAATCACTAGTCGAAAAATGTTTGGTTAATTATTTAATCAGATTTGCCTGAGATTGGGGAATGAGTAATTCCAATAGATTCGGTGCTTCTGATTCTTCAAAACGAGTTCAATATCTCCCTGAGCATAAGGCAATACCGGTGTGTCTTCTATACCGTACGTGTGTCTCTGGATATAGGTTGAGACCGCATATGGTGGGCATGCTGATAGCAAATGCATAATGATATCAGGTGTCCCACGAAATGCTCTGCATCTGGTGTCAGAGACCCCTATACCCATCACGCGACTACGGTGGAATAGGGTGTTGAAGACACCATCGTAACAGGCCATTATGAATCCCTTGGTCTCTGACTATAGCTCAGTTGACCTGAGAAAGGCAAAAATCAAATGCTTGGATAAGCCAAGGACTTTGATGTTGTTGAAGAAGACCCCAAGCATTGCCTTATCCGTATGTTGCTACAGAAGGACCTGAGTCTCCACAGCTCTGATGTGAGCTTTTTGCTGAACGGGTTCCAACTCGGTGACAGAGTTTGGGTTCGTCTGTCCAGTGTTGAATACGAGACCAAGTTCATCGGCTGCACGAGTTGCTGCCTTGAAAATAAATACTGTAATTCCTGCTTTTTTATAGTAGCGGACTTGCATAGAAGGGGATCTGAACTCCTGAACTCTGGGTCTGGGGAAGTATAACTGGGGAACGGACGATTTAGGATACAAGCTCCTAAGAAGATGCATCAATATGCAAGTTTCAACGCGAGTTGCCGCAAGCAGATTTTCTTTTATCCATTTCACCACTCCAAAGGAGTAGAGTAGGATCGGAACAGCAAGTATATTAGTTTTAACAACTGTTTCCCGACAGTTCTGACGACCAGATCTGGAGGAGTTTATCCTGATGCTTGCCGTGGAGAGAGTTTTAACTACGGTTACCTCTTGGGGGCATCGTTGCTCCACCCCTAGGTAAGTATAAGTCTCTCCGGCATCCAAATGATGTAGGATGCTTCCGTCTACGTGTTGAACAGCCTCTCCGTATTCCTCGCATCGTCCACTTTTGAGATGAACCGTGGCACATTTGTCGGTCCCGAATTCCATTCCGATAGCATGCGTGTACTCTTCCGCCACCCTAAGGAACTGTAGGTCCCTTTCTCCAAAGGCATACAATTTGAGGCCATGTAAAAGAGATGGGTGACTTTATGCCTTCGGTTACGGGGGGTGCCGCAGTTGTATCCAAGGGTTTTCCTGAGTGCAACGGACAATCGCAATAGGAAGATGCAGAAGAGAAGAGAGCTGAGGGAGTTTCCCTGAAACACGCTCCTACTAAAGATTGCCTGCTCTGTTTGCACACTGACTTGAGCAGATCTTATGGTGAAGCGAGTCCTCCGGGGCGGCTTCTGCTGTCACTGATCGATCTGGCACCTGAAGGCATCTGGGCAAATTAATGATTAGCTCATGCGAAGTTGTTTCAAATGCCTTGCGGTAATCGATCCAGACCATCGAAAGGTTATATTTATTCTGTAGGGAGTCCTGTATCTATCGAAGGGCAGGTTCTCCTTATTATTACTATCATAATCATAATCAATATCATTATTGTATAGTGGTGGATAGTCGTCAGTTTGAACTAGGGATGCACCGAGTACCCGGTTAATACTCGGTTATGGCGATACCCGGCCACATTACGAAGAAAACGGTTAACCCGGTTTCACCGGGTACCAATTAGTACTCGGCAGCCTAGTCCGGGTACACTGTACCTAGTTCGGGTACACTGAAAAAAAATAATATTAATTGTTCAAATTTCATTTTTTATTTAAGCATTTAAATGTAAACACATTCATTTACCCTAAAATAAACATATTGAAAAAATAGCATACCGAACACTTTTAGTTCACTTCACAAAGAGCGCTAAGGTTAGGTATATGCTCTTCAGACTTATGATGACTGCCGTTGTTACTATTAGTAGTATTACTATCAATGACAGTGCCATTATTATAATCACCATTATTTTGGTTTCTATTGAGTTCTGTAATTGTAAAAGGCTCACTTGTCTCAGAATCGATACTTTTACTTGTTTCCAGGTTGAGTTTGAGTATCCCATTTTTAATATTTTCTTTTATATTTTTTTCAAAAAATATGTTTGTATAATATTCCTACACCACACTTCGCTTGTTAACACTTATTGATGTTTTGATAAATAACGAATAATCATCAATATTCAACATCAAATAATTGCACTTTTAAGAGGAGACCGAAGTGCATGCAGTTGCAGAGAAGTGTTATTGTGTTCTAATAAAGTTAGGTTATGTGAATCTGTTCGCAAGTCATTTACATGTGTCTACCCGTTACTCGGCAAATACCGGGTACTCGGTATTTGTTACTCGGCCTAGACGTACTCGGTACCCGCTTTGTGAATTTTAGATCAAATTAGGTACTCGGCATTGTAAAAATCACTACCCGGTGCATCCCTAGTTTGAACACCATGTAAACTGATTAATTTTTTGAAAATAAGTTGATCAATTCTAATACGATTTTTTATTCAACCATTAATTGATAAAATCAAATGATTTATTTCCCTAAAGTAAAGTATATTTTTTAAATCAGCTCTCCACGGAAAATGTGGATATTGATAAAATATACAGGGTGTTAAATTAAAAGAAAATATAAGAGTGAGCATTGGAAGAGGGGCTGAAAGATATACCAAACATGAATACGTACTGCGATATCTCTCTCTATATGCTTTTTGAGGTGTTTTTTGTTTTTCGTGAAAATAAAGTCATGGAAGTTATCAAGGGCGGATAGTTTTTATTAGAATGCAATGTACATATATCTAGTGATGTCGATTATCTGATATGATTAAAAAAATCTGAGAAATATGATATCGGTTTAGATAATGCAACAATACCTATTATATTTCTTTCCATATTTTCCATATTCAATGGAATACACGGTATTACGAAATCATGTAGCAATTCAAAAGATAATAAATCAAACAAATAATATATCATACTCAATGGAAAGAAGGTTGATGGAGGAATGAAGGTTGAGAGAATGTGGTACTGTCGGTTTTTACGGGTTTCCATTTCAAACCAAGTGCGCTACTGTATCCGAATAAACCCATCAGCGCAACACATTACGACGCATGGGAGTACCACAAGGCACGGTTCTTGGACCTCTCAAATTTAATAAACACCTGAATGACCCAAACAAACTTGATACCGTGGGCACCATAGTGATTTTAGCATGATGACACAGCTGCGGTTTACCAGGACAAAAACTGACAGGATCCTCAGAGTTAAGTTGAAAACGACTTCATCCACGTAATACAATGGTTCGAAAAAAGAATTCTTACGATAAACATTGAAGAACCCTTTTTTATCCTATTCACCATCTAAAATAATAAAATCCCAAATTATAGACTGGGAGATGGTGACATTCAGGTGAAGATTTTCTCGTGTACGCCTCTGAGACCAGTGAAAATTCTGAAAAGAATGATGAAAAATTTGAGAGGTCGCCGCGTGGCTTTCATATAAAAAATTCGATTTTTATTGAAAAATATATGTGTTTTGGTACGATTCTATCGCTGCTGCCATGTACACCAACGGCATGTTAAGATAGACAGCGAAAATATTATAGGCATAAGGATTACACATAGCCAAATGATGGCGTTAACATGTGGAAAAAAAATTTAAATTTTCTCGTTGCAGCCAATCGAAATAATGATAATAATATTTTTATTCCTTTGGTTGAAAAGTACAATTGAAAAATCAATGTCCAATAAACAAAGAAAATGTCAAAAGAAAAGACAGCAAACAATACACAATTTCTCAGTACAAAACAGTCAAAAAATATATAAAAACATACAAAAAAAAATTTAACACCAGAGTATTCGGTAATTCAGAACACAACACTTAGGAGTAAACAGTACAACCAAATCTGCTAAAGCTGAAGATCTCATGTTAGTCGATTAGTGAATTCTTGAATGGTGTAACGAGTCCTTTGAAGTAACATTTTTCTCAGCTGACTTTTGAATACATGAATATTTGGAGAATTCTTAAGAGTTATTGGAAGAATATTGTATAATTTACACCCACTGTACTCTACGCTTTTTTCATACAAGGAAGTTCTATGAGCGTTTGTTAGGATTAGATCTCTAGAATGGAATGGAAGTTTCGATCATAAATGTACCATAAAAAAGTGGCATACGGTTTGCGGATGTCGAAGTGAGGTTAAGTGCCGGAATTGAATTTTTATATGGCCACGCGGCGACCGCTCAAATTTTTCATCAGTTTGTTCAGAATTTTCATATCTTTCATTGGTCTCAAAGGCATAAAGGAGAAAATCGTCACCTGAAATCTGTCACCATCTCCCAGTCTACTATAATACACTCTCTTTTACTCAAATAAAAATGAAACATGATGTCAATTATCTTTGCCTCATTGTACATAAAAGGCTCAGATGGAATAAACACGCCGAAGATGTTGCCGCTATCCCAAAGTTATTGCTTTCCTTTCAAGAAAATCCATTGGCTAATGTACACCAAAAAAATCAAAAGTATTGATAGAAAAGAAATAGATCACTTCTTACCAGAAGCTGAAGATACTGACTACCTAATGACAAAGGAAAAATAAGTAAATTTAATTCCTCTTCTTCCATGTCGTCGTGAAGAGCTTTGTAAAATGAATTTGGATGATATAGAAGATAAAACCCACCATGTTATGATTTAAATTCATAATTCTAAAACGAATATGGAAAGAACCTTGCCGTCATTGGAGAAATAGTATATTGTGTATCTAGTAGTAAAAGCAATACATTCCCGGACGACAATGTAAATTGTTGGCCGAGGCGTCAAGCCGAGGCCAACAAGCATTGAAGTCTGGGAATGTGCTTTTACTACGAAGTACACATACTATTTTTTCAGAAATCGCAATCAGCATTATCAAAAACTAAGGAATTCTACATATTGTTTGCGTGAATTCAATAACTGTCTGAAATGTAAACAAGCCGGCAAAAATATTCCCGTATCGTTTTCGATTCGGGAATATTTTTCCCGTACCGTTTAGGTACGAAAACGGCCCGGGAAAGTTCGTTGCTTAGCAACGGACTAAAATACTAGATTAGCGTATTTTGAGGCCTGAAGTTGCTCCGAGAAAGTGGGCATTCTTGAACGATTTCAGAAGAAGTACTTTCCCGTACCGTTTAGGTCCGAAAACGGTCCGGGAAAGTTTGTTGCTTAGCAACGGACTAAAATACTAGATTAGCGTATTTTGAGACCTGAAGTTGCTCCGAGAAATTGGGCATTCTTGAACGATTTCAGAAAAATAATATTTCTTTATAGGTACAGAAAATGTTTGTCATTACGTCGTAAATTATTGGTTTATTATAAAAAGGGAAAATGTATACAACTACAACAACTATATTGGTATTCACACTTTTGGAAAAGTCGCCTGCACAATTGCTGAAATTATGTTACTCGCTGATAGTGGTGGTAGTATAACCAACTTGAAGAGACACGGAGGATGTAAATCAACCAATGTAGCAGAGGGATACGTAGAAAATTCTTCAAGAAACAAAATTCACAAAGCTTCACAGATTGAAAGGAGCCGTAACGAAATTAATATCCCGAAAACTAGTACAATTACTAATGTGTCTAATTCTAATTTAAACACTGCCACTTCTGTTAATATCCCTAATAATATCAGTATAAGTAATTGTCATAATTATTATTCATGAGTAATGTATTCATAAGAGTGATTGTTATATGTAATTGTCTATTAGTTCATATGTTATTATCCATCGATATCCTTTTCAACCTACAAAACGATTACAGAAAAAATATTGTACGTAACACGATCCAAAAAGGAATTTAAGGGACTCGCAAAAAGTTCCTACTCATCCCGTAAAATTTTACTTCTGGAACTTGTTACTGAATTACTATTTTGTTCTTGCATTATTATTTGTAGTTACTTTTTAACTAATTAATGATAAACTATTAACTAATAATTGAATTAACTTGGTAACTATGGATCAAATCATGTGGTGCTAAGATATTTTGATTTGATTGTGGATTTAATTTTAACTAGAATTTAACTAAAATTCGTACCAACGGCCATAAGTCCACTAAAGACCAATTATTCTTGTTAAGTTTTATTTTAGAACTTTAAAGGATCTTATCAGATTTCAGATGGAGCAATGTGCAGCAGGAATATCTAGTATGAAAAACACCAAGAACGCACGCCTGGTAACAGAGAGGTTTCAGGTTATGTTCCCAGCCGGGGTGGTCTTTTTTCATTTTCAGATTTGCAAGTCTGGATAATTGAAGCTCGTGTCGGCTGGGAATAATTCTCCACGATTCATTGTTGCGTTAATAATTAACGGTGCTGCTCCTAAGGTGGCGTAAGGAGTTAGTAACAAGGCCTATCCAGAACACACGGCTAATGACCATAGCAGTCGATGCCAAAAACACCAAGGAAAAAAAACAACAGGAAAGACGTCAGACGCTGAATTGATCGTGAGCAGAAATAAACTAGTTATTAATTATACAAGGGAAAAAGTATTAAATTTTAACTCGATGTTTTTTGTCTCCGGACGCGAAGCGAAGGGAGATAAAAACCGAGAGGTAAAATACACCATTTTTTTCTGTGACGAAAAAAACGACGGTTCAATATTGAAAAATGTTATTACAATATCTGCAAGATATCTCCATTACGGTGAAGGATAGATGGATGATTCCATGAGCAAAATGATATTATTTCCTGACCTCTACAAAATGAAAATAATGAAACTTACAGTTTTTCTGGGCGGGTCTCAACTTTGTTTTTTCAAATGGACTATTATTATGAGTTTTTCGGTTTCTACATGGACAATAAAAGGTACTTTATTGAAGTCTTTTTTCGAAAATATTAACGGTTTTCGAGATTTTTAGCATGACAGCTTTTTTTCTTCTAAAATTGGTTACTCATCATATTTGAAATTACAAAGTTGTGCAAAGTCCCATCAGAATTCGATGTAGGCCAAATAATGTCCGTTGGTGACTCTCACAAATGATATATCTAAAATCGACCAGTGTTATACAGGGTAAGAAAAACAGCTGGCCAAACATTGTAAATAAAAATGTGCAAAATCATCCTTATTTTAAATGGATCACCCGGTAAATTATCGATTCGTAAGAATGGCCAACAAAGGCTCTACAAATTTTATCGAATACTCCCTATGGTTATTATCAATAGTTTTTCAAAGATTTGTTTTCGAAAAATAGAAATTCTTCCTATTCCTTCGCCATAATTTTAATGAACGACGAAATTCATATTTGACGACTGCGATCGATGTTTGTAACACATTTCTCGTAATGAAATACCTTCTCATTCCTTCATTCGATGCATAGTTTTTGTCTAACCCCTTCTTTAAATTATCGCTTCATGCCTATAATTACTCTTTTAGAAGATAACAACAACCTTTCAAGGAAAACCGAATAAAAGATTTTTTGAAATTCAATCAGTACGGCAGGTAAAAATATTTGCCTGCCAAGTAGTATAATAAGTATTGAAATCATTGTACGAATTGAAATCTTTTCGATCCAATTTAATCAAAATGTTGATTTCAAAAACTGATTTGGTTGATATGATTTTCATATTAGGTATATCAGAAAGAAATTGTTTATTGGCAAGTAGAATTTATTCTCAACAGTATTCAGATAGAACGCTTCCAGATGAAAGATCATTCCAACTCATAATGTGTGAATAGTAAATAAAAAACACTTTTGTAAATGAGAATAATGTTCTTCGTACAATAAAGTATAATTGATTTTGATTTGAAAAGGTCCTGACTAGATTTGTGGAAACTGGATTTGTGGAAACCAGCCACTAATGAGGATAATGAATTGAGAGATCTCCTTGCTGTTGAAGAAGATCCTCCTAGGAGTCAACGGCAGATTGGTCAAATAGTGGATATAAGTGAGAGATCAGTGCAACGAGTTTTGAAGAAGCATCGTTTCCATCCATACCATGTTCAATTACATCAGGAACTACTACATGCAGAAAAAAATTGAGATTTTGCAATTGGGACATGGAAAAAATTCGTCGAAACGACAAATTTTTCAATAACATGAATCGACATTCCATAAAAATGGATTTGTAAATCGACATAATTACCATTATTATTCGACAGAAATTCCATACTTATTGAGGCAGGTGGATTATCAACATAGGTGGTCTATAAATGGGTGGGGAGGAATCGTTGGAGAATAAGTTACTGGGCCATACTTTTTTAAGGACATCTGAATGCAGCAATGTATCTCAATTTCCTATGAAATTATTTTCTAGGTTTGTTGGAGGATATTCCTCTTGATCTTCGCCATAGAATGTGGTTACAACATGATGAGCCCCTGCTCACTATTCAGGAGAAGTGAGAGATCATTTAAATGAGGTATTTCCCAATAAATGGATAGGACGGAATAGACCTGGCAGGTGGCCTGCTAGATCACTAGATTTAACAAAACTGGATTTTTTCTTATGGGGATACATGAAAAATATTGTTTACGTTGAGCCACCAACTTCATCCGAAAATATGCGAGTTAGAATAACGAATGCTTTTCGTAGCATTACACCAGTTGTCTTGTGCAGGGTGGAACGGTCTTTTGAACATAGAATTCAGCTCTGCATTCAAGAACATGGAAAATATGTTGAACATATTTTGTAAAGTGTCAATTTAACTTTCATTGCACTTTTCTTGTTACAGTTTAATTATTTGCAAATTGACAATTCAAATAACTACCTGGAGCTTAAGCCCAGAATTTATAATTAATGAATATTCACCATAACCTGAAATAAATTGATTTATTAGTAATATTAATTTTTTTTTTCTATAATCGTATTCGGTTTTATACTGCACGAGATTTGTGTGTAAAATTCTGCATCAAATGAAAACAATAGGTTTTCCATTTAGAATAATGTGAGACTACATTTCATACAAAAATGAAAAAAATGTTTGGCCACGTTATATGAAATGTACATAATTGAAACAAGATATCTTTTGTACATCCTTATCAGTCGACTCAAATGGGTTTCGCCATAAAAAAGGCCATTAATTAAAATTATGGCGAAGGAATGGGAAGAATATCCATTTTTCGAAAAAAAGCGTTTTGAGACAAAACTATTGATTTCAACCATCGGACATATCCAATGAAATTTGTAGAACCTTTGTTGGCGCTTCTTACGGATCGATAATATACCGGGGGTTCCATTTAAAATAAAGAAGATTTTGCACATTTTTATTTACAATGTTTGGCAAGCTGTTTTTCGCACCCTGTATATCACAAGTCGATTTTAGATATATCGTTTGAGAGAGTCACGTACGTACACTATTTGACCAGAAATAAATTTTAATGGAACTTTGTAGAACTTTATAATTTTTAATATAATAAGTGAACAATTTTGCAAAAAAAAAAACTGCCATGCTAAAAATCTCGAAAACCGTCAATATTTTTGAAAGAAGGACTTCAATAAAGTACCTTTCATTTTCCATTTAGAAACCGAAAAACTTATAAAAAATACAGGTTTCCATTTAAAAAAAGAAGTTGAGACACGCCCAAAAGAAACTGATCACCCTGTGCAAGTTTCAATATTTTCATTTTGTAGAGCTCAGGAAATCATCCATCTATCCTTTACCTTTACCGTGGTGGCTGTGTGGGTAGAGCGTTCGTCTTTGGAGCGAAGGGTCGAGGGTTCAAAGCCTCGCATAGTCATCGGTCTCGTGCATGGCATCACACGTTGAAAGATAGGGGCTGCGTCTTCCCTAGCTCACACAAGTCTCTCGAAGACTTCCGAGGGTTGCGCGTAGGGGTGCAATCGGTTGACGGAAATAACAATTTTTTTTAACAATTTTTTTTGCCGTAATGGAGAGATAGAAAACCGCGCTCTTGTTGCAGGACCCTGTACATTATATTATTCAAGTCAGAAAGTTTTGAAATTAGAATTTTTAAACTTGTAAGCTGTTGTACTTATATACCAAAAATTAGACAAGCGCCAGCGTTACTAAAGAAATTTTTAAAGTAATCAAATATCGGTATTTAATTCTGTGATTTGATTTAAAAACTGCAAACTTAGTAGTTGTTCAGTAGTTATTTTGAATAATATACAGGGCAATTCAAATTCGACTCCCACCATTGGGATCTCCTAAACTACTAAACTACAGGAGACACGTCGAAGCTTAAATTGGGGCAAAGTTGCGTATTCTGGTAATTAACAAAATACTGTTTTGAAACTTGGAAAATTCCGAGTATTTCCGGAAATATCGGGAAAAAACTGAAAATCGGAATTTTCGTTTTTACTTTTTTCTATCGTTATTTGACAACATAGCTCAAAACCAAAAGTACATTTTCATTGATACTTTTTTCAGCTACACGTTTTCATGTTCAGATTTACTATCTGACGTTTTGTCTTCTGGCATTCATCATCAACTCTTTTTTTCTGTTATGGGGGCCATATTGTTTTTTTATACATAAAAATAGTGATTCTCATTTTGATTTCATTGATGTATAATTTGTTATGATTTGCACTTCTGAAACCACAGATATTAAAAAAAAACAACTTCATCTGAGATGGTCATGACTCCATCGAAAAATTTTGTTTAATAAACACTAGTTGTCAGAACTCATTAAACATCATAAGTTTGCACAAATACTTCAGTCGAAATGTCCTCATTCTCAAATGAAGAAAAACGAGATATGTTGAAACTTTATTATAAATTTGATAGGAATAGTAGGAAAACAGCACAAATTTATTTTGAATTATATCCGGAAAGACAACAGCCGGATAGAACACTATTCGGAATTTTGGACAAACACTTTGCTGAGTACGGTGCGTTTCAAAAAACAAGAATGAAAAAGTATAATAACAAGTGTTCGACATGATGGCCTTCCTCTTGAATACACAACCCAGCTCGTCGTCTCAAATTAAGAACAGCCCTAACAATATCCCTTCTTCTGATAGACCTGAATTGCGTGATGATATTGTCTCTAAGTTCATCTACTGTGTCATATTCTTGCTGTCCATAGATTCTGTTCCTTAAAGTGCCCCACAAGAAAGTATCCAAAACTGTAAGATCAGGTGACCTTACCGGCCACCTCACTGGTCCAGAATTTCCTAACCACCTATTAGGAAATATTTGGTGTAAATATTCGCAAACTGCTCTTTTATTGTGTGGTGGAGCCCCGTCATGCTGAAACCAGCAGCTGTTATAGTAAACAAGGGGAAACGTATCCATATATTCTTCGAATTCGTTTCTTAAGAACCGAAGATAGGTTTCCCCGTTCAAAGTATTAGAGAAGAAATGAGGTCCAAGTATTCGGTCGTCATAAATTCCAGCCCACACATTAAAACGAAACCGAACTTGTGGTCTGACTTCTCTGAAGTGTCGTGGATTATTTTCACTCCAAATGTGCTCATTATTTTTATTAAAAACACCACAGTTCGAAAAAGTACTTTCGTCGGTCCAAATAATGTTTTTCAAGAAGTTTGTAGGGTCTACCCTATTCGAGAGCCAGCTACAAAATTCCATCCTTCTCTCAGGATCACCTGGATGTAATTTTTGTGAAATATGTATCTTATAACATCTCAAACCACTTTTTTTGAATTCCCTCCAAACGCTCGTCTGTGGCACATCCATTTCTGCCGAGACTTGATGTGTTGATTTGGAAGGATCTGCATTTATCTAAAAAAGTACCAAAAATAATTATACTTCTTCGAATATGGAATGAACATTTATTTTACCTGGGCTAATAAGTTACGTCTAATATTTTGTTCCATTCTGCTTCCATATTTCATTCTTGGTTTTAGAAATGCACCGTACTCAGCAAAGTGTTTGTCCAAAATTCCGAATAGTGTTCTATCCGGCTGTTGTCTTTCCGGATATAATTCAAAATAAATTTGTGGTGATTTCCTACTATTCCTATCAAATTTATAATAAAGTTTCAACATATCTCGTTTTTCTTCATTTGAGAATGAGGACATTTCAACTGAAGTATTTGTGCAAACTTATGATGTAATGAGTTCTGACAACTAGTGTTTATTAAACAAAATTTTTCGATGGAGTCATGACCATCTCAGATGAAGTTGTTTTTTTTAATATCTGTGGTTTCAGAAATGCAAATCATAACAAATTATACATCAATGAAATCAGAATGAGAATCACTATTTTTCTGTATAAAAAAACAATATGGCGCCCATAACAGAAAAAAAAAGTTGATGATGAATGCCAGAAGACGAAACGTCGGATAGTAAATCTGACCATGAAAACGTGTAGTTGAAAAAAGTATCAATGAAAATGTACTTTTGGTTTTGAGCTATGTTGTCAAATAACGATAGAAAAAAATAAAAACGAAAATTCCGATTTTCAGTTTTTTCCCAATATTTCCAGAAATACTCGGAATTTTCCAAGTTTCAAAACAGTATTTTGTTAAGCACCAGAATACGCAACTTTGCCCAATTAAAGCTTCGACGTATCTCCTGTAGTTTAGGAGATCCCAATGGTGGGGGTCGAATTTGAATTGCCCTGTATATATAAACTTCGATTATAGGTTCATTGAGAAAGGGCTGAATTATTGTAAAATTTTTAGTAGTAGTACAAGGTAATGATAGGTTTTGTCCAAAGAGACTATTTAGACTTAATTCATCAGCCTTGGAAAAATAGTCAGCAAATAACTCTGCTACCTCCTGTACATCATCCACAATTTTCGAATTATGCTTCAAAGAGATGATTTTAGTATGTGACGAAAAATAGCTATTTATGATACAAGTTCGTAAAGTAGGACTTTTTTGTATGAGCGTGAAATTTGTTAAATGAGGCGCAGCCGAGTTCAACAAACACGCGAGTACAAAATAGTTATTTATGTATCAAGGGTGTAAAGTAGGCGTTTATGGCTTGAGGCGTGGATGAAGGCCTTAAACGCATTTTACGCACGTGATACATACAAAATTTTATGCACTAGCGGTTTTATAGCGCGAATCACAAATACTGACTTGAATTGCAATGGTCTACACGTTTCATACGTACATAATTAAGGGTAACATAATATGAGGAATGTGAAACTATAGTAGCTGCGTGCTATATTGGAGAACCTATTTCAAATGAATAGATCATCACCGAAAAAATTGCCAACGATTATGAAGAAATGTTAGAAAGAGTATTGCTCTATTGAACTGAAATGATTCTAATTCGTGTTAGGAATTGCATGAAATAATGTGTGAGTATAGACAATTTGAGAATTTTGTCTACTTTACGGCCCGCCGGGCCATAATGTGCCCACGGGCGATAAAGTGCCACTTTACGTCCGGCGAACCGGGCGGTAAAGTGTACTTTACCGCCCGCTAGTGCATAAAAGCCCTTTACGAAAGTGTTTCATAAAAAGTTTTCTCTTCAACAGTTATTATATTGCCAAAATGTAGCAATTATATCATTAATTTGAATGTTTAATGACATGAATAGTCGTCGTATTATCAAAAAAAGACTTTTTTTGACGCAAAATACTGTATTTTTCAAAAATGCATAAATGTATGAACAGTGTGTAAAAAATTACTTTACGCACAGTTGATGATTTTACGCACAGGTGATTATTTAAGAACTTGAAAGAAAAAGTATTTCTTTACGCACTTTCCCACTTTGATTTGAAATATTTCGAAAACAGTTACAGCCGTATGCATAGTCAATTCCAGCGACTCGCCGGAGTTTTGCCGCTCGCTACACAAGAACTATAATGCACAGTCGAGCTCCAAAAAAGTGGTACATCGCCAGCGTTTTGCCAAAATGTGACTTATCACGTGGTTGTCACTTTTTTGGTGCTCGACTGTGCATTATAATCCTTGTGTAGCGAACGGCGAAACTCTGGCGAGTCGCTGGCAATTGACTATGCATACGGCTGTTAGTCACCGGTTTTTGACAATATACATGATATCCGTTCAGAATTTTACATAGAATCTAAAAGTGTGATAATATATAGAGGTTCATGTTCAAAACAAGAAAGTTGGGTTCCATTTCTTGTACAACCTGAATACATTTTGGGCGGATAACAAAAGTAAACTACAACTTTTTCAAATTCGACTAAATTATACTTTTCCTTGTATTTATCGATGCAATTCCCAGAGGATGCCCCTGTATTTTGACCCACATAGTCACCAAAATATCGCCCTGTATAATGACAATATTACTCGTAATTGAAAATCGCTATTCATATGTTTTGAAAAAATACTGTCCCAATATCTCACCTGCTTCTATCATTTCTTGCTGGAAGACAGTTTTGATTTTTAAAATCAACACAAAAATGGTGACTATGGATATGGTGACGAAAATAATCAACACGAAAACTCTGAAATCCATTGTCCCAGGAAACACTTCACTAGAAAATGCCGGCTACATATTATCCTTCCGCTGCCCAAATCATTCCGAGCTACTTGATTGGATGAAGTTGATTGCGAATTTATGCCACTTTTCCCAGAAACCAAGTTTTCGAAATTTCTACGAAGTGAACCTTCACAATCGTTTGAAAATACTGTGTGAAAACGCCGAGCAACTCACTTATGAACTTTTGCTTGCCTGGAACGTGGCTAATATCAAAACAATGTTGATATTTCCAGTACTGTTGATTGGCCCGCATTTCATGATGGAATTTTGTTAGATAACTCTGAGTAATAACAATTATCGACTTTTTAGCTAAACAGGTGCAATTGGTGATTGATTATTCGTGACAACTCCAGAAAATCGTGAATGTAATTCTGATAATCAAGTAAAAGAGGCCCTCGATATCGTAGGTACAATACAATTTGTGAACACCTGCTAAAATCTGATGAGACTCATTATGGATTTTGACCCTGTAGAAAACATGTCTTTGATTAATGCAAAACTTATTTTAAACGTCATCCACCGTAAATGATTAAGAACTCACAGTCAAAACAACAGAGAAATGCCTGATTATTATTTTAAAATACCGTCACGCTTTTGTATATTCCATATTCATTTTCTGGTCAATTCGTTTCTCAACGATGAAGCAAAAAATAGTTATTATTGTATTGAGTGCGTAAAGTCAGTATTATTTTAATGGCACATGAGAGTTTTCATTTTTGGCTGAGACCGCAGGTCGAGGCCAAAAATTCTCTCGAATGTACCATGAAAACACGAATTTTACAAACAACATTTATTGTACAACTGCGTGAATGTGAATTTATATCGTCTGAAGTATATTAAAAATAAATACTTCCAATATATCCTGACGTGGTTTTTTGTCCTGATGAGTTATCGCTTTTCTTGAATTATTCAAAGTTTTCGTAGGTAATACCACAAGTGTATCGGTGATTATCGAAATAGCAATTCCTTTGAATTTGATTCGTTACCGAGAAGGAATTAACGATAATCGCCGATAACGAGTTGTATGTGTTAAGATTATTTCATGAATAAAATCGAAACCATTTTTATTTATTTACTATTGAATTTAACTAGGAACATTAATCCCGCATTTAGTTCTGAAATTATTCAACGAACAAAACATTTACTTGATATTTCAAACATCCCTCTATTTTAGTTACCAATGACAGAGCGCGTCATTCGTAGTTTCGTCATTGCATGTCTTGTCTACTGCTCTCGCTCGAGGTTATGTTTTGATAACATTTCGATTTAGTGATTTGATTAATCAACAAGTATGCAAAATTTGTCGAAAATTGTGAAGTTGATATGAATTAATAGTGAGTGCTTATTTAGTTTTGTTCAAAGCTTGGTGTTGTGTCATTATAGCAGCTTGCTAGTGGTAAGTTTGTGTTTTGATAATAACCAATCAGGAATCGAACTACAAAATCGAAAACACATCATATACATATCCAGTAGCCAATCAAGAGCCGAACTACAAAATCGAAAACATGATGTTTTCATTTATCAACACAAAAATTTTAACCAATCATAACACGCTATTTTAGCAAGTGAAATAATCAGTAAAATCGAATTCAAAAATTTTACCTGTCTGAAAAAAAATAAGTCCAAAATAACTAAATAATACTTCTCATTTCCATACATGTTATCTATAATGTTATCGATACTTCCAATACATTTTCACAGCAATGTTGAAAAGTACATTGAATGTTAAGGAAAATACTGATATGAGGAAGTTTTCAAAATTGGTCCCGCTCATCAAGAACAAAAGCGTCGGATACCGAAGAAAGAAATCTAAAGTTTTATCAAGGGATGATATCCCCTAATAGCACCATGAAGTCCGATGGTAATCCATAGGACATCCTCTTAGGACGTTCGGGACGTCCTTAGATCTCTCTGATTCATGATTTTCAAGAAGTAGAATAACAGAATAAAAATTATAATATTATTAAATTGATTTTGTAGAGTAATTATGTATTCCAATATTTTATTATGAATAATTTGATAAAAACCGATTTTGTTACAAAAATTATGATAAAGTCAAAAATAATTGAAAAAATTCAGAAAATCATGATTCAGAGAGACTTCTCCATTTTAATCAGTTTAAAAATCAATAAACCACCTAGTTACAGAGACCATTTTAAAGTAGACATTTCAGCGATTAAAATAGTAACTCGAAAAAATCATTTTACACAAAAAAGATATATATCTACAAAGGACCCCGCAACAACCCTTATGGAAAATGGCTCTCGGTGAAATTGGCTGAAACTAGGATATTGTAGATATCGATGTCCTGATTAAATATCTCAATTGGCACAAAGTCCAAAAATGGACAGTTTTTGAGATACAGGGTGTCAAACATGCAGAGAGAAGGATATTACTTACCTTCAAAAAATCAATAGTATGGCGATTATTTCGTTACAAAAAGTTAGGGAATATAATTGCAATCTTAATATCGTCGACTCGAGTTGTAATGAAACGTTATAAGACACCATATACAGGGTTATTAACAATTACATAATTTTTATGTAATTCTTGGAACAAAATCAATCAAACGCAAAAGCTGGTAGACTTGCAGAATGAGTGAATATCATTTGATTTTGATATTGGGTGATCTGAGATTACTATTATACAGGGTCACTCAAAATTTTCTTTTCTGATTGTATTTATATACAAATATTGTATACAAATTAAACGTTAAGTAGAAAACTAAATATAATATGATCAATAGTTTCTGACTATTGTCTAATTGTTGCATCTTGTACGGATTCTGGTCAACGGCGTAATGATGCAGCTATCAAAAGAGAGACTACTTCATTGAAAATTGTTTTTACTTGTTCATACATTGTCTGTTACGACATTGTAATTACCAGTATGCACATGGTTACTAAAAGGACAAATGAGTCACTGTAATTATAATTGAATGAAACTATGTAACAAAATTATTATTCGATAACTACAGGTTCCTGTTCCATATCCACATCAGCATCGTTTATAACATTCAATAAACCTGTATCAGGATACT
Organism: Chrysolina oricalcia; assembly: GCA_944452925.2. NCBI lineage: Eukaryota > Metazoa > Arthropoda > Insecta > Coleoptera > Chrysomelidae > Chrysolina > Chrysolina oricalcia. The sequence continues at coordinate 16,483,166 of OX101822.2, forward strand.
TTATGTTCGCTTGATGTCAAGCGTAACATAGGTACCATAATGCACTAGCGATGTGTGCACAGGTACCTAAAGTTCGAGCTCCTGACTGGCAGGTACAGTAATATCCAGTTATAGGATCACCTCCATTTTTTAAGGCCTCATCGTCATTACTCCTATATGAAATAAATAGTTGGTGTATTGTAGCTCTTCGGAATCTAGAGTATATTCTCAAACTTATAAATCCTCGTTCTAAAATATTTTCATCGACTTGGAGTTCCTCATCGCCATCTCTATTAAGATTATCTTGTATATACGAAGGAGCAATGTTAACTTGGTAGACGCCATAGGTAATATCTCTCAAATTTTGAATATCTAGAACTGGAAAATCTGGAATTGCTTCATTGATAAGTCTTCTCCATTGAGCCCGTCTCATACGGAGATTCTGTTCTTGTGCTCGAATTTGAACATGATAGCTGCATCATTACGCCGTTGACCAGAATCCGTACAAGATGCAACAAATAGACAATAGTCAGCCACTATTGATCATATTATATTTAGTTTTCTACTTTACGTTTAATTTGTATCGATGTTTCTTAAAAAAATTAAAATAAATACAATCAGAAAAGAAAATTTTGAGTGACCCTGTATAATAGTAACATCAGATCACCCAATATCAAAATTAAATGATATTCACTCATTCTGCAAGTCTACCAGCTTTTGCGTTTGACTGATTTTGTTCCAAGAATTACATAAAAATTATGTAATTGTTAATAACCCTGTATATGGTGTCTTAGAACGTTTCATAACAACTCGAGTCGACGATATTAAGATTGCAATTATATTCCCTAACTTTTTGTAACGAAATAATCGCCATACTATTGATTTTTTGAAGGTAAGTAATATCCTTCTCTCTGCATATTTGACACCCTGTATCTCAAAAACTGTCCATTTTTGGACTTTGTGCCCATTGAGATATTTAATCAGGACATCGATATCTACAATATCCTAAAGTTTCAGCCAATTTCACCGAGAGCCATTTTCCATAAGGGTTGTTGCGGGGTCCTTTCATCTGAACTAAATCATTTATACGCGAGAAAAAAAAAATGCTAAAAAATCGTTTTTTTTGCCATTTTGACAGTTAATTTGGGGTTATGTCGAAATGTGTTGAATGGAGAAGTTTTAGATTTTTTTATTATCTACAACTTCCTCGTTGAACATATTTCGCTAGGAGGTTACGTTTTGTCGCAAATCGCAAAAATCCGTTTTCTTGTTTATAGTTATTTATGCAACAAGTGCAAAAAGTGAATGTTTATTGCACTCGACGTGAAATTGTCCGACGAGGCCGTTAGGCCGAGTTGGACAACACATCGAGTGCAATAAACAATTTTTGCACGAGTTGCATACAACATTTTTTCTACGTTCATGCAAAAAGCAAAAAATGATTTATTGAGGTGCGGCACTAGGTGTAGGAAAATGAAAAGCGCAACTTGAATACTTTATTATTAATATCGATTTGCATTGAAACAGGAACTAATACGTTACGAACAATTTAACTCAAACTTTATTTTTACCCTCAATGTTGAAAGTGAATGAACAATTGGTGCAATTTTCAATATGAATATTTCGTAGGGAAGTACCTATTGCCAATCTCACAGAATATCTGCTAAATATGTAGTAGGTTTAAACGTTTATGTTTGTCATGATGACAGCACGTTGAAGTAGAATGACAGATGAGTGCAATAAAAACTTTATTGCACTAGTGCAATAAAGAACTTCTTTTTCCACCGAATATAGTTCAATAAAGTTTTGCTTTTTGCATGAATGTAGAAAAACTTTTTTAATATATCTGTATCAGTCCCATGTTTTTTATTGTTTTTAATGTGTTTATTTTTAATGTGTTTGTTAATGTGTTAGTTTCTAATGTGTAAGTTTGTAATGTTACAACAAATTTGTCTATAAGTTATATCTCCTGATATTAAAGCATATTTCTATTGTATTGTATTGATTCCTTACCTGCAACAGCCCTATCATGCTCGTAGGAGCGTCTGATCTTCTGAAGTAACCCACAGAAGGATACGATGAACATGAATATCAGGCAACAGAGTAGGAGTAGTTCAAAACCCATTCTAAAAAGCACTTAGTTTACAGTCCATTCGAATACGTGAAAACGAGATGTACCTACATTGTGGAGTCTGACAAATTTCCTCATAATTATGATCAGCTATTGATTATATTATTGTAGTCGCCAGTTCGATAAGATATGAGTGATAACAGGTGAACGATATCTCTTGACAGAGCTGGTAGTAGTATAGTTTTCGTCAGTTTGTACTTGGACTTCGGCTTCCACTTTTGTAGTGAGAACAATCTGAAACAAATAATTAATTTTATGAATGAAATCAAGTATTCATTGTTAGTATTATGATCCATTCATCAGTGAAAATATTTAATTAGCATTCAACCCAGGTAGCACGGTGACGTCAAAATAACGTCCTAATTTGGTCAAATAATTGACCGACTGACGTCAGGAAGTGACGTCTCAGAGACTCTGAAAAGACGTCAAAATGTCACAGCCATAAGACGTCATCAGCAGGACGTCATTCTGACGTCTGAAAAGAAGACTATAAATGACGTCAATTTGAAGACCTATAAGACCATTAATAGACGTCAGTCAAATGACCAATAAATGACGTCTTCCACAGTCCCTCGTTTTCATGTGGAAATTGATAGTTTCATGGAAGTAGAATAAAATTAACTGAATTACAATATTACATTTAATAAATATCAAATATAAAACATATTACATGATGTTGTAGGAAACTTACATTCAATATCAATTAAGAGTGCATGAAAAATATGATAGATCTTAGAAAATAGTTTATTTTTGTGAAAGAATAATCACCAATTTGTATCCTCTTGTAGGAATTCAGGTTTCATAATATCACAAAGAATTCATTACTTCAGCAATCCTGGGTGCTCCTACTTTGTACCTAAATCGCAGTTTTTTGGTGTTCTTTTGTTCATGAATACTAATCTGTTCCATACAAACATCGACTGATTGAATGGAACTTCCAATCTTCTTCAGCCTCTATATCTTTGATGATATATTTATCGCAACTCCTTTGGTTTTTCAATGGCGGCCACAACAGTTCCTGTTTTCTTAGCTTTATCCACCTTTTGTCCTTCTCGGAGAACTCTACCAGTACGTAGGACATTATTTGATGATTGATCCGAGAGCGTAACAACAAAAAACACAAAAATGTTAGCACCAAACCACCAAACAAACCAACACAGCAGCAAACCAGAAAAAATATTTTAGCTTTATTCTAAAGGCAATGTCATTCGACAAAGTAAAACATAATTCAAAAGGAGCAACCCGTACCACAGAGTAGGGAAGGGAACAGAGGCGACGGCGTGTCAAATAACGAAGCTGAAATTTGTTTGCGCATGCGCTAAATAACTGGTATATTTGTCAACCTCACTTTTTGTTTGGGAACAGTTTAGTTTTGACTTTCGACTTCGTTTTCAAGATGTGCTCTTGTTTATTTTGTAAATTGATAGTGTGAATTGTGAATTATTTCAAGTTAAAACATGTCTTTGAAAGGTGGAACTGTTTGTGCATACCGTTGGTGCTCTTCCAGGACTGGCAAAGGAATATCCCTATTTTATTTTCCAAGAGATGCTGAAAGGTTTGTTTATGATACCAAGTTTTTTGAATATGCTATAATTTCCTACATTACCAAATTAGGGTGGATTCAGTCAACATTATCATAAACATAGGTTTTTAGCAAAAAATTATCATTTTTGTATAAATGGCGTCATTTGATACAACAGATTCAACTGTCGCTTTTAACATATATTTAAGCACAATTTTAAAATAATGTTCACTAAATGCACGTTTCAATTGATCTGATTTTGTGTTTAAAAACTGTATGGTGAAAATCTAACTCTGAATTATTGGATTTTTAAGAGCTGGGCTTTGGCTTCGAGCTTGTCTGAGGGAAGATTTACTTGGTAAAGTCGGTGAAACACTGTCCAAAAACTACATGCTATGTGAGGAACATTTTGAAAGTAAATGTATATCAAAAGGTGGAAAATCACGGAAACGTCTCAGTTATGATGCTGTACCAACAATATTTTCGCACCTACTTGAATGTGGAACTGTTCCTAGCGAGCCTGAACAGCGAAACAAGAAAGTTGTGATTCTAAGCGGTGAGTAATTGAAAGATATATTTATTGAAATGAACAGTAGTGGTGTCTTCGTTCACAATGTATGAAGATTGTAGTATGCCAAAAGCGAGTATTGTGGTTCTTACTAGTGAGAAATGTCAGTTGTATGCTATACTTTTTCGGAAACTATTGAAATATAGATTATTTCCATAATTTCATACATTGACATTTACTTACTTCCAACTGCCATTGTCTATGTAATGATATAATGTGTAACGAAAACCTCTATAATATATTAGAGTTCTATTAGATCAATGAGAATTAGATATTTGGTAGTTGTATAAAAAATATTGAAGTTGATGTTTCCAGTTTCATTTCAATAAACAATTAAAATGGTTCAGATATATTTTATTTTGCTCTAAAATTTCTATCAACAGCAATTTTTTTTATAACAATTGTTCATTTAATTATTACAGCTTCAATATGGCATGATGAGAACATTTATTTGTCTTGAAAATATGTTCATCATGGTTGTAAATATACTTGGGTGTTCATATCAAAATATTTGACTCGGCTGAGCTTTGTCAAATACTCTATTTATTGACTACCAAAGTAATACTTCGTAAAGAACTATTTGCATTGATTGATATTATCAGATATCAAAATGATCTGTTCAAAAAAAATAAAGATTCAAGAGAGTTATTTTTGAACTATGAACTTCTCTTTTTTTGTCAATGAGATTAAAATTGTATTTACTTAATTGAGGTTGTTTGCAGATATTGTACTCCGAACTCCTGCAGAACAATGTGACACGAATGTGATCATCTCAAGATCTCCTTCTCCTTTACCAGGTATGTTTTTTTATTTATTTAATTTAAGTAAGCAAGCCTGATATATAAAATTACAAATGTATAAATATATTACAACGTTATTAAACAATGTAAATAAAACGACCATTTGAGATTACATATATGAGAAAACAAAAATACATACATATCACCAGACTATCAGATCACATTACACAATCAGCAAAAAAAAATTGAATACCAAAGAAATACTAAATATGACACAAATTGTGGTAGTTTATTGAACTTGTTTAAGCCTTTATGAAACATTATATTCATTCCAAATTTAGTTTTATTAATGTAAAAACTGTCCTCTCGTATTGTAATCAAGGACTTCATCATTTCTCAATAATAATTTTTTAAAGTAATTGGGTAACAATCCTTTATGCATTATGCAGCTTAAATATAAAGATCATAGTCATTAATAAAACACGTTCTTCAACTGAAAATCAATTTAGACACTCTAGCATCAATTTAATTGCTGTGTAACAAAAAGCTACATCCCAATATTAATCTAATACCCCGATTTTGAAGCTTTTGCAATTGAGCTATTTTATTTTTACCAAGTACAAAAAGTTATGTTGAACAATAATCAAAATGAGGTTGTTTAGAGTCAACCTGTTCAGTTATGATTTCTTATCGAAATAAAGTGTTATAAACTCTCAGTGTTGTCATACATACAGGGTGTTTCCTGAATACATTGAAACATTTAGGATGTAAATAGTAGGTAGTAAGATTTTTCATCAAGAAAAGTTCCCAACATTTTCAATGTGGGTTTCTCTTTGATAAACTGCAATAGTTTTCTTTGTATTCATTGAAACAATTGTGAGAGACAGTGGCATGTTTATGGATATTGTGATAATCCGTTTCTCTTTTGCATATTGAATATGCTTGCAGGATGTTCTCCAAATTCTCTGAATTTCCTGAGTAATAACACAAATTATTCCAACTTGTCAAATACTTGTTTGATTGCAGGTCCAAGTGGAGTAACCTCAGGAATAATGGACATTGAACCTGGTGCTACTTCTTATAAGCTGACCCTACCGATGTTGTCTCCAGTTTCAACTCAAACACCAGCTGCCCTCAGTTCCAAGAGCCCAAGGAAACAAAAACTCAGGAAGATGGTGGATATTTTGAGGAAGACAAAGAACACAAAAAAAGTATTACTTCGCAGTGAAGAGGACTGGACCATCAATGATTTCCACAATATGTGTGACAAATACCTAACCAAACCTCTTGCTGAAATTGTTAAGTCACAATCAGTGCTCAAAGTGAGGAAACCTGTTGGTAGGAGGTATTCCCAAGAATATAAGCGGTTTTCCATCACACTATATTTTTTGGGTCCCCGAGCATACAAGTTCATGCAAAAATTGATATGCCTTCCTACAAAGCGTTCCTTAGAAAGAATGACCCAGAAACTTGTTTGTCAGCCTGGTCTGCAAAACGAGGCAATATTTAAGGCCATAGATATAAAGGTGAAAACGATGTTAAATCAAGACAAACATTGCCTTTTATGCATCGATGAGATGGCTATAAAAGCAAATTTGTATTACCACACTGGTCGGGATGAAATAGTTGGACTTCATGATGTTGGGAGTGGTGAAAAGAAGTTTTTAATGGCGCACAATGCCCTCGTTATCATGATAAGAGGGCTGTACTCCAACTGGAAGCAGCCAATTGCTTACTTTTTCGTTCACACGCAGTTTGAAGCAAAATAATTAATAATTGTCATTAAAGAATGTATTGGAAAATTGACGCAATGTGGGTTACTTGTGGATGCTCTTGTAACTGACTTGGGATCCAATTTCATTGAACTTGCTAACATCCTGGGAGTAACAGCTGATGAACCAGAATTTGAAGTAGATGGTCAAAACATCATTTTTACAGGAGCGCACCTAAACTCACTGATTCCCATATTCATCCTACAAATTTTGAAAAAATGAAAGTTAAACTCGCTACTCAAGTTCTCAGCCACACAGTTGCCAGTGGTATGAACACTTACATGGCTTTAGGTGCACTTTCGGGAGAAGCTCTAGGAACCATTGAAGTCATCGAAAAGTGCAATAATCTTTTTGATTTGCTGAATTCATCCTGCAAAGATATCAACCCGTTGAAAAATGTTTTCGAGGGAAACGAAACACAATTGAACTATTTGAATGAAATGGCAGATTTTATGAAAAAAATTAAAATATATAATACCGAGGGGAAAGATGTAACATCATGGTCAAAATTCAAACCAAGTTGGATTATAACAATAAACGGCATCAAAAGACTTTGGAACAGGTTATCAGCGTCTAACTTCAAATATCTCATCACTAGAAGAATAAATCAAGATGTGATAGAGAACTTTTTTGGAAGTATTAGGCAACAGGGTGGAAACTGTATCAATCCTTCAGCAATACAATTCGAGAGAGCTTTTAGAAAACTTTTTTATCAGAATTACCTGCATTCCACTGGTATGAATTGTATAGAGGATCATGATGAATTGTTAGCAAATATTAGTCAATTTGATTGTTCTGATACTGATGTAGATAAGGAAATTGAAACTAATGCAATTTCTCTTCCTGATTATGATTATAAAAATGAAAGTATTCCAACACAAAATGCTTTTGTTTATGTGTGTGGCTATCTGATCAGAAAAGCACTGAAGGTTCATAGATGTGATATTTGTGAGAAGTTATCCAAAGACTCCGAAAAATTAGACATCGATAAGTTATTCATCTACTTCAAAGCCTATGATACTGATAAAAGTATTTATGGAGGATTGAGGGTGCCTAGTGAACGTTTTATCAATTATGTTTATGTTTTGGAGCAGATATTTTCATCTACATTTGAAGAGATTTGCAGGAGACAAAGGATTTCTCAAACTTACTTTGAAAAAATGAAAGAAGTACAATATTGTCATCCTTGTACGAAATTTCCTCTAGAATATGTAATAAAATTATTTATTAGGTTGAGAATATTTTATACTGTGAAATATGCAAATCAGGATTTCAAAGCCAGTAAGGGAAAGAAAATTAGAAAAATAAGCATTCTCTCTCATATTTGATTGATTTTATTTGATTTTTACGAAATGATCATAAATAGTGTTGAGCGGAGTTTTATTTTTTTGTGTGCATATCGACTAATGTTCATTATATGTTGAGTATATTTAATGCACCTCAATCCTGAAATTTTTTTTTTGTTGATGTTGGTTATGTGCCAAAATAATTAGTGAATAAACTATCGTATTTTCTGGAATGGACTTTGTGTTATTTCTCACCTCATCTGTAGAATTTTGAAAACAATTGTAATAAAAGAATTATCTGGTTATTAAAACTAAGAGGATTGTACTCTCTAACTCTCAAAATACAGAATTTTAAACAAACGTATTGAACAAATCGGAAAAATAAATAACAGTAACCTCATTGTAGACTTGTAAAATAAAATTGAATCAGCATGCAGCATCATAGGAAAAGGTAAGATCAAAATCAGATGATATTTAGAATAAAACTCAGTCAGACCTTCTAAATTACTTCAATATTAGGACCCCTTCAGATAATTTATTATTATTAATTGACTTTCGTACAAAATCTCATTCTGGGGAATATCGAGTAAAGCTTAAAGACTGTTTGTACTCCAAAAGGAAACTGCTATACGCATTTACATACTTAGTAGACGACTAATTGCAAAGAAATATTCTGAAGAAGGAAAATTCGTACGTTTCCTAGCATTTTTTATATTTACCAGCTACTGACCCCACGTAAAAACTTACTCTAAATCATTAACAGGCTCAAACAAAAATTACTATAATGAAAGACATTCAAACTTACTGGAAATACCTGCCATAGACTGCGACCGTGTCAGAATATAGTCTAATTATATTGGTAATTAATTATTTAACAAATTGCAAACCATGTTAGAGAGATGCCACTGCAGAATTTCAAATCGTATGAATAAAAACCCATCATTCGAGCAAGCTTTATATTCCAGTAAAGAGTACCTTGACATTTTCTTTGTGTTATGTACGAAATTATAGTATGGATCGACATTTTCGCAATCGTAGAAAAATTACTGTACAACTCATGTGGATTGCTCATTTCTCACATGTATGCATTGCAGCACTTGCCTTCTGCTCATTGAATAATAATTTGAAGAAAGTTAAAATTTTCTTTCTAAAACACATATTTTAAATTATTTTTTGAAGTAGTTTGTTCAAATATCAGAAAATTCTTTTCAATATTCAAATATTGAATGTAAAAATATTTTGATTTTCATTGATTCATTAGATATACCTACTTCAATTAATTGAACACCTAGTGAATTATGCTCCCCACATAAATTTATCTCAGTGTATGATATACCAAATGTAGCGTACAATTTCTCAGTGTGAACTTAACTTGTACTTCAAGGTTACGAAAATTACGGAATGAAAGATCAAAGACACCGCCTATTAGTGTCGCCTCTGCATTGTTCCCTACTCTGTGCCCGTACCGTACCGCCGACGATCGAATACAGCCGAGTCTGACCGACAACCCACGCTGCCGCGACAGAGTTGCCAGGTCAAAGAAACCATCATTTTATTCCACCAAATTATTTTAAGATTATCAATAACTTTTTCAGAATTGACCCATTATGACAACTTTTTTGTAATGAGAATTTAATTGACAGAATTAAACAAAATATACTTCACTACTTGACAAAACAAAAATTAAATGTTCTTGGGAACATGCAAATGGATATCATTTGCAACGCTGTCCGCTACCATGGCTTTCGGCCTGAGTGTTTTCAACAAGTGTCTACGTCCCGACTGCAGCCAAGAAGACTAAAAACAAGGAGTGTTTGATTCCCATAAGACAATGGGGACACTAGTAGACAGAGATGAAAGAACATTTGAGACGAAATGTGACGTATACATGTCATGGTCGCCTTTCTCTATAGACAGTGACGGACTAGCTCTTGGTATATGAGAGTTACTGCTGACAGTTTTGTTGCTTGATTCGAGTTCGACTCTGTACTCATACCCAAGTACGTCACTATGACACGTTGATGACACAAGTTTCTGATTGGCTAGAGCTTATTAAACCCTCCTTGTTTTTAGTCTTCTTGGACTGCAGCAACTCAGCGATTGGTCACTGTAATAGCGGGAAGTTTAAATGACAAGACAGAGTTGAAAATGCGTTAATTTCTTGCCAACCTAACCTGACTAATCTTACGTAAACAAATAATCATACAAAATTGGTACAATATAACAACCATTTATACAAATTTCAGTCGTGAAGTAGACGCAATGTAACAGAACGCTTCATACAGCCGACCCTAAGTAATTTTTGAAGAATTGCTAACAGGAGAGGTCCAGATTTCTGTAATCACGTATTCTGGAATAATTCTCTTCATATCGACAATTTTCGGATAACAAATAGTTGACTTCGCAGGGACGTCATTATGACCTCCACGAAATACGTCAATTTGACGTCATGAAATAAGACGTCATTTTGATGTCTCATTTTGGTCGAGGACGTCACGGACCAGCAGGGACTTTAATAAGACCTCATTACGACGTCATTTCACTAACCTGTGCTACCTGTGAATTGTCTACTCTAGAACAACGTTCATTTCAGTTTAGAAATTCATCGTAATGTACAAACATTTTCAGGTATAGTTTATATGAACTCAGAACTGCAGAAAAACTGAAATTCCATTCAGGGTCGGCATATCTTTTATAAATCAGTGACGGCAGATAATTTTTTTTTCCATGCTAAAACAAATATTTATTATTACTAATCCTTTAAGATGGCATAGATTTTTATAAAAATTGCACGAGTTGTGCGAAGCAGAAGTTGTTTCTATACGAGAAACAGAACGACCTATTAGCTCCATTCAAAAAAATATGTATTATATATAACAGCTTCCGTTAGAAGAACGGTAGATAGTCCAAGCAATATGGAGAAGTGCGTGCAAAAATTAATATCCGAAAATAAAAAATATGAGCGTATAGGAAATTGAAATTCAGCATGAGTTTCTATTTCATGCGACTCGGTCGTGATTACCGAACATAAACTAAAAAATTGGAAAAGTTGCGAAAAGCGGTTTTTTGTTGATAACTAAAAAACTACAGCTCCGATCGAAAAAAGTCAAATTGTAGGTATCAAAAAGATCTACCATTTGAATCACTTATAATTTTCCGATATCATTGATACTTTTCGAGTTATATCGGAAAAACCGTGATAAATCGGGTTTTCTATAACTCTTTAACTGTAAGGTATTCAAACTTGTTACTTACCGTTATGTGTAGCCTATGACAAGTCAAAGAAGTCTTTCTTTGAAAAATTGATAAATATTGATTATTTTTGAAAATATATGAAGTTTTCAAAAAATATGCTCTCTCAATATGGCTACTCTTGCTCGGGGAATGATGCTACAGTAACGATTCATGACTTATTTTTTTCTGTAAGAGTTGTTCTTTCATATTATCGAATAAGTAAATTGATTTTTTCAATTATAAGGGTCAAAAAATTACTTTAAAAAAATTGCACAATTTTGTTTTTATATAAATGACTTTTATGAAAATGGATTTCTACGATAACTAGGAGCCGAGAAAATTTTTTTATTTCAAAATAATCTGGAAGACGCAATAATTATCGTACAGCAGTCACCTTCATGTATAATAAGGTTGAATACATTCAGGGTGTCAATTTGAAAACTTCCCACCCTTAATATCTTCCTTCCAGTAAACAATATGAGTAATCGAAAAAACAGGTCAATTTTATTGTCAAGGGGGACACTTTCAAGGACTATTTGTAGCCCTCGTGGTTCAACCCCCTAGGAGGGGTAGATGTTACCCTTAGAATTTTAAATGGGAAGGGGAGTCAAGTGGCACATCATTTTGATGGGCGTTCAATTCTTGTTCGAATGGTACCCTGACTTATTATTTTTTGATGAGCATTTTCCGAAAATTGCGTTCTAAACTAACAGAAGTAATTATTAGAACGCCTATACTGAGATGCATGGTTTGGCCAGAACTGGTTAGAATATTAGGTGGTACCGTTACAACCCTTTATTAGGGGTAACATTAGCCATTAGCTCCAAACACTTTACATAAAAAATTAGTCTAATAGTAAAACGTAGATGGTAGTAAAGTTGTGTTTATTAAATGCTGAATTTTTAAGTGTCATCGCAGAAATTGTACAGATAGCCTTCCTTTTTTGCTACTTCTGTTGTAAAAAGTTTCTGTTTTCCGGCAAAAAATTGGTTAGCAAATTTGAACTATGTGGTAGTATTGTGAATACCGTTGTACCTGTTGGGCTGTTTAGGAATTACTTTAATAAGTGTATAAAAGTGTAAAAATGGTTTACATTCTTCAAGACAGAATTGAAATGATTGTAATTTATGGCGAAGTTGGAAAGTGCGCACGAAGGGCGGCATGTCTTTTTAACGAAAGACATCCAAATTGTAATGTAAGTCACCGGTATGTGCTTGATTTGGTGAATAAGTTTTACGAAACTGGTTCAGTGACAAATAAAAAAAGAAATAACCCCAGAGTACTAAATGAAGCAGCTCAAATTGAAGTTTTGGGAACATTTGCTGCAGAGCCCACGAGCTCCTTACGATCAGTATCAGAACAGACGGGAATGTCACGCGAGACTATAAGAAAAGCATTGAAAATGCATAAATTTCATCCATATAAAATGCAGATTCTTCAAGAGCTCCACGAGGATGATTATGATAGAAGAATAGAGTTTTGTGAAATCATGTCTCATCGAGTCAATACCATCCCTAATCTTCTGTTAAACATCTGTTTCAGCGATGAGTGTTCATTTTTTCTGAATGGCAATGTTAATAGACAAAATTGTCGCTATTGGAGTGACGAAAACCCACATATTTTTCGGGAAGGGCATACACAACACCCACAAAAAGATAATGTTTGGGCTGGTATTCTTGGAAATTCCATTCTTGGTCCATTATTTCTGGAAGAAAACTTGACTGGCAATCTGTACCTTGATATGCTTGAAGAGACTATCGATCCTCTTATAACTCACGAGCTAGAAACTCAAATTGATGCAGAAGGTAATGAACATTTGCAGGAGGATCTGTTACATTTCCAGCAGGACGGTGCTCCACCTCATTATTTTCTTCCCGTCCGACAGTGGTTAAACGAGAGATTTCCGGGTAGATGGATTGGCAGAAGGGGAGCAGTTGAATGGCCTCCGAGATCACCGGATTTAACACCCTTAGATTTCTTTCTTTGGGGGCATCTTAAATCCGTTGTTTATAAAATACATCCTTCTGATATTGACGAACTTAAAAGACGAATTACAGCTGCATCCGGTCAATTCCTAGTGAAGTTTTCCGTAATGTTAGAGGGGAGTTCGAAAACAGACTGTATTACTGTTTAGAGCAAAATGGACAACATTTCGAACAGCTAATAAGATAAGCGTAAGTAGATTTTATGTTGGAAATGTCTTTCTCGCAAATTAAATTTTATTGTGTAGAAGGAAAATAACCTCCAAATAAAAAATCCCATGCGTAATAAATTTATTCCTGTCATTCAAGGGTTGGAGCGGTGCCACCTACTCTTCTAACCATTTTTATTAAAGGGAGTCAATACAATAATGCATCTCAGTATAGGCGTTCTAATAATTACTTCTGTTAGTTTAGAACGCAATTTTTCGGAAAATGCTCATCACAAAATAATAAGTCAGGGTACCATTGGAACAAGAATTGAACGCCCATCAAAATGATGTGCCACTTGACCCCCATTCCCATTTAAAATTCTAAGGGTAACATCTACCCCTCCTAGGGGGTTGAACCACGAGGGCTACAAATAGTCCGTGAAAGTGTCCCCCTTGACAATAAAATTGACCTGTTTTTTCGATTACTCATATTGTTTACTGGAAGGAAGATATTAAGGGTGGGAAGTTTTCAAATTGACACCCTGTATATTTTCAATAAAAAATACTAGGATATGTCTAGTTCATTTGCAGTATTATTAATTGATGAATAAAATGAGGCGTGCAGGCGCGGATCGCGATAGCTGTAGCGGGTGGCGGAGTGGGGATAGCACTGAAAACTCATTTCGTGCGTTCAATGTGGCTTGTGCTTGAAAAATATTTTGAGTATCTCGGCTTGTTGTTCACGTACGTTTTATTTTGCATTGTACACTAGTACTTGAAATTGAACCAATAACTTCTCTTTTCTTTTTCAATAAAACTGTCAGGACGAAAGTGCCTTTAAAGTCAACAGTATTTGTATCCCCACTGCGCCACCCGCTAAAATTGCATCGCTCCGCGCCTGCACGCCTGTTCATCAATTAATAATACTGCAAATGAACTAGACATATCCTAGTATTTTTTATCGAAAATTTAGGTATTCAATCAATCAATCAAATATGCTTTATTGTCTAAAGTGATTACATTTTGTCGACAAAGTCAAAATAGAAGTCCACACAACAATATATATACCTGCTGTAAAAAATAAATTTTCGAATAAATAAAATAATAATATAAAAGACGAAACACATTTACGTAATGACGTGGTGACCAACAATATATAGGTATTACATTTATAAAAAACAAGAAAAATATACCACAGTTCACTTCTCATGGAATGACTAGAACCTATAAGCAAAGTATAAAAACATTTCCCTTTGAGAAGTTTTTTAACGTTATTTTTGAAGTGCTTCATATCATTTATAATTGTTATTTCTGTGGGTAAATGATTGTCCACCTGCTTACTTCTGTAAATCAAAGATTCCCTTGTCAAGGATGAAGTAGGAATTGGGGTAGCAAGTTTTTTTTTCCTGTCGAGTAGGCCTCTCTACATTGGGGATAAGGAAGTTATTTCTGTATTTATGCAATAAACAAGCCGTCTCTAGAATGAATATTTCTATTAGTGTCAAAATTTTGTGTCCGGAGAAAATCGGGCGGCACGATTCTCGCATCTTGACTTTGAATATAAATCTCAGAGCTCGTTTCTGTAGCACGAATACAGGCTGATTCACGGTGGATGGCACATTAGACGTTTCTGGTGAACCAGACAACGGATCACTTTGAAAATTCAATGGAGGGCATATTCGGACATTCTCTAGCCAACTAAAATATTTTCGACAATGCGGTGTTGCCGCTTCTATTAGAAAGCAGTAGCAACTTTGATTTTTCAAATGGAACACTCTGTATATAGTATTATTTTTGGAATCTCCAACAATTGCCCGACAACTTTTCTTGATATTTCCCTATACCTATCTGTTACCGTTTTCGAAATAAAAATTAATTTCAATTTTTTTCTTCGAAAATCATGACTTCTAAAAATGCCGATATCTTTTAGTTAAGAAGTACTATGATATCGAAATTTGGTTTGGAGTTAGGTGATACTTGGACACTTCCCACACGTCAGCCTAATATCCGTTACTTCAATACAGGGTGGTGAAAAAATACAGTTTTTTCGTTTGCTTGAAAAAGTTGCTGAAATTTGATAATTTTAAACGGAACACCCTGTATATTATTGAAAATTCGGAAAGCTGCTGAAATTTGCTTTCTTTCTATGTATATCATACCTATACCTAACTAGTCAAGTTTCGGACTTATGAGCATTTATTTGTGAAAATGTCCCTTCAGAATGGTATTTCCATTCGGTATTTGGTAAGCAGGCTATGATTACTATTTGACAGTAGCGTTGTGACATTCTCCTAATAATATCGACATTTTCGTCACTTCAGAAGTTGCAAATACCTTCAAAACGATGGAACAAAACTATTCAAACGAAGTTCTCATGAATTTGTTTATTATTTTTGGACAGTGTGACAAAATTATCAGCAGAACATGTAGAAAGTTCAATGAAATGTACCCGAATCTACCGCCAATGAACCTCAAGAAATTTATACGAATTCAGAACAATTTCAATGCATTTGGATCAACTTTAAAAGCACCAAGAAACTTGCCTCAACCCGTAACTTCTGAAGACAACCAGATTAATGTCTTAGCATATTTTCACGCATTTCCCGAGTCATCGATAAGAAGTGCTGAAGAAGATTTGGGTATAAAATATTCATCGGTTCAAAGAATCTTGCGAAGACATAAAATGCATGATTATAAATTCACCAAAATTCAGGCAATGAAGCCTCAAGACCCTCAACAGAGAGTAGAATTTTGTGAAATGTTGTTGACACGCATTCAAGAAGATTCACTTTTTTTAAATAAAATTATTTGGACTGATGAATCGAAATTTTCGAGAGAAGGGATTTTCAATAGAAAAAATCGTCATTATTGGTCCAGTGAAAATCCTCACGTCACAAAAGAAGCCGGATTTCAAGAAAAATTTATTTTTAATGTCTTCTGCATGTTGATGGACAACAAATTGAGGTACGTGATATACGAGGAGTCATTAACATCCAGAAGCTACCTGAATATTTTGGAGAATACTTTAGAGAGTTTCGTGGATAATCTGCCACTCGAAGAATATCGAAACTGTTGGTACCAACTAGACGTAGCTCCTGCACATTGCACAAGAGAAGTGAGCGCAGAACTGGAAAGACTTTTTGACGATCGGTGGATAAGGCGCTTGGGACCATGGAATTGGCCAGCGAGATCACCCGATCTTAATCCATTAGATTTTTATTTGTGGGGAATGTTTAAAGAAAAAATTTACAAAATACCCGTGCGTTCTAGAGATGAATTGTTAGATAGGATTGCCCAAACATTTGAAGATTTGGATCCCAATGAAATCAGATCTGCCACCACGAAAGCAGTCAACACCCGCATTTTAAAGTGCTTGGAAGTGAACGGCCAGCGATTCGAACATATTTTGAAATATTCCACATGATTGTTTTACTTTTTTATAATTATTCATATCAATATTTCCATTTTCAAGTTTCTTGGTGCTTTTTTAAAGATTATCCAAACATATTGAAATTGTTCTGAATTCGTATAAATTTCTTGAGGTTCATTGGCGGTAGATTCGGATACATTTCATTGAACTTTCTACATGTTCTGCTGATAATTTTGTCACACTGTCCAAAAATAATAAACAAATTCATAAGAACTTCGTTTGAATAGTTTTGTTCCATCGTTTTGAAGGTATTTGCAACTTCTGAAGTGACGAAAATGTCGATATTATTAGGAGAATGTCACAACGCTACTGTCAAATAGTAATCATGGCCTGCTTACCAAATACCGAATGGAAATACCATTCTGAAGGGACATTTTCACAAATAAATGCTCTTAAGTCCGAAACTTGACTAGTTAGGTATAGGTATGATATACATAGAAAGAAAGCAAATTTCAGCAGCTTTCCGAATTTTCAATAATATACAGGGTGTTCCATTTAAAATTATCAAATTTCAGCAACTTTTTCAAGCAAACGAAAAAACTGTATTTTTTTAACACCCTGTATTGAAGTAACGGAGATTAGGCTGACGTGTGGGAAGTGTCCAAGTATCACCTAACTCCAAACCAAATTTCGATATCATAGTACTTCTTAACTAAAAGATATCGGCATTTTTAGAAGTCATGATTTTCGAAGAAAAAAATTGAAATTAATTTTTATTTCGAAAACGGTAACAGATAGGTATAGGGAAATATCAAGAAAAGTTGTCGGACAATTGTTGGAGATTCCAAAAATAATATTATATACAGAGTGTTCCATTTGAAAAATCAAAGTTGCTACTGCTTTCTAATAGAAGCGGCAACACCGCATTGTCGAAAATATTTTAGTTCAAAGTGATCCGTTGTCTGGTTCACCAGAAACGTCTAATGTGTCATCCACCGTGAATCAGCCTGTATACTTTGCAACAGAGCTTTATTGCAATTCCCCCAGAATGGAATTCCATACCGTAGATGAGCTTCGATAAACGAGTAATAGGCAGTTAGTGAAGCTGACAGCCCAAGTTCACGGGAAATAACATTGACGACATAACAACCTGATGACAGTTTCTTTTTTGAGCTGTTATATGAGACTCAAATTTCAAAGTACTGTCGATGTGTATGCCTAGGAATTTTGTAACAGGTTTACTCGTAATCAATTGAGATCCTAGAGTTACCTGATCTAATTCTAAGTCCCACTTAAATGTTATCAGGTTTGTTTTCGAAGTGTTAATTGACAGCATATTCGCATCACACCACATTTTAATTTTTCCTAAATCTGTTGAAATGGATTGGACCAGGGAAGCACGATCTACATTGTGCCAAGAAACAGTAGTGTCATCTGCAAACAGTGTAAATCTTCCAGATATATCCAGAAAAGCCATATCATTTACATAGAGCAAAAAGAGGATCGGGCCCAAGACCGACCCTTGAGGGACTCCTCGTACAATTGTTTTCTTCTCTGAACTATACGGACCTAATGATATTTTTTGATTTCGGCCTGTAAGGTACGAACTGAACCATTCCAAGGCATTCCCCCTGAAGCCATAATGAAAAAGTTTCTGCATTAGAATCTCATGACTCACACAATCAAAGGCTTTGGATAAGTCAAGAAAAACAGCTGCAGCCGCCTCCTTTTCATTGATGCTCATGTATATTTCTTCAAGGAAGTCGAAAATAGCATCGGTAGTGCTTTTTTTATTTAGGAATCCATTCTGTACATTAACCAGTATACCGTATCTCTCCAAAAAACCCATTAATCTGTGTTTAACTAACTTTTCAATGATTTTTGATAGCGTCGACAGTATTGAAATTGGTCTGAAGTTATTTGGATCATCAATAGCACCTCCTCCTTTGTAAAGAGGTATTACCTCAATATCTATGAAGGTGACTGCTGTACGATGATCATTGCGCCTTCCAGATTTTTTTGGAATAAAAAAATTATCTCGGCTCCTAGTGATCGCAGGAATTCAATTTTTTTTAATGCTAGAAATCTATTTCCATTAAAGTAATTTCTATAAAAACAAAATTAAGATATTTATTTAGAAAAAATATGTAAAAACTTGTGCAATTTTTTAAAGCAATTTTTTAACACTTAAAATAAATAATATCAATATACTTATTCGATAATATGAAAATACAACTCTTACAGAAAAAATAAGTCCTGAATCGTTACTGTAGCATCATTCCCCGAGCAAGAGTAGCCATATTGGGAGAACATCTTTTTTGAAAAAACTTCATATATTTTGAAAAATAATCAACATTCTTCAATTTTTTTGAATAAGACTTTTTTGGATTGTCATAGGCTACACAAAACTGTAAGTAACAATTTTCAATACCTTACAATAAACGAGTTATAGAAAACCCGATTTTTTACGGTTTTTCCTATAGAACTCGATAAGTATCAATGATATCAAAAAATTATAAGTCATTCAATTGACAGATCATTTTAAAACCTACAATTTCCTAATTTAACTTTGTTTGATCGGAGCTGTAGTTTTTTAATTATCAACAAAAAACCGCGTTTCACAACTTTGCCAATTTTTTAGGTTATGTTCGGTAATCAGGATCGAGTCGCATGAAATAGAAACTCATATTTTTATTTTTCAGATATTAATTTTTGCACATTTAACATTGGGCCGCTTCCTCGTTTCCTGGACTAAGAAGAAACACTTATTGTTACATAAAATACAATTTTCAGAGGAACAAACAGCAAGATAAATAATCATCCTGGGAATTTTCACTTTCAGAGTTTGAGTCATTATCAACGTTAATCGAATTGATCGGTGGTAGGACATAGTGTTTATTTTCTTTGTCTATCACAAGAGATACACATTTCTTCCATATATCACTTCCAGACATTCCATCGCCCACTGTTCTGATATTATTCAATACTGACTCACTCAATTCTGGCGGTACATTATATTTTCTCAGTTTCCCTTCAAGAGCAGCCCAAATCATCTCAATAGGGTTGAAAATGCAGTAATATGGCGGCAGACGTAGGACCAATGACATATTACCCTTAGAGACTCCGTACCTATTCACATTTCGAGCTGCGGTCAACACAGAGACACATTCTAAGCACAATTTTTACTGCCGCTTGTCTCGCGGCAATTATCTGTTTATATACATGGTATATAGGCAAATAATTCAGCAGAAACACAGATTTGACAACTTTTGGGATAACTGGCAACTATTTTCCACGAAAGAAGCGGCAATAAACATTGTGCCTAGAGTGTGACCGCAGCTTAAAATGTAAATAATGGAGTCTAGCCGTAATATGTCATTGCATAGGTCATGACCATGTTTTTCAAAAAGTTTTTTTTTTATAATTTTTTTATATAGGTTTTTTCTCCCACAAAACAAAAGGCGCAAATTGGCTTATACTAATTTTTATAAGATAGCTCGTTAATGAGAACCCCAGTTTTCGCCCCAGCAAAATCGCTTTGTGGAATTTTTTAAACAATAAATAGTGAAAAAAGTATTTTTTTTTTTTTTGGTTTTTGTTTTTTTGTTTTTTTGGAAATATCTCAAAGATTATTGAAGGAATCGTTTTACAGTGGATGAAACTTTTGTAGAGATTTATAAACCCTACGAAATGGATTTCCATACTACCGGAACGGTGCATTTTCCACTGAGAAAATCCGGAGAAACCTCGAAAAAGATACCATTTTTCAAACTGATAGATAATAACATGTGGTTCAACTGTGCGCAAGATGGTTTCTGTCCGATGTGTAGTTTTTGCACAATCGCGTTATAAACAATTTAAGGGCACATCTTGCAAGATCGTCGTAAACAAATTTTGTAAACGGTATCTGGAAGTAAAGATATCAATATCTACAATTTGTATATTTTGGATTTTCACCTAAAAGGTGGAAAATGTGTTGAAAATGTCACTGAAAGTTGATCAAGTGTGACCGAAGTTACCCGAAGTCGAACTGAAGATAATACGAGCAACGTTGGGTGCACTTTGAAGCATTTAGAGTAACTTCTAGTGACATTTCCCACCTCTCAGGTGAAAATCCAAAATGATTTCCCTTTAATCGGCGCATTTAGAAAGATTTACCCTCAAAGTAGAGGGGCTATGGGGATACGGCCATCAAGCGATATCGGGGTAACCTAACCAACGAGCCGGCGTACATGGACGTACGTGTACGTACATAACGCAAATAATGAGGGTATACGAGGATGTATTGATATCTAGGTAGCCTTGACCAGTTCCCTGCATAAACAAAATATTGCGTTAACATAGCAACGAACAATACCTTATTAGAAGTGTCAGTTTAAAGTTTGACGTCAAATAAGTAAACCAGAGTTACGCAATAAATTAAAAGAAAAAATATGTCCACCGAAATTGTGAAAATCGAAAAATTGTAGTATCGAGCCATCATCAAGTACCTGTATTTAAAATGGTTAAGAGGTAAGCAGATCTACGAAGATATGCTTAATACCCTTGGTGATCAATGTCCTTCGTATGCGACCGTGAAAAATTGGACTGCAAGCTTCAAAAGAGGTAAATTTTCCATTGAAGGTGATGACCGATTGGGAAGGCCAGTTTCTGTGTCAGTCCCCGAAAATATCGATGCAGTTCATGACATGATTTTAACAGACCGTCGAATTGGGCTAAAACGGATATCTGAAGCACTGAAAATTTCATACGAACGCGTTCATCATATAGTTCACGTCATGACGTCATGAGAAAAATTGCTGCAAAATGGATCCTCAAATGTTTGAATGTTAACCAATAGCGTGCAAGGGTAGTAGCAAAAGCGTTCGATCTGTGCTCGATTTGAAATCGATGTAGACTTCTTAAACCGAATTGTTAGGTACTATGGATGAGACTTGGGTACGTTTCTACGATCCAGAAACAAAGAAACAATCGATGGAATGGAGACACTACGGTTCTCCAAGACCTAAGAAGTTTCGTGTCCAAAAATCTGCTGGAAAAGTTCTTACTTCAGTTTTTTGGGATTGCCATGAAGTAATCATGATTTGGTTTTGGATACGGGTAGAACAATAACCTCTCGCATTGAAATACCCCATATGTGTTTTTCTTCAATGATGTACTTTGAAACACCTTGTATATGGTATTTTCTATTTGGGCCGTTGTGCACGTCGGCGCTTACGTTACGTTAGCTGGCTTTTTTGTTAAAATTATTATCATTTTCTATTTGGGGCGGTGTGCACGTCGACGCTAGGTTACGTTTGCTGGCTTTTTTGTTAAAGTTATTATTATTTTCTATTTGGGACGGTGTGCACGTCGACGCTTAGGTTACGTTAGCCAGGAATCACACTGATCGACCAGGACCGACCGTCCGCGACCGTCCACCAACGACCAAAATTTCTAACACGTATATTCTTATCGCACAACTCACACTGTTCGACCTTTGAGAATAAAATACTTACATTGTCACAAGTAATTTGGAAATCGAAACAACCCTCACATATGCGAATAATTAACGAGACATTTCATGTTTAACATCAGAGCAGTGGCATATAACTATTCTAGGAACTTATGTTTATGCATTTAAATTACTTATTTATCAGATAATTGTTTGAAACTATGAGTGGTACAAGAAAAATGCAGTTGTGCCTGGTTAGGTGGAATGCGAAAGTGCTCCTCTCCGATTATTTTTCAGTTACAATAAATTACAGGGTTGGCCGTTGACAACTCAGCAGAATGTGTATTTTTGAATTTTCGCTATTTAATATGAAACTAGACAAGACCAGGCCCGGAGTAATAATTCTAGAATGCGGAAAATAGAAAGAGATGTTGAAAGGAATAGTTAAATCACTGAGGGCCTTGTAAATTCTATAAATACGAAGATTAAATTGTATAAAAAAATGAAACGTGAACCACATAATAATATGAATTCAAGATATTTGAAAAGCATTTAAAATACTGAATTAAAATGGCTAATATAAATTATTATAACCAGAAAATAGAGAGTAGAATAACCGCAAAAAAGTATGGAAAGTACTAAAAGAAATTGGTAAACAAAGGGCAAGCAAAAAATTTTCTAAATAAGATACGATGGCGAGGAAATGACGAATCCCTTAGACATTTCAAATAATTTAAAAGACTTTTTTACTTCTGTTGGAGAAACATACGATACAAAAATCTACAGAAGAGGGAGTAGAAAGTTTCATATAAAAACTTAAGAAGAAAAGTCCCCAGGGCTAGAAAAAATCACGCCAGAAACATCAATTGTTTTTAGAGTGATAAGTAATTTTTCATGACTGACAGTATCGAAGGCCTTTGCCAGATTAACAAACAAGCAAATTGCATGCTTAGCTTCATCTATGGCTCGATATATTTTAGTTGTTTGATATAAAATTGCATCTTGAGTTGATCTGGCCTCTAGAAATCCAAACTGTCTACTAGGTAATATCTTGTACTTGTTGAGATATTCCAATACTCTCGTTTTTATTATTACCTCAAATACTTTAGCCAACAGTTTTGTTTGTCACCTCCTTTATGTACTGATATTATGACAGCTTTCTTAAATTTCAGTGGAAAATAACCTGCAGAGATACATTTATTGTATACAGGGTGTCCGGTAAACCTTGTACAATATTTAAACTGGTTATAGACCAGGTCAAGACTGTTCAAAATATCGGAATTTTACCTTAGTAAAAATCTCACTGTTTTCGAGATAATGAGAATTTTTTTAATATCTGGAAAATCACTACTTGGATTTTTGAACGCCATGTATACAAATTGGGACGAATTCAAATATCTTTGCTGCTGAAGATTACTAATGAGTGATGCTTTCAGATGTACGAAACAGTTTCTCAGAAAACAATACAATTTTTCAAGAAATGAGGGTAAAATGACGGGTAAAATAACAGATTTGAGTTTCACCAATTTTTTTAACAACAGTTTGACATTATTGTTTGAAAAAACATAACCAAGTGGAACTGGATATTCATTACAAAAGATTTCCCATTTCGTCTACTATGGTATAAAACATACGATCATTATTTTTGGAAGGAGAAGAATTTTGATAATATTAGAGTGTGATGTTATTCTGACCTAAAATCAACTCAATTAGACTTTGTCGGTGATGTCTTTTATTTTTATCCTATCAAAATGAAATGATTAAATAGTTATGAGTGATAACGAATGAACTGCTTAAAAGCATTCAATGAAATGTAATGAAGTAAATACTAATTCAACATTTTTTTAAATCTACAATAACGATTATTTAACATAGCACTGAATAATATTACAAAAATGTTATTTTCCATCCACTCGTACACAGAGACGACATATTTTCAAGAAGAACCTTTTCAAATGCGTTATAGGTTATAGCCCCCAAATCAGCGATTCTATGAGCGGCATTGTGCAATCGGATATAGTTATGCATAAAGCGCTGCTGCAGAAGTAGCACTACCTCCACATTCACCATAAATGTAGTGCATATGCGCATGTTCTAGGGGAGTATAACGTATGTACGGCATGACAAAGAAATAAATACCACTGAATGAAACAAGCGGAATAATTTCAAAAAACTACGAAAGAAGTCACAAGTTGTTCAAACAAAAGTTTTCAATTTTCGACAAGGATTCATATCTTAAAAAAGTTTGCACTTATTTGGTTACACCCTGTATATCTGTCGGTCACTGAAACTTCGTTGTAATTTGGATGTTGGACAATTGCGACATTTATCACAAGAATTCGTATTAATCGGTGCCATGTCGGATAATCGACATTTCATTTCGATAATTTTATTAGGCCTAATTACATGAAAAGTTAATATCATTGACATACTATTTAATGCTACCAAGTAGTCCATTCTTTATTATTAATGATTATTTCCACATTTTATCTTGATAAAATCTAAATAAAATAATTTTTGGGCTTAAGTATAAAAGTTGATCAAATAAATGAATACCTATTTTTAAACCTTTGGTCTGAATACAATTCAAGAAAAAAATAAAAAACCCAAACACCTAAACTACGTCACAATCTTAAAATCTTACTTTTAGCTCCTGAAGATGCTAACTTTGTTGGCGAAACGCGCGTCGAGTGTGATTGTGACGTAGTTTTGGTGTTTGGGTAGTTTCCTTTTTTCTTGAATAAAAGTTGATGGAAGCCTAGATTAAAACCACGCCTAATTCAATGGAAATCACTTCTTCCAAAAATAATTATAGTTTGTTTTATATAATGGTAGAGTCTGGACAAAATGAGCATTCTTTTGAAATGAATGTCCACTTCCAATTGGTTATGTTTCTTTCAGATAATAATGTCAAACTTATTAAAAAAAAATGATGAAACTCAAATCTGTCATTTTACCCTCATTTCTTGAAAAATATTTTCACGTTCTGACAAACTGTTCTGTACGTCTAGAAGCATCACTCATCAGTAATCTTCAGCAGCAAAGATATTTGGATTCGTCCCAATTTGTATACATGGCACTCAAAAATTCAAAGTTAGGTGGCGATTTTCCAGAAATTCTTAAAATGCCCATTTACTCGAAAACGGTGATATTTTTACTGAGGTGAAATTCCGATATTCTGAACAATCATGACCTGGTCTATCACCAGTTTCAATATTGTACAAGGTTTACCGGACACCCTGTATATATGTGAGAGGTACTATGATTTGATCTACTAAGGGCCAGTCTTTTCAGTTCCAGTTAAACTCCGGATTAATTAACTAATGGTTAGAATGTGATAATTGAAACGTCATTCACTATCTAAACGATCAGTTAGATATCTAGCCATTGGCCGCAGTGGAGGGCCTGATACGGGCCCACTCACGTTCAAACCAAACCTAGATATCTGGAGTTTAACTGGAACTGAAAAGACTGGCCCTAAGTAACATTGGTTTCAAAGACAACTTAAAACTAATGCAGAGTTATCTAGAGAATAGACAGCAATGTATTAAAAATAGTGAAACATACAGCGATTTCGTGAAAGTCTAATATGGTGTGCCTCAAGGTACCAACTATATTGGGACCCATACTGTTTACTAATCTTTTTTATATATTTTGGTTCACACGAAGAGGAAAATGGTGTAATGTTCAAAGAACATCGTGAGAGCTGAGGGAAAGTAGATAGGTATTGGTGTTCGTCTTGAATTTTTATAGACTGTATGCCTCAGGGGACATCTCCCGGGGCAGTGAGTTCCAGAGCTTTGTCGTTCCTTGGACGAAAGAGCTCTGGGAAAAAGATGTTTGGCATGTTTCCAAAGTGACGACAAAGGGATGTGATGACTAATTTCGACGCGTCAGTCTCGATGGGACCGCTAACGGTGGAATGATTGATGATATTTCAGAAGAGCCATACATCGTTCATGAAAATATCTGTAAAACAGAAACAGATCGGCAACCGTTCCGTGGTGTTCCAGAGAAGTAAGTGAGCTTGTAAGCTCAGCATCACCGACGAGACGAATGGCTCTTTTCTTGGACATAATCTAAAAGTTCCAGTGTGTGTTTGGGAGCTGCATTCCATATAAGTTGGTAATATACTGATAGCACATAGATCTTTGTAACCGGATGGAATCTTTTTTTGAATCAACACCTGCAAGTGCACTCTTCCATATACAGTGTGACCCATTTTTAATGGAAACACCATACTAAAATTTGAAGTTGTAAACCGATTTTAATTTTTTTTTTTAAATGTCAAGTACTAAAAGGTCTACCTTGGGACAAAATTTGAAATGTTTATTCCAATTTTCAGGGCATACTACGATATTTTTTCTTAGTAGAAAACCGGAGTTTTTTATTAGCGATTTTTTTATTGAAAAAATCACTACGCCACTGGATTCAGAGTGCCTCTAAACAGGTGTGACCAGAATTTCATGAAAAAATATTCAATAATAACAAAGTTATGACAACTCAAAAATTCGAAAACTCACACGGCTAACAGTCACAAAAAACACCTTATATCAACAGATATAGCCATGAGAATATTTTTTTTATGATATGAACAATAAAGTGCCACCAGATGAAAAAAAAAATTGATAGCGTAATTTTTTTTAATGAAAATAACGGAATTACATTCACACAATTCAACTAATAATGAAGCAAAAAATTTTTATAAACGTAAATATGATAACTAATTATTGAAATGTTTCGATTCAGTGCAACAATTAATTCTAACTCATATTCTAGTAGCCTCTACTAACCCACCATGTATTTTGATACATTTGTCGTAGCGCTTATGAATGTTTCTGATTACGTTCCTTAGTTCTTGAGGGGTGATATCTGCACATACCTGTCGAATTTTTGCACAAAGTTCATTTCTATCTCTTGAGCGGTTTTTGTAAACCTTTTGTGTGGGAAGTCCCCAGAGAAAAAAGTCCATAACTGTGAGGTCTGGAGATCTGGGTGGCCACTCTATAAACGGACTACCACGGCATATCCATCGGTTTGGAAAATGTTCGTTAAGCCATTGCCTCACAGCCCTGGCATAATGAACTGAACACCCATCTACCTGGACAATTAAATTTGATCGTTCATTGATTGGCAGCTCGTGAATAGCATCCCAAAACTCTGTGTTTGAAAATTCTAGAAACCTCTGCGCATTAATGTTTTCCTCAAAAAAGAAAGGACCAATAATTCGTTCGTTCAATACCCCACACCAGCCGTTGATTTTTTGGGAATACTGGCTTTTACAGTTTATTACCCAGTTAGGATTATCCGCTGCCCAATAGCGACAATTCTGTGATGACACTACTCCATTTGTACTGAAAGTAGCTTCGTCGGTATATAAAATATTTTGTAGGAAATTTCTATTGTTTAAATATTCCCCTTGGGCCCATAAACAATATTCCAGACGTCTTGCTTCGTCGCCTTCTTGCAGTGTGTGTAAAAATGTTGGATTGAAAGGTTCAATATTCTTCGCTTCGAGACATCTCCGAATAGTTTCTCGTGGAATATTCAAATCTAAAGTGGCATTCCTTATACTGGCATTAGGATTATTTCCGAAATAATCTAAAATGATTTCATCATTCTTGTCATTCCTGTTTCGTTTTTGTACAGGATTACTTTTTAACATCATTTTTGATACTGCACCAGTTTCATTGAATATTTTATTCATTTTATTTACCGTGCCGCAGCTAATACGAGGACGATCTGGATGTCTTTCATTAAATACTCTACAAACCTCTCTAGCATTTCTAACGTCATCTTCCGAAAGGCGTACAATTTCAATTTTCTCTCTTACGCTCAATTTTGCAGCCATGACACAAAATAATTCGAAGAACTGTAAGGTGAATATTGTTGATTATTTTTTGACATATCTTGCAACCAATAAAAACCATCAATTTGAAGCTATGATGTACTTTCAAACCAATCACAACATTATTATAGTGGGAATTTTCTACTTAGATTATTGCCTCGGGAATATTCGTGATATTTTGTTTTTATTGTGTGACAACAACTGGGTACTTTTGATTTGACGTCTGTCATCAATTTGCATGCAAATTGAAAATTGAATTTAGATAACCGTAATGAATAAAAATGTTATATAGAGAATGTGTCTATGATTGGGGCATCAAAAAATAATCTATCGAATACCACACGAGAGTTCGATAATGTAGAAAATAATTCTCCGCATTTTTTCTCAAACTTGTTGCCATCAGGCAATAGACACGAGAGCCCGAAGGGCTCGAGGCCTGATGGCAACAAGTTTTCGAAAAATCTGTCGAATTATTTTCACTTTATTCTCACTCTCTTGTGGTATTACAACTGACAATAGTACACTTCAATCTTTCACAAGTGTCAAACTGTAATATCATTTTCATGGCAACTAAGATTCAAATTAAAAAATCTATTAGGTCTTAGTTTTAGTTAATTTGCGTGAAAACTTGAATGTAATTCCGTTATTTTCATTAAAAATATTTGCGCTATTTATTTATTTTTTCATCTGATGGCACTTTATTGTTGAAATCATAAAAAAATATTCTCATGGCTATATCTGTTGATATAGGGTGTTTTTTGTGACTGTTAGCTGTGTGAGTTTCCGAATTTTTGAGATGTCATAACTTTGTTATTAATGAATATTTTTTCATGAAATTGTGGTCACACCTTTTTAGAGGCACTCTGAATCGTAGTATGCCCTGAAAATTGAAATAAACATTTCAAATTTTGTCCCAAGGTAGCCCTTTTAGTACTTGACATTTAAAAAAAACTTATTGAAATCGGTTTACAACTTCAAATTGTAGGGGGGTGTTTCCATTAAAAATGGGTCACACTGTATATGGAAAAATCTCATTCGTGAGAGAAAAGTTGACAATATGTGTTATGTATGTATGGAACAATATGTGGACAGCACATTTTAATTAGTTTAATGTTCAGAAAATCACAACCCATAGCTTTTGATGTAATATTAGAAATAGTTTCGAATACGAACATATCATTTACTTCTTCGAATTTGAAATCATGGGCTATAAAAAGAAATAAGTTCTACAGGCGGCTCCTGAAAAGGAATAAAGTTAATAAAGAAGTTGTTGAGATCATTTGGATTTTTCAAATTACCTGGAATATCACGTTTTTGATATGGTAAAAAGTTGTTAGATTTTAAGGTTTTCCAAAAATGTTTCTCTTGGTCATAAATAATTAAAAAAGGCATAGGTCTTTAATGAATTAATTTTCTTTCAAATATTTGAAGTTTCCATTTGTATGAATTTAAATTTTTTTTTCCAATCCTAATATTTATTTTACAATGAAACCAAATGTGATCAGTACGACCACGTCTAAAAGTGCGGATGTTTTCTGACAGATGTGTAGTTTTTGCACAACGCAATTTAATGGCAAATCTTTCTAAATGCGCCGATTTAAGGGAAATTATCTTATTCAAATTCTGTTAACGGCATATGGAAGTAGCGATCAATATCTAAAATTTGTATATTCACCGGACAGTTGGGAAATGTGTTGAAAATGTCACTGGAAGTTACTCTAAATGCTTCAAAATGCACCCAAAGTCGCCCGCTTTCGGAGATTGCCCGTATACCCCGGCGCCGGCTGACTTACCCATCCTGGAGCCATCTGTGAACCAGATGATCCCCTTAGTGGGAATCAGGCGGTGCCTGATCCTCTCCCAGTACTCACTACCTTTTGGGAATGACTGACTGCGGCCTTTTACTGAATCGTATGGTAGGGTACGAATTGTCACCCGGCATTTCAAGAAGGGGACAATCCCTTACCGTCTGATTCAATAATCGAGAATGCCGTGAATCGTGAATAATTTGTAAACTTCAGAGATATTTCAAAACATTTTATTCCGCTGTCGCTGACGCTGTCAATAATCGTCACTATGAAGACCGCAAGCAAATGAGAATCAAGCAAGGCGTTGAGATTTCAGATAATGATTTGATTCACTGATCAGGGCGATTCAGATAGCACGTTTAGATAATGTATCTGATTCACTAAACAGGGCGATTCAGTCAGCACGTTTCTACAAAAGGAGTCAAGCCAGGAAATTGTACAAGAAACTTTGACACCCTGTATCTCGAGAACGAAGCAAGTTAAGACACATACTTAAAGGAAACAAAAACCTTATTTTCAACTAAAAAACTGATCCTGAACGTTCAACACTGGGTCACCCTGTATGTTAAGGACTGGCTTAGACCTGAAAAAGATGGTAGGACCAATGCTGTTTGAGAATAATGGATAGAATAAACAAAAAATATTGGTTGTTGATTTTATTTTGTTGTTGCAGTGATTTGTCTTTTGTTTTGGAATCAATAGTTTTTAGATGGATCTTTTTGTTTAATTATTTTTTTAAATAGTAATAATCATGTTTACTCATGAAATAATAAAAGAATAAAATGTATAAATGTATAACAGTAAATAATATATGAAATTACACGATAAAATTGTTTCTCTAAATGAACAAGAAAAAACCCACAAAAGCAAACCTTGTGCCTGGGGATATCCATGAAATAGAATATAAAATAAAATTTAAAACACACTTACATCGGAATCAACATGTATACATATAAGATAATATAAATTCATGTAATTAATAAAACAATAAAGTGAAGTAAGTAAAGTAGGAAAAAAATTAATTAATAGAGAAGAAATAGATGATTTTTGAGAAATATACTGTTTATTATAAATCAAGTGAGTTGTTCTATTCATTCAGTGTACACAGTATTCGTGTATTTTTTATCTGGTATATTTCAATTTGTTTGTTCTATTAATTTAGTAGAGTACTCTCGTGCCAATTCAAAAATATGAGATTTTAGTAGTTTTTTGAAT
Source organism: Chrysolina oricalcia (assembly GCA_944452925.2). Taxonomy (NCBI): domain Eukaryota; kingdom Metazoa; phylum Arthropoda; class Insecta; order Coleoptera; family Chrysomelidae; genus Chrysolina; species Chrysolina oricalcia. The sequence goes on from OX101822.2 coordinate 16,514,204, forward strand.
TTATGTGGATTATTCGTGTCTTTGATGTTTTGTGGAATGGTGTTGTAGCATTTTGGAGCTAAGAATGAGTAAGCTCGTTGTCCAATGGCTAGAGGTATAAGCTGTTACTGCTTTTGTCGAGTGTTGTATGTTTGGGATATGAGATTGTTTTGTGATATCTCTCAACAGGTTTGAAATAATGAAGTTGACGTATATCCAACACCTCGCTTTGTATAAGAAATTCATTTGATGAAAATTATGTTTTTTTCTTGTATATAATTTTAAGGTGATATTTTTGTAATGTTTGAAGTGGATATAAATTACTTTTCAATGAACTTCCCCAAACGACCAAACCGTATCTTATGTGGCTTTCGATTAGAGCATGATACTGTGGTACTGTGGTATTGTTCAATTATGTAAATTTCGATAACATTGATCTAACTTTTTTGGATACATACGAGGATATATTGATATCTAGTTATCCTAGACCAGTTCCCTGCATAAAAAAATAATGCAAATGTAAAGTTTGACGTCGAAAGAGTAAACCAGAGTTACGTAATAAATTAAAAGAAAAAATATGTCCACCGAAATTGTGAAAATAAAAAAAATTGGAGTATGGAGCCATCATCAAGTACCTATATTTAAAAGGGTTAAGAGGTAAGCAGATTTACGAAGATAAGCTCAATACTCTTCTTCTTCTTCTTGGGAGTCTATCTCGATCCATCCCTCACCTGGTCCACACATGTTGATAACATATGTAGAAAATTAGCAAATTCAGTTTATGCCATTAGGCGCATAACTTCAACTGTGAGCCGAGAAGCTGCCTTGACAGCATACTATGCAATGTTTCATTCAGTGATGAGCTATGGGTTACTATGCTGGGGTAATTCGAGCTTTACACACCTACAAAGAGTTTTTACACTACAAAAAGCGGTTGTACGAAGTATTGCAAAGGTTAATTATACTGAACATTGCCAACCATTTTTTCAAAATCTGGGTATCATGACCTTATACTCACAAATTGTCTATGAAAATCTCATACATGTAAAAAAAAATATACATACATTCTCTACACACTCAGACTATAGTACCAGATATGGTCACAACATTGTACCTCATAGAAGGAGATTGGGAAAGAGCAAAACCATAGGAATATCTCTTTTCAATTCTCTTTCTACAGATATCAGGGATCTGCCTTGGATCGTTTTAAAAAAACGTTGAGAAAGATTCTTGTCAGAATGAGTCTCTACAGAATTAATCACTTCAGTGAGTTGATCAACGACACTTGTAGACAACTGACGCTATTTTAATTTTAGTTTTAATTTTGATTTTAATTGACTTTATCTCAATCCTAATTGACTTTATTTTAATCCTAATTGACTTTATCACTTGTACTTTTTTGCTTGTAATTTCTCTGTGTTGTAAGACGTGTCCACAACTTGTAAACCATGGATGTAATATATTCTATTCTATTCTATTCTACCCTTGGTGATCAATGTCCTTCGTATGCGACCGTGAAAAATTGGACTGCAAGCTTCAAAAGAGGTAAATTTTCCATTGAAGATGATGACCGATCGGGAAAGCCAGTTTCTGTGTTAGTCCCCGAAAATATCGATGCAGTTCATGACATGGTTTTAACAGACCGTCGAATTGGGCTAAAACGGATATCTGAACGCGTTCATCATATAGTTCATGTCAATTTGGACGTGAGAAAAATTGCTGCAAAATGGATCCCCAAATGTTTGAATGTTGACCAAAAGCGTGCAAGGGTAGTAGCATTGTTTAAATAGAACATAGTTAGTCAATGCCTGTGGAAAAGGTATTGGACACAAACGCGAGTGTCATCTGGCGTGATTAGTTACAAACATGAATATTTGACGTCATTTTAATGCAGGTTTCTTCAAAAAACCCTGATTTTAATGCTTTTCCATTGTTTTAATCAAGTTACGACATGACTTGGAGGCCAGATCACTGAAGTTACGACATGACTTGGATGCGAGCTCACTATCGCCATCTACATGTCGCATCCATTTTGATCCAATTATAATCCCATAAGGTTGACTAACTATCATCTATATAAACAATGGTAGTAGCATCGCGTTCGATCTGTGCTCGATTTGAAAACGATGTAGACTTCTTAAACCGAATTATTAGGTACTATGGATGAGACTTGGGTACATTTGTACGATCCAGAAACAGAGCAACAATCGATGGAATGGCAACACTCCGGTTCTCCAAGACCTAAGAAGTTTCGTGTCCAAAAATCTGCTGGAAAAGTTCCCGCTTCAGTTTTTTGGGATTGCCATGGAGTAATCATAATTGATTTTTTGGATAAGGGTAGAACAATAACTGGAGATTACTATTCGACATTACTGACCACTCTACGGGAAAAAATTAAAGAGAAAAGACGCGGAAAGCTATCCAAAGGTGTTTTGTTTTTGCAGGACAACGCCCCTGCACACAAATCTCATGTTGCTATGCAAAACATTCGTGATTTAGGGTTTGGATTACTAGAACACCCCCCTTATTCACCAGATTTGGCTCCGTCCGACTATCATCTCTTTCCTCAACTGAAAAAAAGTTTGAAAGGTCGTAAATTTTCTTCCAACGAGGAGATAATAAGAACTGAGGAGGTCTGGTTTGCAGAGCAAGAAGAAACATTTTTTTTGAAAGGTCTAGAGACGTTGCAGGTTCGCTGTAATAAATGTATCCAATTAAGAGGAGAATATGTTGAGTAATAAAATATTTTGACATTGAAATTTTGTTTGGTTCTATAGTAGGATAAGAATTTTTCAATATATCCTGGTAGTTAATGTGTATATTCCACTTCACATGCATACATTATCATCATAACCATCAAATCTGTTGATGGCAATGGTTGCATGATGTCATTTTCAAAAACGAGTTTGTTGCTGAATCATTGTTTGTAAATTATGCATCATATTTGTTCTGTGTGTCTTTCAAATATCTATGTCTGTACACACAGCTCAGCTTTGACTCATGATTTATAACTGAGCCATCAGCAGTCCATTTGTTGAATAATAACATCCTTTACTAATGTGAAGTTTTATTTCGATCATTATTGATCAAATGAAACTTTATGGGTGAGACTTGCACTACGCTGTTTGGAACCTTTGGTGTAGCAATCAATGCATACCAAACCCCTATTTTTAATCCCTCCAAATGTGTTTTAATCACCAAAGGTCAATCTTCCACTGGAGGAGGATGGTCACCTGTTGAATGAAACGCGTGTTGAAAGTAGCAATTTGGTGTCAGAATGAAACAGCAATGTATTCTTCATGAGCGGTTAGGAAGCTAATGAAACTGAGAGCAGAGAGGTCTCAAATAAATCTCACTTGAAAAGACTGGAGGTGAAAATGGATAGGACTACTGAAATTCATGTTTCAATAATAACAAAGAACTGATATCTTAATGAAATCATAATTCAACCTCTCTTTCAAAATTTTTATTAGGTGTGGTAAAAAAAGGGATGAAAAAAAGAGCTCTCGAAGAAACCTCGCACGAAGCAACCTACTGTGGTTATCAAAAAGACATTTATTGACTCAAAAACTTCCACAAAATTACTATGGATTGATTTTTAATTTAGGATTTTTTTAAATCTCAATTTGAACAACACAATGATTTGAAATACGTACTTGATGTCGCGGACATTTCTTTGCAAATGCGAGCGAGATGCAATGTTTTTGGTACATCGCATAGTACTCCACAGTTACTTCCTATAGGCCAATCAATAGATCATTTTTTCCTGACAAAAATTCTATACGAAAACCGACTGTTTCTATTCTGTTATGTTTTCGACTCGCAATTATCATTCATTAATTTGTTATAAACATTTAAACAACCAATAACGTGGTTTATCAAATTGTTTTGCTTATAAAATGAAAACTAATAGAGCAATCTGGTTGCTTCAATGGAAAGAATTTTAGTTAATTGAAATACGAACAAAATGGAGCATTTTACGACCCGATCGGATCATTAGTAATGGAGGAAAACCGGAAAAACCGGAAGATTTTACGATTTCTCAAAAAATTCATAACTCAGCTATTTTTCAAGAAATAGGGTTGGTCCTTCCTATGAAATTATTGAATCATATGTGCACTTTGTGTGCACAAAACAGGCTCTGACAGATCATTAGTTTTGGCACAATTGCAATTTGATTTTTTTTGCACTATCTTGCGTGTCTGGATGCTCTGTGACAGTTCGATTCCAATTTCTAAAACAGATTCTGAAAGATGAAGTACAGTACCACAAAATGTATTTTTTCATTCAGACATGAATGAAAACGGCTGAGCTGGTGGAAGCGGTCGAGTGGTAGGAGAGAGCGGGAGATGAGGGGAAGCGTATTATCACGTAACCCGTTCATTAGAAGAGTTCCCCTCATCACCCGGACTCTCCTGCCACTCGGCAGCTAACGCGGGCTCGGCCGTTTTCATTCATGTTTGCATGCATTTTTCACCCATTACACACCATTGTAGCGCAAAATGAGATTATACATTTTGTAGTACTATACTTCTACTTTCATAATCTGTATGAGAAATTGAAATCGGGTTATCACTGGAGCATCCAGGCACGCTGCAAGATAGTGCAAAAAAATGTCAATTGCAATTGTGCCAAAACCAACTATTCGACAGCGTCTGATTCATTACATTCGTGAGGAAGGCCAATCCTACTTCTTGAAAAATGACGGAGTTATGAATTTTTCAAAAAATCGCAAAATTTTCCGGTTTTTCGAGTTTTTCTCCGTTACTAATGATCCGACCGGGTCGTAAAACATCCCATTTTGTTCGTATTTCAAATATCTAAATTTCTTTCCATTAGAACAACCAGATTGCTCTATTCGTTTTCATTTTATATGCAAAACAATTTTTAAAAACATATTTTTTGTTATTTAAATGTTTATACCAAACTAATAAATGACAGTTGTGAGTCGAAAACATAACAGAAAATAACTACGAACTGTATTTCATGTGATCGTTTAGTCGGTGTCCTATATATTAGTATTTTTGTTAAAAACTCACTCATTTTATGCTCTATTGCTTGGTGTACTTGTGTTTGCCAAGGTGTATGTACGAATATCGTAAATATTTAAAACGAATAAGCAAATGACCGAAAATCCAACTATTCATGACAAACCAGGTACAATTAGGCTTCTTAAGGAGCTTCTAATTTAAACTAGTCTTAGTAATCTTCCATCAAGTTCATCAACAAAGTTGCTATAATAATTACCTTATATGTAATCTATCTATTGATGTCTCAAAAACTGAACCTTGTTGACATGGCTTTGAGTTTTTTCCGTGGTTTATCTACAACCACTCCACTCTGAGAAAAATAGACTTCTTTCACATTTGAAAAAATTTAACGTACTGGTGTTATCGAAAAAGCTAAAGTACCTACTTCGTAAGGCAAGTATATTTTATATCGCACACTGAAATCCTAGCTATTCAGTGATAAGCTACCATCGATACAACCGTCAAATGGAGTCGTTGCAACAATAATAGGAGTAATTATGTTATAGAAAAAAAAGTATCGGAAATGTTGTCTTACATAAGCTATTTACATCTTCCGACTGCAGACTTTTCGGAATGTTTCCGCCCTTTGGGATCGATTTGCTCCAGAGATTCTCTTAACCCATAATTAACACAAAAACTCATTCGTATCACAAAAGTTTCACCGTGCAAGTATACGACCTGAACTCGATTGCGATAAACAAGGTATTGTTTCCTAACGAGCAAGGTATTTTATACATGTGTTTATTTAATGATAAAAGCGAATTTTCTTCGGCTAACAATCGCAATGGCGCGGCTTTTGAATCCGATGTTTGTTGACTTCTACGATGAAATGTAAATTTACTCAGCACTCATTGCTCGTGTTATTACGGTTAATTTTTTTCGTCTCGCTTGAACTTTGATGATGTTTTCAACGAGAACAATGGTAGGGCTCAAGAGTGACAACACTGTATATGCTATTTCGGAAAAAAGAATTTAGGGAATTACCGTCATCAAACAATTGAGATGGGCTGATAATGGATTTATCCAACGTTAAATTGAAAATATTTCAGATGAAATACGAATATGCCAGCTTGAAGTTGTACAATAACTTAGCTTTAGCATTGAAAAATGAAACAAACGCGAATACAATAAAAAACAATTAAAAACTTACATATTGTCTTAATCACGTTCTGATTTACACAATATATTATATTCATAAATGAAGACCTTGGTGCAAAAACCGACCAAGTCCTGAAATCAATATTTGTGGGAAATCGAAAAAAACTTTCTCAATTCGAAAATAAACTTGCAATCGGTCTAAATATTTGGTTGATTATAGATGTCATCGATATCCTATAAATGGCCTCATGTAAAGTTTATATTTAGTGAAAATCACGACAAAAAAAATTTTTGGAAAATTTGGACTTGACTGATTTTTGCACCAAAGTTTCATTGAAACAAGCAAAAAATGCAAAAACCATTATTTATTTCTAACATAAAGTCTTGACCGATTGTAGAACTACATATAAGAAGAGTCCGATTGATACGCAGCGTCTTCTCGGGTATCTACTGCCTCCTCTGGGGGCTGAGGTTCTGGTGCTTCTCCAACTTCCCCGAATATTCTTCTGTAGTAAACGTGGTATGCCTCTGGCACATATTTTTTTACCAAAAGCTTTACATCTGCCAGCTTCTTCTCATTCATGGGCAGAGGATAGATCTGGACCATTTTTGTCGTAGGTAGCGATAATTCACAGCCAAGCTTAGTAGCGGAAAACTTGGTAAAAAGTGGGAAGGAAACACTAGGGCTACATTCGATGAAGTTAGAACCGCATTGATACTTAAATAATCGGAATGTTGAGATAGAAAATTTTGTTTTAGTATTTTGGCTAGTAAATGTTGCTCTAAACATGGGTTTGAAATGCTCACTGAAGTTCATTATTATGTCTTGGGTTACATCAATGACACGAAACTTTTTGCTAGTTTTTCTTACTAGTTCTTTCCATTCGGCAGGTACATACACTCGTTCTCTCCTTCTTTTTTCCCTCTCTATTAATCCAAAGGAGCGGTCGCATGGTAAAAAACTATGACCAGGCTCAGGATATTGATGTATAACTTGAGAAATATGTTTGATACGCTGATTAACCAAAGTGAACAAATATTTGGTGATTGTATGATTTTTGTTCTGTGCGAACGAATTGTCAGAAAACAGGTATAATGTTGTCACAGAATCGGGAAGAAACGTAGTAATGTAATGGTGGAGAAAACTTATGACTACATTGCTACTTTTTTTTGATGTGGCTTCGTCGTACATGTAAAATGTTGATAACCCTGTTGTTCCTGAGAAAATACAGAAGTTGTATTGCCACAGCTGTCGCTTGTAAAATACATCTCCAGCTGGAACATGAGGGAGAGGAAGATTCTGCTGGTAATCAAAACATAAAACTTCAACTGTTTCATCTGTATTGGCAAGCTGAGTTTTTTCTTTCATCGACGTATAGAATACTTCTGCTTTTCTAATATGTACTGCTTTTTCCGTCTGTAGTACATGTTTGGCCTCACGATCCTGCTCTGCTGCTATTAAATTCTCCAACCTATCGCATGTTTGACATGTGTCTGAACGTGGAGAGCCGAAACTTATATTGTAATTTTCGCGAAAATGACGAAAGTAGAAGTCATACGAAACTTTTGGCTGACATTTTTCCCCACTTTCAAGTTTTTCAAAGACATCTGGTTCATATCTTTCCAAGTATAACTTATGCATCTTAGAAATATTCAGATCAGACGATAAATAGGTTCGGCGTTCGTTTTTCTCTCTACTATAATGTGATGAGCGCTTGGGAAAGCTGAGTATATGGTTATCTATTGCAGCTATAATATTCTGTGGAATTTTATTCGGACGGTTTTCATGCTTTCCCCTCATGTCCAGTGGTGCAGCAATGTTTTCTTTCAAACTGTTTCCTATACGATTTGTCCGGTGTCTAGTGATTCCATGGATTGAGCAAAATGCCTGTCTACAGACTATATATTCAGTGCCTCTCACACGAATCTGAAACAAAACAATTTTTCATCACACATAAATGAAGAAACAGAAACGATATGATTTTACTCTCCGCTTTCTTCAGGTTACATCGAATGTATAGGGACTGAGTACATTTTTTCCATATTCAATTACCTTGTAATGAAAAGTCACAGTTTTTGCTTTGCCGGTTCCTGTTCGTGATCTTTTTCTTGCCACCTTGTCCACCCGGATTAGGCCACCCAAGTACAGATCTTGCTTTTCCTTATTAGCTAAGCCATTAAACTCTTTCAAAACTTGGTTTCTTTCTTCGACATTGATCTTCGAAAAGCATTTGAGACGACAAGCACAATCATTACCCACTTTTCGCACTGGTATCAACTTTCCACTTTTCACAGTGGTATACTCTTCACCTGCTGCCTTTTTTACTTTCCTTATATTTCGTTGCCATAGTGCCTCGTTTCGCATTCTCTTTTTCCCTTTTTTTGTACGAGAACTACTATTATCGTTTGGTAATATATGCCTGTTCACGACTGGTGTCAAGTCCTGATTATTCGAAGTAATATTTTCAACTTTCTTGCATTTTTTCACCTGTTTCCTAACTTTTTTAGTTTTTCCTCGGCTAGTACTCGGAAGATCGCTATCAGATGGCACATACTCACTACCTGATGACATGAAAGGTTCTGTCTCATCAGATGACATTATATTCGTGATATTCTCACACTTTTATTTTATGTTATAATGAGCACGATCAGAAACAGACTACGTCTACGCTCGAAATTAGAAGCACTAACATGTCAAAGCCTGTCTACCGCCTAGCAAGAGGAGCTTGCGATCGCCAACGGTCATGTCCTCCCACCCCGCGAATATCAGCGTTGGTGCAAAAATCGACCAAGTCCTGGACATGACTGGTTTATGCCCCAAAAAGTATGGTCAGCCAAGTCCTTCGAGCATTTTATATCATTAATATAACTCGGACATGTCTGATTTTTGCACCAATCGATGGAGAATGCTCAAAATTATATTCCAAGTGGAAAAACGCAATTTCGTCTAGAAGTGGACTTGGCCGGTTCTTGCACCGAGGTCTTCAAATATACTCATATTCCATTGTCTTCTTTTTACATCCCTATTATCCTGTACCCTCATTAGTAAATGATTATTTGCATTTTTTTATGATTATATGTATATATTGCACTATTTCTGCCCTATAATTCAATTCAAATAACCCATTTTCTCTTTATCAGTAATCTTTGTTTTCCAGTCACATACAAGCAATGCTTCAGTGAAGGAACTTGTTCATTATAAATTTGGAAAATGTATAATCATCAATAAACTTATTGCTATTATTATTATTGTCACCTAACGAGAGATTATTTTTTTCATTAAGTTAGTAATAAGCTTCACTAAGATTTTATTCTGTAATATATTTCTATATTTTGTAACATAATTTTATATTTCTTTATTTTCTTGTGTGAATGAATTCGAAAATATCTAGTAAGTGGCTGTCACATTTTGTTTGTACACATTATGACTTCAATCGAAGTATTTTAAAATTGTTGATTGTTTTCACTTTTGATGTAGGTATGTACAAGTACCAAGTTTGGTTGTGATAGAATATCCAATTAAAACTACAAACAAAGCAAAATATGAACAGGATTGATATCAAATTTTTGGTTGCTTAGCAAGGGACTTTTTCGACGAACGGGCGAACTTAACTTAGATCGTGGCAGAGAGTCTGTTTTGTATTCATATATTATATTTATTAAAGTGTTTTCTGAGGCTGTAGTGTCTTTGTGCCATCCAGGTGAGCAGAGCTAACATTTCAGAAGTGGTCCTTGAACGCCGATTCTGTGAGTGTCGTAAATTTGCATGCAAAATCGTTGACAATAATTTGACAGGTGTAGGTGTCAAGTTGATTAGATAGATTTACAGGGTGATTTAGACATAAACCTTAGTCGGGGTGATTAGGGTAGGTAATTGGTTAGGAATAGGATAAATATATAATGAATTCGCAAGAAACGAATAACAGACAATATTTTTACGATCTAAGGGATGTTTTAGGCAATAATGCCATCGATGAAAGATCTACTTTGCCAACGTTTTCGCCAGAGCTAGGTTCAGGAATAGGAACGCAGAGCTCTAGGGATTTTGGTGAAATTATGCAACAAATGAATAATTTAATGGCTACTCAACTGCAAATTTTGAATACGATGACACTGCAAAGTGTTCGGCGTACGAGGGTAGTTCCAAATATTCCTCAAACATTATGGATTTTCTACGGGGATAGAGACAGGTATAGGGCTTTGGACTGGCTTAATTCAATTACAACCAGCGCTTATTTACAGGGTTGGGATGAACAGACTAAATTAACAGTTGCACAGTCACATTTGAAAGGACCTGCTGCAAACTGGTTCCAGAATATGAATCTAGGGATTAGCACTTGGACAATTTTTGAAACAAAATTTAGACTCACGTTTGTAGATACATTAAGTACTGCTGACAGATGGGAGCAAGTACGAAAAAGGGTTCAGAAACCTGGAGAAACTATTGCTTCATATTTTCATGATAAGATGCGACTCTGTGGTAATTTATCTTTGACTTTTGAAGAAAGTAAAGTTGAAATTTTAAAGGGATTGATTCGGGCAGATATTGCAGGAAGCTTGCTAGTAAAAATTCATAAAAATCAAGATGAATTGTGGACAGATCTATTACTTCTGGAAAAATTATATGATAGACAAACGCGTGGAAACAGTTTTGATGTCAAAAGTAGGGATGATAGGGGAAAGAAAATACGAGATGAAAATAATATTAGGTGTTATAACTGTGGTGATATAGGGCACCCGAAAGAAAAATGCACACAACCGCGAACTTCTGTATGTTACAAATGCTTTAAACCTGGGCACATTAAGCGCAATTGCACAGAAACCACGGAAAAAGTTAATGTAACTTTTTGTAATTCTTCAAATTTTGACACTCTAAAGCGATTCATCCGTCCCATGAAAGTAAACGATATTGAATACCAAGCTTTAATTGACCCGGGAAGCGCAGTATGTACAATCACGAGTAAAGCAGCTCAAAAAGGTCAAATAATTGAACCAGGAGAGTCAAAATTGTCTGGTTTCGGAGGATCCAAAGTTGATAGTCTGGGAACAGTCAGAGCCAGGATAGAATTGGACGATGTTTTTGTCGACGAAGTTTCTCTATGCGTTGTACCCGTGGGAGCCCAATCAGCCGATGTTATACTGGGGAGAACATTTACTGAGCATGAGTCATTAGCCTATGTTCGACAAGGAGAGAATCTAACATTTTTCTGGAAAGACGAGTTGCCGTTTCCTGAAGTTGAACAAAACATTAGCATAGTCGAGTCAATTTCCGTTATTTCCCAAGAGAAAGTTACCATTCAACCGAATTCAGTCATGTTGATCAATTGTTCGGTGGTAGATGAGGACGTCACGGTAGCAGTGGAAAACCCTGATAAGTTGAGGACTGCAACAGTTGAGAAGAATCAAGAGTTGGGCCAAATTTCTTCAGCTGCGAACGAGTCCAGCACCATTCGACAGACTATTACTACAGACATGTTGAATATTGAAGACGGGACTGGTAAGGAAATAATTGAAAGGTTGGTATTTTTATTTAACAAATTCAGAGATTGTTTTGCATTTAATTTAAAGGAGCTAGGTTGTACCGATTTAATTCAAATGGACATTATTGACAATAATAAACCAATAATTAGTAAACCATATCGAGCTAGTTTGGCTGAAAGACAGAAAATCAAAGACATTATCAAAGAATGGCGTGATAATGGTATCGTTACAGACACTAAAAGTTCGTATGCTAGTCCAGTGATTCTTGTACCTAAAAAATCGGGAGAAACGCGTTTGGTGATTGATTTTAGACGTTTAAATAAACAGACTGAAAAATTAGTGTATCCAATTCCATCTATAGATGAACAGTTCGAGAATTTGAATGGGTATTGTTTATTTTCTACTTTAGATCTTGCTCACGGCTACTTACAAGTTCCATTAACTGAGCAAGCCAAAGCTAAAACAGCATTTATAACTCCAGATGAGCGAGGTCAGTTTGAACGTATGATTTTTGGGTTGACCAATGCTCCATTCGAATTTTGCAAATTGATGAATTTAGTCTTGGGTCCATTGAGAAATAAAATTGCAATTTGTTATTTGGATGACATACTTATCCCTGCGAAAAATTGGGATGATATGCTTAATAGACTTGAACATGTTTTAGAAGCTTTGAAGAGAGCCGGTTTAACCTTGAAACTTCGAAAGTGCAGGTTTGGCATGAAATCTGTTGAGTATTTGGGGTATGTTCTGTCACAGGATGGTTTGAGACCAGGAGAGGCAAAATGCAGAGCAATCCAGGAGTTTCCAACACCGAAAAATGCCGCCGAAGTGAGAAGATTCATTGGATTAATAGGTTATTTCCGTAGATTTGTCAAAGGGTATGCCAATATTGCAAAACCACTTAGTGATTTGACTAGAAAAGATAAAGATTTTATTTGGGGAACTGAACAGAGTAAGGCTTTTGAAACACTAGTGAAAACTCCTTGCTCTAATCCTGTTCTAAAATTATATTCTGCACATGCAAAGGTAACAGAACTCCATACAGATGCAAGTTCTACAGGCATCGGAGGTATTCTGCTACAGAGTGATGACAAAGGTGAACTTCATCCAGTATATTTCATTTCAAAAAAGACAAATGACTGTGAAGCAAAATATCATTCTTCAAAATTAAGTTGATGGCAATTGCATGGTGTGTGAACAAATTACGAAATTATCTAATTGGAATCCATTTTATCATTTATACGGATTGCCAAGCAATAATATACATGAATGTTCAAAAAAGTCAAAACCCTCAAATAGCTAGATGGTTTTATTTACTTCAGGAATTTAATTTTGATCTCAAGTTCAGGAAAGGAGTGAAAATGGAACATGTAGACGCATTATCCAGAGCCCCAGTAAGAGAAAAAGGAGACATAGGAGAGGAGTTGGAGCAAGAATTTGAAATTCTTCAGATTACGATTGAAGATGAGATACTAACCTTCCAAAGAAGTGATCCTACTCTCCGAAGACTTATTGAAATCCTTGAAATGGAAGAAGATGACAGAACCAATGAAGAAAAACATGATGCTGCAGGCTATGTTTTAGACAATGGAAGACTATTAAGAAACGTTAAAATGGAAAAAGACGAGAAACAGTTATTTGCCGTACCAAAAGGAATGAGAAAAGGTATTGTAGTACGATGTCATGATCTCTCAGGACATTTTGGAACAGATAGAACAGTAAGAAAAATCCAGCAAACCTATAGGTTCCCGAAAATGAAAAGCTATGTCAAGAACCATATAAGAACCTGCTTCAAATGCATTACTAGTAAAGTTCCTGCAGGAAGACAGCCAGGGGAACTCCATCCCATCCCTCCACCAGTACATCCTTTTTCAAGAATCCATGTTGACCACATTGGACCATTTATTAAAAGTAAAAGGAAAAATATGTACATTCTTGTTGTGGTATGCTCACTAACAAAATTTGTGAAACTTTATCCAGTGGTGAATACGAAATCTCAGATAACCATAAGAAAATTGACGAAATGCATTGAGCAATACGGCTCTCCTAGTCAAATAGTAACTGACAGGAGAACTTGTTTCACTTCAGCAGAATTCAATGATTTCTGTAAAGATTATGATATAAAACATACCCTCAATTGTAGCAGATGGCCTCAAGCTAATGGTCAAGTGGAGAGGGTAAATAGAACTTTAATTCCCATTTTATCAAGCTACACTGAAAAAGAAGATTAGTGGGATAAGGTTGTGCCAAAAGTTGAAAAGCATATCAATTTAGCTTTCAACAAAACAACGGGAAAAACTCCTTTTGAAAGTTTACATGGATATTTGCCAACATTTGGAGAAGATAAGCTAGCAGAATATGTTACAACAGTAAAATGGAAACCACCAGAAGATATACAAGATGAAATAAGGGAGAGGATACTGAAAGAACAAAGGAAGTATAAAGATAGATATGATAAAAGGCGATTCAAAGGTGTTGAGTATGAAGAAGGAGAAGTCGTTTTTGCGAAGTGTGCCAAACCAACAGGTACCGGTGAGTCTACGAAACTTAAAGAACGTTATAAAGGACCATTCGTTATACTTAAAAAACTGCCAAGTGATGTTTATCGCGTAAGTAATTTAGCTCCTTCGCGTAATTTCACATCTACTTTTCATGTTTCTCAACTTAAACCTTTCAATTATACCGAAGATGACGAACAAGACGAAAGTGATGAACATGACGAAAGTGATGAACATGACAGTGACATACAAACAGATAATGACGATAATCAAAGAAAAGACGAAAAGAGTGACACAGAAACAGTTTCATCCAATGATGAAGAAAAGAGTTTGGAAGTTGAAGAGGAAAATCAAGCAGAAGAGGCTTCCAAAGAATGCGAAGAGCACAGAGATGATGGTAATCAGAGACCAAGAAGGAAGATTATATTACCAAAAAGATTTAGAGACGATTATATTGTTGAATAGATTTTTATGTTTTTGAATTCATTCATGTTTTGAATATTCTTTGTTGAATTGAGTGAGGTCACTCAATATTTTCAGGATAGGCCGAGTGATATCAAATTTTTGGTTGCTTAGCAAGGGACTTTTTCGACGAACGGGCGAACTTAACTTAGATCGTGGCAGAGAGTCTGTTTTGTATTCATATATTATATTTATTAAAGTGTTTTCTGAGGCTGTAGTGTCTTTGTGCCATCCAGGTGAGCAGAGCTAACAGGATATTCATTAACTCAGATGTGAAATCATCTGCGTCTTAAAGACAAACTTTAGTCGCTATATTACATCGTTCAAGATAACCTCTTGGAAGATATTCGTTCTGAAAAGGGAAACATTCTCAATTGAAAATTGAAACAAACTCCTCTGGAAATAGGAAATCCTAAGAGTTGTTCTTTATGTTCTTCATCAAGTTGATCCCTCAGTTCATACAGGCTCTAGTAATTTTATTTTCGATTTTTTTAATGAAAACTTACCCCTTGTCCCCTCGCTAAGAAACCCATCTTCAGTTATATGATTGTTCTCATTAGTTCGGGTTGTTTTCTATATTCATCAAGTTGATACCTTTGACCATGAAATAGTCTTTAAATAGGAACAATATAAGTTTTTATTCTGATGACACAGACTGACAAGACTAAATCAAAATCTCTTAACGTCAACTGACTTTCAAATTGAAAAATACAAAGGGATTCTAAAAGTCTTCCGTAACATTCTCCCCCTCGGTGCTAACTTCTTGATTAGCACGAATATTTAGCCGATGGAGTTTTCTAACAGGTCGCTTGTAGATTCCATGTGTTGCCTGGACATCAGCAACTCTAACGATCCATGCTGGTCCCATATATACTTTCTTCACTTTACCCATTGGCCAAGCTCCTCTCGGAAAATCTTTTTCATTTATGATGACTAATTCCCCTTCTTCAAGATTGGGATTATCTTTATTCCATTTACAACGATTCACCAAACTTGAAAGGTACTCCCGTAGCCAACGTTTCCAGAACATATCCGCTAAGTGTTGAGAAATTCTCCACTGTTTTTTCAATAGAAGATATTTCTCGTCAAAAATTCCTGGTGACAAAATGGTGGCTGATTTCCCAATAAGATCGTTCGGACAAATACTGACCAGATCCTGTGGATCTGTAGAGACGTGAGTAAGGGGCCTACTATTTATGATATAATCTGCCTCGCATAACAAAGTTTGAAGAACTTCTTCAGCAGGATGTTGATCTTTCATGATAGATCAGAGCCCTCTTGAAACAGCCTATGAGGCGTTCCTAACTACCTCCCATGTTCGGACTGAGAGGTGGTAGGAATTTCCAATTCGCCATATCATCCATCACC
Source organism: Chrysolina oricalcia (assembly GCA_944452925.2). Classification (NCBI taxonomy): domain Eukaryota; kingdom Metazoa; phylum Arthropoda; class Insecta; order Coleoptera; family Chrysomelidae; genus Chrysolina; species Chrysolina oricalcia. The sequence continues at coordinate 16,530,120 of OX101822.2, forward strand.
ATTTTTATCTGAAGTTCATCCAATGCCTCTAAAAGTTCGCGACTTGCTCCCCTCAAATTGCTGCCGTTATCAGACCAGAATACATCAACTGATCCTCTCCTAGCTAAGAATCGCATAATAGCCATTATACAAGAGTCCGTGCTCAAGGAATGAGCAATCTCGACGTGAATTGCCCTCATTGTTAGGCAAGTAAAAAGGACTCCATACCGTTTATCGGTTCTTCGTCCTATTTTAGCCACGAATGGACCAAAAAAATTAACACCAGTGGCGGAAAATGGTTTTTCATACTTCAAAATCCTTTCTGCGGGTAATAAACTCATTTTTGGTTGTGGTGGATTTGCTTTCATGCGCCTACAGTAAATACATTCTCGAATTACCTTCTTGACAATCGTCCTGACATGTGGAATCCAAAATTTCCTCTTCAATTCGTTGATTACGGTTTCAGTTCCTTGATGAGCCTCCCTGGCAAAGTAGTTGTTTTCTGTTAGATATTACAAAAAAGTAACTTCAATTTTATCGTAGGGTTTTTTCCATTTCAATTGAGAATGTTTCTCTTTAAAACATGAATCCCTTCCAAGAGAGGTAATCTTGTACGATGGAAAACAGCGACTAAATTCCAACTTTCAGTCGCAGATGATTCCACAACTGACTTTATGAACATCCTGTTCATATTTTCAATGAAATCAACATGCCATACCCATGACAGGTTTTATGTCAGAAAAATATTTTCAAAGTTTCACCGAACAAGAAATAGTCCAACAATTCCTCATTACAGTGTGAAATTGCTTCTGAAGAGTATGTTTTCCAATTCTTCCGACCTCCCTGATGATCTTAGAAGAGTGAAATAGATTTTTGTCGACCAAAATGTATTGGAGGCCTAGCGAAAGTGATGCAATTCACGCGTCAATGAAATGAGCGGTTTTCTGTGAGTGATACTTCTGAATAACATTCTCCCTTATCTCATTCATAGATAAGATTCTCCAATGGAAACTGTACATTTAATAAACAATCAACTATCTGAATGAAAATGCAAATTTTCACTTTCAGATTTTTTTCTCTCAAGTTATATAGGGTCTTTCTCAATATCTATCAGATGTAGTTCAATGTCCAGCGTGGCTTTTGCCGGGGAAGTAGTTGTTTTCTGTTAGATATTACAAAAAATTTACAATTTTATCCTAGGGTTTTTTCCATTTCCAGAGGAGTCATGTATTGATTCAATTTTCAATTGAGAATGTTTCTCTTTAAAACATGAATCCCTTCCAAAAAAGGTAATCTTGTACGATGGAAAACAGCGACTAAATTCTAACTTTCAGTCGCAGATGATTCCACAACTGACTTTATGAACATCCTGTTCATATTTTCAATGAAATCAAGATATTGATATTTTTCATTCAGCTGAATTTCCCCGAAAATCACAAAATACATGATTTTGCGATCTCTCGCGCCGAATCCAGTTTTACGATCGAGTTGGACCAATGGAGACTTTTACTCAGAATGACTCCAGCTACAAAATATCGAAAATCCAGCCATTTTCACAGAAAGACTATTCCATAAGATATGTGCGTGTTCCTTTCCAGACAGTAGCTGGAAATTTCCAGATAATAACTAGAAAATTCCAAATAGTAACTGAAAATTTCCAGAAAGTTACTGGAAATTTTCAGATAAAAGCAGGAAATATCCAGATAGTAACTGAAAATTTCCAGATAGTAACCGAAAATTTTCTGATTACATCTGGAAATTTCCAGATAGTAACTGAAATTTCCAGATATTTGTTTGCAAATGAACGGAAATTTCAATATTACAACCATTGCAAGAGCTGCAAACTTCACAAGCCTGATATATAAAGGGACAGAAGCAAACATAACAACGGCAAGTCGTATATATAAAATTTTTTGTCGCCCACTTATATAATACGCACACCCGCTATTTATCAACTCGGGACAACAAACGCTGAATATACTAAAAGTAGCAGAAACAACAGCTATTAGGAAAATCTCCAAGATAAGACACCCTAACAATCCTCTTCATAACCCTCCTAATCCTCTGCTTTTTCAGCTGACCAATGTAACTCCGATGGTTGGTTGGTTAGTTAAAGGCTGACGAGCGAGATACCGGGTTTACCTTGAGGTTTCCCATAACACTGAGACCAGCTGGGGTCCATTGTATTGTTCTGTCGTCAGTGGTTCCTAGTTAAATAGGCCTGTGTTTTTCACCAGGTTCAGTAGTCTATTTACTAGGTGTATCGGATTCATGCCTGTTTCTAGGTTGATCTGTCCGAATATTCTGTTGCGATTGTTGAGCGGCGCGTCGCATTCGAAGATGATGTAAGAGGCTATTTCCTCCTCGTCCCACAGAGTCTACAGTCCACGGTTCCTCTATTTATTCCCATGGTGTGTAGGTGTTTCCTAAGGCCGCAGTGTCCGGTTAGTAAGCCGGTGATCGTGCGTATCTTAGATCTGTTAAGGTTGAGTGTGTTAGCCGTTAGTGTTTGTCTCAGGTGCCTCACCATTGCTGTGCTGTGTCGATTCCCTTCGAAATGGTCCCAATACGTTTGGTGTTTTGATTTCTTCCACTCATTGATTAGGTTTCCGCATCGGGTTTTGCTAATTCCAAACGCTGGTTCTGGACCTGTGTATGGTGATTCAGATGCTTTCTTTGCAAGTTGGTCTGCTTTTTCATCGCCTTCAATTTCCCTATGTCCGAGCACGCACACATGTGTAACCTTGTTGCGTTTCGACAGTTCATTGAGGCTCTGAAGACACTCCCAGACTTGCTCAGACTTTATCTGTATTGCGCTCTGGCTGTCAGATAGAATGTAGATGTGTTTTTTTCCACACCTACGGTCTAGATTCATCTGTATGCATGTCCTTATGGCACGTGTCTCTGCTTGGAATACTGTGTGGTGTTGTTACCAAGTGGAACAAATACGTTCCTTTTTGGCCTCACCCCGTATATTCCTGCTACTGTTTCTTCATCTCCGATACAGGATCGTCTACAACATCTCTCCAGGAAGTTTTCACAAAAACAAGAAAACATTGAGATAATTACCAAATATGCCCTGAGAAGAAACCCTAATGTGCAACAAAGACACCGCTATCCAGAAGAAACCTTGCTGGAAAAACTGTTACATTTTTCAACAAATATTCAACACTAATTCTATACTTTTATCAAGATCATGTAGAATTTTTTATTTTATTAGTGAATACGAATTTTTGATTTTTTTTTTCAAATAGGATAAGCTACAGTTCAATTATTTTATCTTTACCCGTGCGTCATCATTGTAATGCATATGAAATAAGTCGAGAAATTTTAGTCAAAACTAAGTCTAAATGTATAACGACGTGGCTGATATCCCGATAAAAATTACAACGTGTAGATAATGAGATAAGATAATGAATAATTAAATTAACTACATTAACATTTTCAAATTCAATAGGGTCCACCCTCTGAATTACTGTTGTGTGAATATCCCGGTAATACGGAATTACAGTCACATATATCAATTGTGGGGTTAGAAATTTCAAAGATTATTTGTGAAAAAACACATTGTATTGTACTTACTTTGAAATTAATGATTGTAAGAGACGTTTAGTTTTGAAAAAAAAACTGTTTTCATAATGTGTCTGACTGCAAAACGAAGTAAAAGTGGTGACAAACAATCCCCAATGACAGAAAATAATGACGTGATTGATGGTACTGCTCTAGTCAATACACTATTTGGCAAGTTTAGTTGAAATGTAAAAATACTGTCAGCTTTATGGCTATCTCTTTTCACTGTTTTGAGTTTCAATGGATCATCACATACCATAATTCTTTGCTTAGAAGACGAATTTTGATTCGCTCATAGCGGTTGATAGACAGAGATGTTACATAGAGGGTGTGTTATTTCTTAGATCATAAATTGATGACGCATGGGTAAAGATAAAATAATTCAACTGTATGCAATTTTTTTAACGATATGTATTATAACAAAATTGTATTTAATGGGCAGGACATCGGGCGATAACCATTTCAATTGAATGTAATTCTGATTCAATAAAAAACATTTACTATTATTATTTAATATTACATTAGCCCTTCAGTGCCATTGTACAAGAATGACTTGAAATTCGACTGATAATTAAATGAGAAATTGTCACTTGGTATTCGTAGAGTAAAAACATTCCAATTGATGATGATTTCACTACTATTACGTGTACTGTGGAACTGTCATACTGATAAGAAACAGTCACACAGATTTCTTCATTGTTCAGTCACTCACTTATTCAGTGTTCTGATGACATAGGAAGGGTACGGTACGGAGCTTAATTTGAATCGTCAAATTATAATTTTGCGGTTGAGTAAATAGTGTTGATGAAGTTTGCTATACTGTGCTTATCCATCAGTGGATTAATAAAAGGGAATGTTTAGTTATATTGGTAAGTAATAGCATGCAGTTTTTAGAAAGTATATCCCATTTTTTCCGATTTTCTTGAACAATACCTACTTATAGATATTTATGGGTCAAAATTCTGAAACTATGATACCTATTTGGGTAAAGGTAAGCTTATCGGGCAAATTCTCGAAACAAAAAAAAGTGGTGTTATTTACGTAGTTTTATCTCCTGAACAAGAATCTGAAAGAATTTCGTGGGGGTCTCTTATACTTTTCGAGTTATGACCTTTTAAATCTTGAAAATCGACCATTTTCAAACTTGATTTCCTCAGCGAAAAATCGCACACTTTTTTTGAGACCCTAATCAACTCATATTTCACAATTACAAACACTAAAACCAAACGTGTTACACAAAAATTCAACGTTCTTAAAAAGTATACCTAACCCTTTCATAACCTCTGGAATGAACGCCAATGAAGAGTGAGGTTAAGTATAGTTTAATCATTGTTTATATAGAAGATAGTTAGTCAAGCTTATGGTACTATAATTGGATCAAAATGGATGCGACATGTAGATGGCGATAGTGAGATCGCATCCAAGTTATGTCGTAACTTCAGTGATCTGGCCTCCAAGTCATGTCGTAACTTGATTGAAACAATGGAACAGCATTAAAATCAGGGTTTTTTGAAGGAACCTGCATTAAAATGACGTAAAATATTCATGTTTGTAACTAATCACGCTAGATGACACTCGCGTTTGCGTCCAACACCAATTACACAGGCATTGACTAACTATCTTACTTCTATATAAACAATGGTTTAATATAAGAAGGTTAATTTTTTCCCTAAAACATTTGGTTTTTGTGAAAAAAGAGTTGATTAGGGAATAAAAAATTGTCGACAAATAGAAGGAGGCAGTTTCTTCGATTTTTTACCGAAAAAATCGTGTTTGAAAATGGTCGATCTTCAAGATTCAAAAGGTCATAACTCGAAAAGTATAAGAGACCCCCACGAAATTCTTCTATCGAATTCGTATTCAGGAGATAACACTACGTAAGTAACACCACTTTTCTCTTTATTTAGAGAATGAGCCCGATAAGCTTACCTTTGCCCCTATTTGATGTCCAGGGCGTCTTTAGAAAAAAAACAGCAACTTTTAGACAAGAGTAATTGATTTTTTGGATTGACGTGGCCATTAGTAGATGGAAATTCATAGTATGTGACACTAAGGTAAAAAACGAATAAATTTACACAGATTTATTGTCTTCACGACATGTTTCGATACACAGTATCTTTCTCAAGCGAATGTGATACACTAAATTATTCTACGTTGAAACTTACTTAAATACCCTTTTTATCAATAGAGGTAATTAAGACCTATACCTATAGTGAAAATAAAAATTGACAAAACGATGTACGTACCTGGAAATCTCAAAACAAAGCTACTACTTGATTAATTGAAAAAGTTTAACTAAACTACTCAACACTAATTTCGTCGCACCCCAAAATTTTGACCATATTAAAATGTGAATAACTTTTTTCTGCATTGAACAATTTGAATTCTGTAAACACTGTTCGCTAGCCCAGTCCTTCAACTATAATCTCGTACTTCTTCAAAACAAGGTTTTCTGCATAAAATCGCTACAGGGTATTATCTGAAACTGTGCAAAATTTCAGAATTTTCAAAAGGGTCCCAAATGAAGAAATTTTTTTTTTCAAATTTGACAGCAGTGGCATGTAGATGAACTCATTACCTCAAGGCAATTCTCGAATTGTCTTATTATCTCTTTTCTTTACAGGGTGATCTCAAAAAATTAACTTTTTGGTTTTGCAGTCATAACTTTTTTCCTCGTCAAACGATTTTCAAAATCTCCGGCTCATTTTGAAGCTGAAACTTTAGATGAAGAGATATGTAGATCAGAATAGACTCAAGATGAAGATTGAAGATCAAGGGTTTCCTCAAAGTTGACCTAAATCTGAAACACCCTCAAAATCCGGTTGGGAGGAGAATTAAATGAAAATCAACTTGTTTTCGGAATGATCATCCATTCTGAATACGTCCAGATCTTTCTCGCTGTCAGTAGTCAAGAATTGTGCATGAAAAAACCCAATTGTAACGGCAGGATTTTGAAAAAAAAATCAATCCATTCGTCTGAAATGCATGGCCCGTAACCAAGGTAACAAGAATCACAATCAATGACTGACAAGCTAGGTTAGACGTCAATTTTGATTCATTTGCAAAAAAAAATTATCATATCGATGCCGCATCTAATGCCCGACCAGCTGGAACTGATTCTACGAATGACGGAACAAGGATTATCTACCCTCCAAATTGCCAATCTGATTCGAACAACACTTAGATCCGTCCAAAGGGCCCACGTCCGAGCTAACGCTGGGGATATTCAGTATCTACCTAGGGGCCAAGAAGGGGTACAAGAAGAAGAACAACTCCCGCTCAAGACCGCCTTAGGTACGGCGAACTCGGACTTCAACCGCCCCCAAAATTCGTCATGAATTGATCAATGCTACGGGAATTCAGGTTTCAAGTCAGACAATCCGACGCCGGATCCACGATCTTGGATTACTCGCAAGGAGACGAGCTGCCTGCTCCTTACTGAAACCTGTACATCGAGCAGCAAGACGATTATGGGGGGAAGAACATCAAAACTGGGGAATAGCAGAGTGGAATAGGTATGTTTACGGATGAGAGTAGGTTCAACTTGTTTCGAAAGGATGGTCGTGTGTTGGTTTGGAGAGGGAGGAATGAAAGGTTTTTGGAAGGAAATATGGAGGCGAGGGTGGCTTTTGGAGGTGGAGGAGTGACTGTGTGGGGTGGAATATCGATGAATGGGGGGAGTGAATTGGTGATTCTGAGAGGAGAGAGTATGAACGGTGAGAGGTATAGAGATTTATGTATGAGAGAAATCGTTGTTCCTTACGCCGCAAATATCGGCAACAACTTTCTTCTCGTTGATGACAATGCGAGACCGCATAGGGCTCACATTGTCAACGAGTTTTTGAGGGATCACGGTATTGAGCGAGTGAACTGGCCGCCTTTCTCTCCGGATATGAATCCGATGGAACATGTCTGGAGGCGTATGAAATTGAAATTGAAAGAAAGGGAAGGGCGAATGGAAAATTTGGATGACTTGGTGAATGCGGAACAGCAAGAATGGGCAGCTGAACCACAGGAGTTCATTGATAGTCTGATAGACAGCCGGAAAGGGTTAATGAAGTAATTGCCAAGAGGGGAGGGCCCACTAAATACTGAATATCATAAATATTTTTTAATTCTAATGTTATCCAAGTTATTTTCTCTTTGTTGCTGTTCAATAAAAACTCAATAAAACTTCTTGTTCTTCCTTACTAATACTATTAATGATTCACGATTGAGAAAAAATCGCTATTGGTCACTGTCAGTCACTGTCAGTCACTGAATGTGATTCTTGTTACCTTGGTTATGGGCCATGCATTTCAGGCGAACAATGGGTTGATTTTTTTTTTCAAAATCCTGCCGTTACAATTGGGTTTTTTCATGCACAATTCTTGACTACTGACAGCAAGAAAGATCTGGACGTATTCAGAATGGATGATCATTCCGAAAACAAGTTGATTTTCATTTAATTCTCCTTCCAAACGGATGTTGAGGGTGTTTCAGATTTAGGTCACCTTTGAGGAAACTCTTGATCTTCAATCTTCATTTTGTGTCTATTCTGATCTTCTTATCTCTTCATCTAAAGTTTCAGCTTCAAAATGAGCCAGAGATTTTGAAAATCGGTAGACGAGGAAAAAAGTTATGAATGCAAAACCAAAAAGTAAATTTTTTGAGATCACCTTGTAAACAAAAGAGATAATAAGACAATTCGAAAAATATCTTGAGGTAATGAGTTCATCTTCATGCCACTGCTGTCAAATTTGAAAAAAAAAATTCTTCATTTGGGATCCTTTTGAAAATTCAGAAATTTTGCACAGTTTCAGATAATACCCTGTAGCGATTTTATAGGGAAAACCTTATGTTTTGAAGAAGTACGAGATTATAGCTGAAGGACTGGGCTAGCGAACAGTATTTACAGAATTCAAATTGTTCAATGCAGAAAAAAGATATTCAGATTTTAATATGGTCAAAATTTTGGGGTGCGACGAAATTACTGTTGAGTAGTTTATTTAGGTCCATTTGATTATTTAGTAAAAAATAATTATGCCTGATGCCCTTGTTTTCAACATGGCCTACATACTTATACCATTGTTTAAAAACAATGCTTATACTTTGGAGCAAGATCCACAATTCACGTTGGGTAGGTTTATCAAAAATGATAAAGATAAAACACAAAAATCTGAATAATCAGCAGTTTACAAATTGAATTGACTGGTAGACCATTCAAAAGCCGCGTACGTGAACACCATACGAATTATGTAAAGAATGAAACACATTCAACATTTTCCAATCATATTTTGGAGGAAGACCATGACTTCGATGGAAACTTCGAAATCACTCATGTTGAAAATAAAGGTATTGGGCATGATTATTTAGAATTCTTGAATATTGATAAATTGTAATAAATCGAATTGATTACTAAATGATCAATTGGACCTGAATAGTTTCCCTTTCTTAAGCGTTTTCAATTAAGTAGTAGCTATGCAAACATGTAAAATATCTAAATCTGTGTTAATGCCAAAAAGGTTCTTTACTCAATTTTCTCGAAATTTTTTAAATCAATTCTGTCTTAAACAATCCTAACGTTGTTTCTCTCAACGAACAAGTACAATTCGATTGCAAAAAGTTTTTTAATTCCTTTAATTTTGTTTAATTCTCCTTGCCTTGATCTTCTACTATATAGTTTGCTCGATAGGATTTGTAGATTTGTTCCCCTTTCCTACACTTAGAAGTGACGAAGCAGTGACCATGGATAGGTAGCGTGCGTGCTCTGTGCTCCGAATATTGGTTACTCAGGGTGAGTTTGTCACACGTTCTTCCCAACAGTGTTCTGTGCTGGGAGTTCGCAGGTTGTTCCATGTCACACTTACCTTTTGACATTGTAGATGAGTGACATATGAAATATTACAGTTTCCTTATTTCCTTTCCGTGCAAGCCTCTGCACCAGGTGCTGGTGGATTCATTTTCAATTTTGGTTGAAGGCTTTAAGCCTTCACTTTAAATATAAAAGCAGCATCACTTAATAATATGGCTTCATTGTTATATTAGACATGTAGTTTAGTTTATTTACAATTTTTATGAGTGGCCTCACCATATTGACATAACATGTGTTTTTCTTCTCCATGTAAGTATGCTGTACAATGTGTTCTGGTACCTGGAGTTACATTCCCCCTTTCTTTTCTTTCATTGTAGGATTTATTAAGCTGATGATGGACCTATATAGGTCCGAAACATGTACTTTTCCAACATCTAACTGTTCGATGGTTATTGGCCTATCCATTACCATTCAACCAGTCATTTATATTAAATTGTGGAGATGACTTCGAGTTTTTATTCTTCGTAAATTCCACACCACTCCACTTCGAGATACCATGGACTTCTACCGCAGGTCACAATATTTATGTTTATGAATTTCTAGGGATTCTAAATAATTCAGTTTCCAACCCTTGCTTGCATAGTTCAAAATTTCCGTATCGTTCAGACTCGAAAACTTGTGGTTGCATTCCTAGGAATAGGAATGGTTTAAAATTCTTTCCTAGTCTGAAGAACCTTTCATGTTTAGCGCATCTTTTTGAAAAATTACGTCCACATTGTCCCACATAAACACCGTTACACTCCGGACACTTAAGCTTATAAACTCCAGATTTTTCCATTTTTGCTATTCTGTCTTTGGCATTGTCTAATTTTCTTTTCAATGCCAAAGATAGAATAGCAAAAATGGAAAAATCTGGAGTTTATAAGCGTGTAACGGTGTTTATGTGGGACAATGTGGACGTAATTTTTCAAAAAGATACGCTGAACATGAAAGGTCCTTCAGACTAGGAAAAAATGATTCGACGTTTTCAAACCATTCCTTGAATGCAACCACAAGTTTCCGAGTCTGAACGATACGGAAATTTTGCACTATGCAAGCAAGGGTTGAAAACTGAATTATTTAGAATCCCTAGAAATTCATAAACACAAATATTGTTGTGAATTTTCCATTCAGTACAATTTGTAATAGTTCTCCGTTTATATATTGTTCACTTATCATTTCATTTTGACTTACTTCAGTACATGTCATATTATTGTCAGTCACGCATGTCAATCATCTCTTATATTTTCACGTTCAATAAAAGTATTCATCAAACCGTACTGTTCATCAACTACTCAGTTCAGGTATTCGGCCCCTTTTGTCACAACAATTTGGCGACGAGGATGAACAGTGACATCAATGTTAAGAGCCAGAACTCATTTTGTCGGCGTTTTCCAATGCAATTTTTGAACGTTTTTTGAGCCTGTTTTTTGACATTTCCACCGTTGTTTACATGGATGAGGTGCAGTTTAGGAAATTCATGTCATTTTTTACAGCGGCTCTTGGAAACCAATCAACTCCATCACCACAAATCATACCATTTGAGAACTATAATGCCTAAAATGAAAAATTTTCATCTTATTTGGAAAGGTTTAGCAATTATGGTGATCTCAAAAACGTCATTGATGACAAGAAAAAAGCTCAACTCTTGTGTTCCTCAATAGGTAAGGATCATTACAACAATCTAGCCGCACTGTTAGGTCCAGAAAAGCCTATAAAAGACATCAGTTTTACGATTCTGATAGATTACTTTACAAAAATGATATCCCCTGCAGTCTCTACCGTTGTTTCGCAACACTATTTTCTCAGAGTCACTCAGCAGTCACACCAGCCCATCTCAGATTTTGTCGCATTATTAAAGGGAAATTTGAAAAACTGCGATTTTTATGCTACCTGCACCTGCAATCTGAAAATGTAACCTACTGAATGATCAACTGGATTTGGTCTATTCACCGGTTTTTAAGGCAGCTCAGTCACATTGTCGCAAATAAACAAGGTCCAGGTAAAAGTCATTAATGACCGTTAGTCACTAAGACAGGCCTCGGGTAGAATTAAGGGTATTTAAGGAATATTATTTATTATTTCAGATTAATGTATTGTTTGATAATGTCCATATAGGACGAAACTGCAGTAACGTTGGTTACAAATATAAGTGGTATAAAAACAGCTTTATTCCTCTTTTGTCGTAGTAGCTCTGTTTTGAGATTTCCAGGTACCTACAGTGTATTGTCAATTTTTATTTTCATTATAGGTAGGTCCTAATTACCACTATCATAAGACTATCCGCGTCAACCACGATCTCAATCAATTTTTATCCTTGGCCTCGGATATGTTCTTTGTAAATAACCCGTCCAAATCACAAATACAACTATTTGGTCTGAAAAATCACAGAAATACCTTGAAATGATAACAAATTTTGATCTTGAATAACTTTTTCATTTTCAGTCCGATTTTGATAGTTTCTTCACCAAATGGAAGTAAATTTTTCCTAGATTGATTTTCACTGAACATATTTCCTAATTAGGTCCGAATTATACACATTATACGAGGGAAAACAAAATTTTGTTTCTGTCATCTCAGTTTAAGACACCCTGTGCTGAAATACAGTTTTTGGATGACACTCAAAACCATCCTGTATGCAAACCTGGTTCATTCCCTATACATTGGCACTAGATTCATTTTGATATCACGATTCGTTTCTATTTTATGAATTAAGCAATGCATTTTCTCTGCGTGATCTTTATTCTTCAATTTGTAAAAATTAACGACCAAACGATAACATTAGCAGCTTGGACAATAGCTTCCATTTTCCGAGGCATTCCACGAATTAGCGTTCGAATATTCTCTTGGGGCATGTTATTCCTATCCTCTATGAGCGCAACACGAATTTCATTTTTATTCGGAGGTAGTCTTTTGCGACTTCTCAGACATCTACCTAGATAGTCCCAGACAAGCTCAATAGGATTTGCATCAGGGGAGCATACTGGCTAATTCAATTTATCTATCCCAACTTCAATTAGGTATTCTGTAACACAACTGGTGGAATGTGGTCTTGCATTACCTTGCATAAGAAGGAACTTTATGTCTGCAAAGTGTGAATATGGTACAACGTAGTCAGCTAAAATATCATTGATGTATTTTCGTGCTGTCAATGCTCCATCTTCAACAAAAACCAGCTCAGTATGACCTTCCATTCCTCTGAATTTTTGGTCGATTCTCCACATAGTAGAACGACAGACGTTTAATCTTCTTGCAACGTATTGATAATTTCATTCCTATTCTAAAATATTTATGGCTTTAGAACAGTTTTCTTCACTCAAAACCATTGATAGAACGATTAAAAGTTTTCTCAAACTGACGTTATGAGACAAATACAACTGTCAAATGATAAACAAGGTAAACAATTGTTTTCATGCCAGTCGCAATCATTGAATATGACGAATATGTAGAGAAAATGCAATGCTTTATTCAATGATTCTAAATTCGAAACGAATCGGGATATCAAAATGAATGGAGAAGCAATGGATAGGGAATGAACCAAGCTTGCTAGAGGATGGTTTTGAGTGTCATCCAAATGCTGTATTTCACCACAGGGTGTCTTAAACTTAGATGATAGAAATATAAATTTGTTTTCCCTCGTATAATATGTATAATTCGGACCTTATTAGGAAATATGTATGATTAGAATCAAAATAGGATGAATTTCTTTCCAAAAAGTAATTCGAAATCAAAATTTGTTAATATTTCAAGGTGGCCGTTTTTTATGCACCTAAGTGTATTTTGAAAAATGTAATTAAAATACACATTAACTCCACTGTACTAGAGTTTGTCGATGAGGCAAAAAATCTTGGAGTGATTATAGATAGTGATCTTCGATTTGAATCACACATGAATAAACTCACGCAGAAAGCTTCTGTTCGCTTGAACTAGTTTACGGTAATCGGAACCAAAATTGTCAGAAACTCATTGGCTCAATATGGAAAACCACAGGCTCTTACACTCTGCATGTCTTTATCATAAGATTATCCATGGTAATATGCCTACATACTTATACAACAATAGTATATTGTGCAACAAGTGGGGAAAGTTTAACTTTTCTCACGAGTGTGGAAGTTTGTGGCACGAGCCTGAAGGGCGAGTTCCGCAATCACACGAGTGAGAAAAAGTACTTTCCCCACATGTTTCACACTATCCTTTTCCTACAACTGCAAAAATTTAAAAAATACAAGTAATATACCTCAATATTTATTTTTTCCTAGAACTGCACAACTACAACAACATTAAAGTATCCTACCTCTTGACAGATAAATAATTTTTTCGTATGCCGATTCAAACTTCTTTTTTGAAACCGGCAACAAATCCAACGTTACTTTCGCAGCTTGTTCCAATATCTCTGGCGGGGTATTATTATCAAAATCGTCACGATTGTCAGTATCCATATTATTTATTATGAGTAAGTAGTCTTATTGAAATAATATTCAATAGAAATTGGGATTTAATTGAAAGCACGAATGAAAACTATCTGAAGAGTTTAAAAAACTTCTATAATCTGACAGTTCTGATAACTATCTAAAAATGAACAGCAGCCAACTACCTATAGGCCAATAAACAGAGCAATTTTTCTCATAAAAGTTCAACTTAAATTGCTCCGCAGATTTTTGCAATTCGGTCGTCATGGAGGGTTGAATAATTAGCAATAAAGTTATCACCCCCTCGTGGGGGGAACCCCCCCAAAATCGTAAAAACTTTTTTCTGGAAGGTATTATCTTGACATTTCAGCTCTGGGCAATAAATATGAGTGAAAATCGATATTAATAATGGGGGCGAATTATTTTCAACAATTAAATCCCCTCCGGGGGCATCAACCCCTCCCCGAAATCGTGTTTTTTGGGGGTATTTTCTATGAATATGTAAAATTGTCAGTCGTGAGTAATGAAACTGAGCGAAAATTTGTAAAAATAATAGGTATAAATTATTAGAAACGATTTTCCCGCCCCCGCATTCGGGTCACATCCCATGCATCGCGGAAACATTGTGGTGAATTTTGTGATATAGCACATAAAAATCAAAGCGGGTACACTTATGGGAGTGTTGAGCAAGTTTGATCCACAAAAATGTCAATATCAAATTGGTAGTTTCCCCTACTTGGACCTTTGAAAATTTGGAAATTTTGAGTAACATCATGGCCAAGTTCTGAGACAACACTAATGGTGGATTTATGCAGCAGTAATAAGTCATAGGTTTTAAGTCATAAGGAAGAATATTTGTCGATGATTGGTTGGTCCGTTTATTTCAACCAATCACTGACGAATATTCTTCCTTATGACTTAAAACTTATGCCTGCTGCATAAATCCACCATAACACTGGGCACTTTCCATTGAATAGAAAAAACTTGGTCAACTAGGCAAACATTTATATTCTGCAGGTAAATTTTTTAATGAGCGTATAAAATCCTAAGCATTTATGCATTTTAAGCAAGTTGCATCCAATAAAATGTTAATAACAAACTGGCATTTTCTCCTGAATTCCTAGGTGGACCTTTGGAATATTGGAAATGTAAGTCATATCTGACATTTCGATATTTTGAAACAGAGCTGAGTTGAACATGAAACAAATATTTCAAAAATAAACTCGCCATTTTCAATTAATAACAGTGACAAAGCACTAAGAGATGTTTCCTCGTCTCCGACTATCGATGTTATCCCAGTATCCAGTGTTTTCTGCACAGAAACTTTTATATTATCTGACGTTTACATAGAGCAACGTTGACTGCTACCCACTGCGCACCGACAGAACCGCGCCGCTGTATACTAACAGCGGCGCGCTAGCTGCCGCGTTGACAAGGTCCCAAGCCGATATTTTTCAGGTTTTAGAATCTCAATGAGTTTAAAGCAGGTACACTTCGGTACAGTTTCCTTTGGTGCACTGTCTTCCACGGTCTCGAATCCCCATATTCCATCAGGGACTGATTTTATTTTTCTTTCCATAGAACAATAATGCTATTAAATGCCGAGTAACCTCTATTTTAAGTACTTAAAAGATTGACTGGATTGCATTTAAAATTTGTTCAAGTAACCAAATTTGTATGAATATTTCCAATAAGAGCAGGGTTTTTTCTGCAAACTGGCTTTTCATTAATATTGATACGTGCTTTTATCTCTGAGTTATCAGCATTTGAATTTATAAACTCCCTTAAGATTTTGTAACCCAAAATATGCGAAGAATTGAAAACACTCGTATTTAAAACCAACATTATTTGGACCTGTTAAACATTATGCAATTGGACAATGAAGTATACCTCAAATGTTCGTTTTACTTGCTACAAGTGATAAGACATTATTTCAGTAATCACAAGCATTATTTCACGAAGTCAGGAACTTTAATATTATGAAATTTTCAATTGCAATTTTGCAGCTGGCAACTGCGCGTTTAAATATAAATAATATCAGAATAAAAAGCTGCGATCTTCATCTTCAAAATGACTTGAGATTTATCCGAATTGAACATTTATGTATAGAACTTTACTTCACGCGCTGGTTGAAAAAATGCACGTTGGCGGGAGCCGGCGCAACACCTGCCCCATAACATTCTCCCTTATCTCATTCATAGATAAGAATCTCCAATGGAAACTGGACATTTAATAAATAATCAACTATCTGAATGAAAATGCAAATTTTCACTTTCAGATTTTTTCTCTCAAGTTATATAGGGTCTTTCTCAATATCTATCAGATGTAGTTCAATGTCCAGCGTGGCTTTTGCCGGGGAAGTAGTTGTTTTCTGTTATATATTACAAGAAAGTAACTTCAATTTTATCGTAGGGTTTTTTCCATTTCCAGAGGAGTCATGTATTGATTCAATTTTCAATTGAGAATGTTTCTCTTTAAAACATGTATGTCTTGTTCACTAACTATCCAGGTATATGATGCTGTTCATATAATGAAAAAATACAGAGGAAAAATCGACAGTTTACGCTATTTATCTTGCTCACTCAATATCCAGGTGTATGATGCTGTTCATATGCTAGGAAAATACAAATAAAAAATGCACAATATACTCTATTCATCTTGTATATCATCCTGTTCTCGTAATATCACAGTATATGATGCTATTCGTATACTGAAAAAATCCAAATAAAAAAAAACAGTTCACGCTATTTATCTTGTATTATACCTGATCAATTAATATCCAGGTATATGATATGCTGTTCATAAACTGAAACAACACTAATAAAAAAGACAGTTCACAGTATTCATCTTATAATTTTTTCCTGCTCATTCAAAATCCAGGTGTATGATGCTGTTCATATACTGAAAACATAATACAAATAAAAATGACCAGTTCACGCTATTCCTCTTGTATTATATCCTGCCAAATAACTAACTGTTCATCTACTGGAAAAATACAAATCAATATGGACATTTTATGCTATTTATCTTGTATTTTACCTGCTCATACAGGTATATGATGCTGTTCATGTAGTGAAAAATAAATAAAAAATGGATAATTAATACTATTTATCGTGTATTTTGTCCTGCTCACAAAAATTGATAGTCAAAGCTATTTATCTTGTATTTTATCCTGCTACCTTAATATTCAGGTGAATGATATGCTATTTACACATTGAAAAAGACAAATAAAAAATGCACAGGTAATGTTATTCATCTTTATTTCACACTTAGACCGGGGAATAGTGACAGATTTTGGGACACGATTTTACTCAATATGCCTTTTGTACGACAGTATTGTCCGTATATCCTCATGATAGTAATGCATGAATTAGAGTCGTCGTAGGTTCTTCATATTAAAATATAATAATAATAATTTTAATTATTATTATTATTATTCGGGTACGATTTTAATCAGACTGCCATGTGTTTCGTGATGAAATAATAAAACTAAAATACTCGAAAAACGATTGGCAGGCCGTTAGGTTGGGTCCGAATGGCTGGTATGGTCACGTGAAATTGTATTTGGAAAAAGGAATTCTCCGCCCATCCTGATGGTATGCCAATGGTTTTTCGAGTATTTTACGTCTATTACTTTATTACAAAACACATGGCAACATGATTGGAATCGTACCGAAACACGTAATTTTTCGAAAATATTATTTTTCAATATGAAGAACCTACGACGACTCTTTGATTCATGCATTATTATCACGAGGATTTACGGACAGTACTGCCCTCCAAAAGGCATACTGAGTAAAATCATGTCCCAAAATCTGTCACTATCCCCCGGTGTAACTGCTCAATTGTTACTATCCAGATATATGATGCTGTTCATATACTGGAAAAATACAATAACAAAATAGCTATTCATCTTGTATTTTATCCTGTTCACTTAATATCGAGGTATATGATGCTGTTCATATAATGAATATTACAAAGGAATAATGGATAGTTCCTGCTCACTTAATATCCAGGTATATGATAATAGACTGTTCACGAACTGAATAAATACAAATAAGAAATGCAATGTTCTCGCTATATATCTTGTATTTTATCCTGCTCACCTAATATTAATAATATGCTGCTCATACACTGAAAAAATACAAATTTGAAATGGATGGTACACGCTATCTCGTATTTAATCCTGCACAGTTAATATCCAGGTGTATGATATGCTGTTCTTACATTGAGAAAATACAAAAAAAATACACAGTTAACGTAATTTATCTTGTATTTCATCCTGCTCATTTACCATCCATGTGTATGATTCTGAAAAAATACAAATAAAAAATAGACAGTTCACAATATTTTTCTTGTATTTTATCCCACCCATTTAATATCCAGGTATATGATGTTCTCATACTGGAAAGAAATGAAATATGGTTATTGGATGCTATTTATCTTGAATTTCATCCTGCTCACTTGATATCCAGCTATATGATATGCTGTTCATGTATTCAAAAAATACAAATGAAAAAAGCACAGTTCACGCTATTTATCTTGTATTTTATCCTGCTCACCTACTATCCAGGTATATAATGCTGCTCATATACTGAATTGAAATAGACAGTACACGCTACCTATGGTGTATTTTATCCTGCACACTTAATATCCGGGTGTATGATGCTGTTCATATAGTGATAAAATACAAATAAAACATTGATCGTTCACTATATTGATCTTGTATTTTGTCATGCCAACTCACCATTCAGATATATGCAGTATATTCCATATACTGCAAAAATTCAAATAGAAAATGCACAGTTCACGCATTTATCTTGAATTTTCTCCTGTTCACTTAAATACATCCAAAATATATGGTATTGGTCACCGTCGCTCAGGAATACTTTATTCGTTGTATTTGTATCGCGTTTTCTGTTCTTTCAAATTCAAGTATTTCCAATGACAGAAACATTAGGTTTCAAGGAAAAATCTCATTTTATTTTTTGTTTCTATAAGAAAGTCGAACTTTTTGTCACGTCCAGCGTACATGCTCATGCAACAGCTGGGATAACTTGCAACCTCAGACGTATTTAGGGCCTTGAAGGACGTTGAGTTTCAGCACGCCCCACGGTCAGTAAAGCACCTCGCCCTGGTGTGCAGTGGATAAAAACCGTGCTGTTTACCATAAGGGCCGACCCATCGATCCGAGGAGCTGTCGCCAATATACCAAATTATGTGGGCTCGATATCTGCTCGGCCGCATTTATGTCTGACAACCAACTCCTAGTGTATTGTGGTATATATGCCTGACGTACTCTATCTTCAATTTTTTCAGAACCTTTTTTTCATTGTTTGCTCACGTACAAGAAGATTGATCACTTTCAAATAAGTTTCAAAAATTGTATCTGTTATAATACTCGAATAATTTCCTACTTCCATTTGCCTATTTATTTCAATTGTATAGATATTCGCGATCACCACGGAGTGGGCGACATCTATGTTTTGAAATTTGTACGTAAAACTCCGGGAAAACAAACATTCTGCCATAAGATCTGGTGTTAACAAATTGTTGATTATTTCTTTGCTGTTCTATATTTGGTTTGATTTTTCTGATTCAATGCAAAAATCATAGCTTTGATATGACTAGTTAGTCAAAAAAAAATTGTTCAGTGCCGCAGCGCAAGAGGTATTCATCTGCAAATGTGTCCATGCACTTTTTTCCCAGAAACCAGAAATTAGTAAAAACATGGGGAATTAGAATGAAAATTGGAAAGCCAATTGGGAAATATATGTGAATACTTAATTTTGGAATATTTCATAACTAGTTAGAGAATTTTTGTTTGTAATTGGTGTGTTACTCCACAATAATATTGGAAAAAAATACTAGTTTTATTGATTCCATTGAAAATATGAACAGGATGTTCATAAAGTCAGTTGTGGAATCATCTGCGACTGAAAGTTGGAATTTAGTCGCTGTTTTCCATCCTACAAGATAACCTCTCTTGGAAGGGATTCAAGTTTTAAAGAGAAACATTCTCAATTGTAAATTGAATCAATACATGACTCCTCTGGAAATGGAAAAACCCTAGGATAAAATTGAAGTTACTTTTTTGTAATATCTAACAGATGTATTGATTCAATTTACAATTGAGAATGTTTCTCTTTAAAACTAGTTTTATGTTTAACAAAACACACTTTACATTATTTATAATTTACAATAGTACATTGGTAACAAATAATAAACTTTAAATCTTTCCGTATATTCAAGAGCTCCGCTCTCTTTGCTCGACTCAATAATATTGTCGGGTTCATTCTCTTATCTCCATTGAGTCATCTGGTGTAACAGGTCTCCACAAATGGCGTAAATCTAATTATCTTCTATAAACAAGAGGCAAAACATTACAACATTCGATATCAAAAAATTCCAGAAACTAGTTCATACAAAATGAATTTGGTAAACAAGTCCAAAAACTTGTTGCTGATCAACATTCTCTTCCTCACAAAATAAAACTTGATTACTGCCTCCCCTTTGACTACTCTTTCCGCTTAAATACTGAAATATTATCCAAATACATCTTCACCACAGACATTTCTAAATAATTACTTGAAAGCTGAAAGTTAGAAGTAGAAATTCAATAATAAAATTCACATCAACAACTGTCAACTCATAGATAAATGACGTTTGCTTTGTTTTCCCAGAGTTTTGGTGCGCTACCTGGTGCTAATGGTGATCGCGAATAGGGATTATCGTAACGGTTTTTAGGCAGTTTCATGACTAGTAATCACATTCCGATATAATAGACTGATTCTTTCGGGTATACGATGCTTTCCACATATAGAAAAAATTAAAATAACTATTGACAACTTCATCGTGTATGTGATCTTAACTCACTTACTATCCAGGTATATGATGTTGTTCATATATTGCAAAAATAAAAAAAAAATGCAAAATTCACTCTATTTATCTTGTATTCCATCCTGCTCACTTCATGTCACAGTTTATGATGGTATTCATATACTGTAAAAATCCAAATAATAAATATACAGTTCACGCTATTTATCTTGTATTTTATCCTTCTCACTTAATATCGATCATATACTGAAGGAATTCAGATAAGAAATATGCAGTTCACGATATTTATCTTATATTTCATCCTGTTCACTTGATATCCAGGTGTAGATGCCTTTCATATACTGAAAAATACAAACGAGAAATGGTCGGTTCATGCTATTCATCTTGTTTTTCATCCTGCTGACTTAATATCCAGATGCAGTTCGTATACTGAAAAAATACAAATGAGAAATGGATAGTCAATGCTATTTATCTTGTTTTTCATCCTGCTCACTAAATATATGCTCGTCATATATGGTTCATAGGCCGTGGTAGACGTGCTGGTAGAACGTTCGCCTTTCAAGCGAAGGGTACAGGGTTCAAATCCCCGCATGATCATCGGTCTCGTGCATAGCATCACACGTTAAAAAATAAGGGCTGCATATTTCCTAGCTCGAATACCTCTGAGAGTAGCGCGTAGGGGTGAAATCGGTTGACGGAAATAATAATTTTAGGAAAAATTTGACAGTAAAGATGAATATCGACAACTTCTCAGGTAAATGATGCTGTTCATATACTGAAACAATATATTACACAATGCACAGTTCGCTATTTGTCTTGCATTTTATCCTGTTAACTAACTATCCAGATGCTGTTCGTATACTGGAACAAGCCATTTATCTTGTATTTTATTCTTCTAACTGACCAGGTATATATTGTCCTTCATTTACAAATATAATAGCAATTTTAAAATAGAGAGTTCACGCTTCATCTTTCATTTTATCCTGCTAATGAAAAATGATGCTGTTCATATACTGAAACGATTCAAATAAAAAATTAACAGTTCACGCTTTTCATCTTTAAGAATTAAAAGAAAATATTGGATAGTTCATGTTTTTTATCTTGTATTTCACCTGTTTTATTATCCAGGTATATGATATGCTGTTCATATACTAAAACAAAACAAATGGAAATAGACTGTTCACAGTACTTATCTTATAATTTTTTCCTGCTCACTTAATATCCAGGTGTATAATGCTGTTCATGTACTGAAAAAATAATACAAATAAAAAATTTGCAGTTCACGCTATTTATCTTGTATTTCATCCTGCTAACCAACTATTCATGTATATGATGCTGTTCATATACTGAAGAAAAAAATGAAAATGGACATTTCACCCCATTTATCTTGTATTTTACCTGCTCATCCAGGTATTGGATGCTGTTCATATACTGAAAAACTTAATATCCAGGTACCTATATAATATGATGTTTATTTATTGAATCTGAACAAATAAAATTAGATTTATATTGTATTTTATCCTGCTCACTTAATATCCAGGTATCTGATGCTGTTCATATAGTAAAAAAATAGAAATGCTATTCATCTCATATTTTATTCTACTCACTCAATTTTCAATATTCAAGTTCATATATTGAAAAACACAAATGAAAAATGCATTTATCTTGAAATTTATCCTGCTCAGCTAATATCGAGGTGTTCATAAACTGAAAAAATACAAATAAAAAATGCACAGTTCAGGCTATTCATGTTATATTTTATCCTGCTCACCCAATATCAAGGTATATGATGTTGAGATATACTGAAATATACTGAAGTTATACTGAAAAAATACAAATAAAAAATGGACAGTTCACGCTATTTATCTTGTATTTTATCCAGCAGTTATATGATGCTGTTCATGTACTGAAAAAATACAAATAAAATATGGATAGCTGATGCTATATATCTTATATTTCATCTTGTTCACTTGATATCCAGGTATATGATAGGCTCCCAGTTAACACAAACATCTAGGAGATGTTGCTTTGTTATTATGGTAACAAAATGTCATCACTTAGTGATACCAAATGTTATAAATTGTTCACAAATTGCATCTCGTTAGTGTCGCTTTGAGCACAAAATGTGAAGAAAATTGCAAAGCACATTAACATAAATTTTGGTTTCATTGCGATTTTGTCGGTATAGAAGGAATTAGGTTGGTAACAAAATTGAGCATGACATCACCATCACGACACAAAATGGCCAGAGTTGTTTATAGAGTCGAGAGTCAAGTAGAATCTGTATTTGGTTGACGCCATCCTTTAAATATTCTATAGGTACTTCTGATAGTGTGTAGTGTTCTGTTTGATTCTTTTTATTTCAAGACTTAAATCAAATGTGTTTATTAACATTGCTCAGTTATTATTTCTACCAAGACTGGAACGGTGAGTAGAAAGGTAGAAAGGTTAATTCAGTGATTTACAAAATTTGGCATTTTCAGGATAGGTACTTATTTGGCCGCAAAGAAAATGCTGTCCAGAGGATTACTGTATATTGCTTTTTCATGATTTAGACAGAGTTTGATGATTTTTTTTGTTTGTGAAAAGTATATATACTACGGAATCAACTCACGCATTTGTTTTCTAGCATTCCATTCCATATGAACCGTAATTCATTAGTAACAATAATAACATTGAGGTATAATTTCTATTTATGTTGAAACATGGTGAGCTTTGTTTTATTCTTGACATACAGGAGAATCAGAAAGTGAAGCGCATTTTTAGATAAGTAAAATCCCTTTCAATTTCACATTGTTACATCGAAAGGGTCTCGATGTGCATTCGATTCCTAAGGATGAATGGAATATGTCACATCGGGCTAATTTCGAGTAACATTTTGCATCACATTTTAATGTCTCGACATGACCAACGAGGTACCGAATAGACGTTTATGCGATAATAATGGAAGTCACTTTGCGATTCACTAGTGTGATCTAAAACATGAATATGAATCCCACTACCATCTCTGAGACCATCTCTGAGACTGGGCTGTTCATGTATTGAAAAAGTACTAAAAAAAATACACAGTTAACGCTTTTTTATCTTGTATTCTTTCCTGCTAACTTACTATCAATGTATATGTATGTTCATGTGTATGTTCATATACTGAAAAAATACGAATGAAAAATGGACATGCTCTCTTTATGGTATATTGGTCATATACCACACCATCACTCAGAACTCAGAAACATTCCAAAAAATAGTAGGGTTTACAAAAAATCTCATTTTATTTTTTGTTTCTATAAGAAAGTCGTGAATTTTTCTTCACATCCAGCGACATGCTCATGCAACAGCAAGGATAACTTGCGACCTCAGACATATTTGGGGCCTTGAAGGACGTTGTTTCAGCACGCCCCTCGGTCAGTAAAGCACCTCGCCCTGGTGTGCAGTGGATACAAACCGTGCTGTTCACTTTAAGGGCCGACCCATCGCTCCCAGGAGCTGTCGCCAATATACCAAATTATGTGGTCTCGATATCTTTTTTCTGGAGCGTGTAAAACATATATTTCGGTCGCATTTTTTGCCATGACGCTTGTGAATTAACTTTTTCTTGGAGCGTGATAAATGTCTATCAATTTTTCTGCAAACAAAGCTTGATACAAAGATTACTCAACATATACACTATTGAGAAAAAATGGTCAACTTTTCCCACACGAAACCACGTCAGGTACCCTTACGAGGGGAGTGTACCGACTTTGGAGTCTGTTATCCCTCTCTGCAAAAGAGGTTGTCATCATAAAATAGTCAGGTATAAGCAGTGTTTTTCGTTCAGGGGAAATTGTTACCTAAAGGTTATCAAAGAACTGTTTTTTCTCTAGTTGTATGTTTGTATGTCAGACCTGTCTAACAATTTGTTTACAAACTATGTTACGACACTCATCGAATATTTTTCGAGCACGTTTCTTCAAATTGTCATGATAAGAAAAAACGTAAATTTCTGGTATGAAATCTTGCTCACCAACTATCCAGGTACATGATGCTGTGATGCGAAGTGGTCGAGGTGTTAGAGCGTTTGGCTTCCACCCAGACGGTCCGGGTTCGATCCCCGGTCGTGTGTCACTGAGCTGAAGTGGTTCGGATTCCACTTTTATTTAAACTGTAGGTCCCGGATCTCCCTTGCTCGCACAAGCTCTGCTTTTGAGGGGTTTTCTCCGAAAACCTGGGAGTTTCGTAAAAACAAATTTTACAATATACTGAAAAAATACAGATGAAAAATTGACAGTTTACGCTATTTATCTTGCTCACTCAATATCCAGGTGTATGGTGCTGTTCATATACTGAAAAAATACAAATTTATCTTGTATTCTATCCTGTTCACCCAAAATCCAGGTATATAATGCTGTTCATATACCTACTGAAGAAATAATGCTAATAATATGTCTATATACATACTGCATTTTTCACACATTGAAAATATATCAAAATATGTCCACAGTATGATACAGCGGAATTCAGTCGCCAGTATCCGGAGATATCGGAAACTGCTCTCCCATTCAACCCTAAAAACAAACAAGAAAATGTATTTAAAAAGAACAAAACATAATGTATGTTCATAATAAATTTGACAAAAATAAATAATTAGCAAATTTGTGAAGAAGTGAAAATGTAAAAAATAAATGAAAAACAAAAGGAAATAACTAATTAACTAAATTGATGATAGTGAAACTGTAGGTGGAGTGGCAATAACAATGAGAAAACGGGTACAACTCCAAGTGTGTTAGTTTTATTCTCATTCAGTCATCCGGCGCTAATAAATCTACTAAATATCAAATCTACCTTCAAATATAGATTGTCGCAGCAGACTTTTGAATCGTTTTCTGCTCGAAGTTTCAGCAAGTCGGAAATAGCATCATATATTTTTGGGATTAAATAAGAAAAAGAAAGCTCATAAGGAGATGTTTGGTGTATTGGTGGAGTTAGACGAAATCGATATCTGGTATTGACTGCATGAACCTCATCCCTGAATGATAATTTAGTAACTGGATATTCGGGTTTCTTCGAACGAATTATGTCATAAGAGAAACATCGCACACTCAATAGCCATCTTTGTTTCATTGTTATCTTATATTTCATCCTGCTCACTTGATATCCAGGTGTATGATGCTGTTCATACACTGAAAAATACAAACGGAAAATGGCCGGTTCATGCTATTTAACTTTGTTTTTCAGAAATATCCTGATGCAGTCATACTTACTGAAAAAATACAAATAAAAAATGGATTGTTCGTAATATTTATCTTGTTTTTTATCTTTCTCACTCAATAACCAGGCATAAGATGCTGTTCCTATACTGTAATTTTTTCACGTTACACGTATAATTCAATGCGCTGACCTCTATATTCATTACTATTATTATTTTCATAATTTCGCTGATTCACCCCGTTTCATTTCGTTTCTTCTGACGCGTCGAGCTTAAAACCTGCCGCAAGCCTAATTTATGGACTGTCGTCTATACTGTATATATGACATCGTCTTCATTATTTTCAAGATTTTTTGTGTAGTTTCGTTTCATACAAATCGTCGAATTCGATACTTTTTATACGTAATTCACCATGTCCCGAGAGAGGATTATTATCTGAATTGAGAGCTGAACTTCTGAGAGAGATTCCTTTTTATGAATAAATGTTTATATAAAAAATTACTGTAATTGTAGATAAAATAATCAATTGACAAACAATGACGTCACCACGCCTCACAGCTAAAAATTTCAGGAAAATTTCACTCAACCACATTTCAGAGAACTCATAACATATACCGAAAATATTACCTAGTTTTAAAATTAAACTTTAATAATATGTGAAAACTGATTATCTCAAAAATATCAGTTACTGTTTTTGCAAATGATACCACATGAAAAAAAAACAAATGATAACACACAATGGACTAGCTCAAGCTAATAAACAACTCATCTACACATAATTTCGTCTATTTAAAAAATGTTTGGAATGTCCAATCTATTTAAATGTGTATTTTGTATGCCATGATTTTGGTCATATTTTTAACGCGAAAACGACTATATTCTACGGATTTTTGCTTGAATTGACGTTTCCATTCTTTATCTTTTTTCTGGAGCGTGTAAAACATATATTTCGGTAGCATTTTTTGCGATGACGCTTTTGAATTAACTTTTCTTTGGGGCGTGAAAAACGTCTATTTTTGTAGCATTTTTTGTGTGTATTGACGTTCTCATCAATTTTTCTACAAACAAAACTTGATAAAAAGATTACTCAACATATACACTATTGGGAAAAAATGGTCGACTTTTCCCACACGAAACCACGTCAGGTACCCTTACGAGGGGAGTGTACCGACTTTGGAGTCTGTTATCCCTCTCTGCAACGGAGGTTGTCAATATCAAAAAGTCAGGTATTAGCAGTGTTTTCCGTCCAGGGGAAATCGTTACCTAAAGGTTATCAAAGAACTGTTTTTTCTCTAGTTGTCTGTTTGTTTGTATGTCGGACCTGTCTTACAATTTGTTTACAAACTATGATACGACGCTTATCGAATAATTTTCGAGCGCTTTTCTTCAAATTGTAATGACAAAAAAACGTAAACTGCAAGTATGGAACCGGTGACCTAACATATATGTGATCTTGCTCACCAACATATCATATACTGAAAAAATACAGATGAAGAATTGACAGTTTGCTCACTCAATATCCAGGTGTACGATGCTGTTCATATTCTGAAAAAATACGAATAAGTAATGGATTTTTATGCTCTTTATCTTGTATTTTAACTGATCACTTTATATCCAGGTATATGATATGTTGTTCATATACTGAAACAAAACAAATAAAAATAGACAGTTCACAATATTCACCTCATAATTTTTTCCTGCTCATTTAATATCCAGGTGTAAAATCGTCTCGTTTGTGATTCCTTACAAACGTGGATATTTAAATCTTGATATTTTCATCAGCTTTTTGAAGTAATTCATCTCGTTGGTGATATTACGAACCTGCTTAATGAAACAAAACAAGACTTTTGTTGGATCAAAACGGATCTGATGAATATTTCCATACATGAAATTCCGCTACGGATCCATTTCCACTCATAGGCCATATCTTACAGTTCACTTGAAAATATTCCAAATTTCAAAGTGCATTCAGATATTTAACATTTACATTTTGAGGTGCGATGCCATGTATTCAGTCATAATAGACGTCGGCCTAACATTTTAGAGTGCTAGAGTGCACTTGTATATCAAATCTCAGAAGTCGGTTCAGTTTTCGAACAAACTATGAGGTTCGTTGTAATAAGAGGCATAAGTATTTATTGTATTCAATATCCGTCATGGTATTAGCTAGGAGAGTAATTGTCCTGATATCCGGCATGGTATTAGAAAGTAGTTGTTTCAATATCCGACGTAGTATCAGCCATTATCAGTTATTGTTCCAATATCAGTAGTAGTATTAGCCAAGAGAGCATTGTTTCCCATATCTGTCAGGATATCAGCTAGGAAAGTAGTTGTTTCAACTTACGTCATGGTATTAGCCAGGAGAGTAGTTGTTCCAATATCTATCTTACTAATAGCCAGGGAAGTAGTTTTTTCAATATCTGTCGTGGTATTGGCCAGGGAAGTAGTTGATTCGTTAGTAATTGTTCGTTGGTGGACCGACGTAATTGTCTGTCAGTGGGACAATCACTCAGTTTACACTCTATATTTGGGTTTTGTGATCAACAGCAAAATAATTATATAACGTGTTGATTATATTACAGTGCATAAAACATGAATCTAACGAAGCAAACGTTCAAAGTTGTTGAGAGTGACTTATCATTTTCGACTTAGGTGTTTCGGCACCCTGAAACGTTAGATTTCTGGTTTGCTGGAACAGAAACTGCTAGAGCCATGGTATATAGTGATCCTAAAGGAGCTATTAAATGAGTAGATAAATGAAGAATTGAGGTGTAATTGGCAATCTTTGACGACCAAGGCTGGTTCCGCCATAATCAAAACTCACTTACATTGGAAGCAAGACACAGTAATGATCAACGAAGCAGGGCTTCGGAAGTTGGTTTTTTCATCGAAATTACCAATTTCCAAAAAGTTTACTGATTGGATGGGTGAAGGGGTGATTGTTTCTACAGAAAAACGAGAATTTACAAATTTAAATGAAAAATTAGAAAATTTTCAAGTGAATTTCCATGAATTTGAAAATAATTAATTTAAAAAAATAAATATCAAAATATTATTTAAGATTTGAGAATTCGAGTCAAAATGAACATGCAACAGTTTGGCATTCATGGATTCTTAGCACAACGAGATATTTAAAATAATTAAGAGTAAGGCAAAATATACAAAAAGTTGATAGTGGAATACTTTCAGAATTGTCAAATCAATCAAGAAAAGTTCATTGTGCCACTTGTAATTATTATGAGTAAAAAGGAAATGAGCGAGTTCACATCACTAGCAAACCAATTGGCTCAAGTTGAAGGGTGAGATCGCATCATAAAACAATATCAAGAAACTCCGTAGAGAAGGAAGGTGTCTGACAAAAAATGCGGATGGTTGAAAGGAGCTAAAAAATTACTCCAATTAATCTTTCAGAAAAATCCGCAGCACCGTTCTTATGGGTCCCCGGTGAAAATGGCTAAAACTGTAGTATATTATTCTCCTCGTTATTAATGAGAAAAATTGTTGCAAAACCTACTCACCAATCACTTTTAAGTATATTGAAACATGAACGGATAATGAATATTCCAGTTCAGAATTCTTGGCTACAACGCCTCTGGATTATCTTGAGTTGTATCAAAGTTTTCTTTAGATTCCCAATACTTGAGAAAACTACTCAATTGAATTGCATTAACAAAATATCGATATAATAGAAATTAAACACCTTGATAGTATTAATATATCTTTATTTATAAAAGACGAAAAAAATAACATCTCAAATCTATTTAGACCACGTCCTGAACATTGATTTCTTTCAATACATTTTTATCTAAAATTAAACAAAAGTACATAGTAATTTGTAGTATTTATTTAGGAGAAAAAAATTGAGGTAGACACACATAAATTCAACTCGATATAACACAGCTGTCATAAATATTCTTTCGCGTTGAGGATAGCTATATTCAACACTTGTGAATTCTGATTGATAATTTCCGCATAATTACCCTATAATAAAACAATCATGGTACTGTGTAAGGTATATTTATGGAAAAAATATTAAAGAAACGAAAGAATTATTTGGA
Source organism: Chrysolina oricalcia (assembly GCA_944452925.2). Lineage (NCBI taxonomy): Eukaryota > Metazoa > Arthropoda > Insecta > Coleoptera > Chrysomelidae > Chrysolina > Chrysolina oricalcia. Next base: position 16,559,988 of record OX101822.2, read on the forward strand.
AAAAAATAGAAATTGTCATCATAATTTTACTTTAATAAAAAACATCATGTAGATCAGGTAATCAAATAATGGTTGAAGTCTCCAATTTACTTTTGTATTCATATAGCAGAAACGGTTAGATACAGTTTAACTTAGTATTAAAACAATAAAATCGAACATAGGAATGTCTATAATTCACTTCAAAATGGTATCCATTTCTTCCCGCCATTATTTGAACACTTTTTTAACCTCAGCCAAGGACATCTCACCTGCATGCAAGTTCTGTTGTGCTTGCTTTCGTAGACCCATGTTCATCACATTGTCTTTATTTATCACAATTTTAGCGGATTCAGCTTTTTTTCTCAATTTGGATATTTTCGCCATCATCAAGGCGATTTCTTCGTAAACTGTTTGGTTGGATTGTTCCAATTTTTAAATTTTATCACTCGTTTCCAAACACTGTGTGATGGTTTTTTTGGCTTGAACTGTTTGGCGATTCTTGCTTTCTCAGTAATCTCTTTAAATAATATGAAAGATGATATCGCTGTTCTCGATTTCACTGTATATTCGCCCAGTTTGTGTGATATTGATAAAAGTAATGGTTTAGTTACCTCAACATCGTTGGTTTTATTCATTTTGGATGCTGATGGAACGCCAATACTTGTGCGTCATTTGCAAATCTTCTTGCCTTTGAAATCTGCAGAGGTGGGTATTTCATCAATTCTGCAAAGCGGTATTTCACAGTCCTTGATTGTACTACTACTATTATTTGTTAACGTCTCTGGTGCTGCCAAATCGATCGTGCCTACGTCTTGAAAAGATGGATTGTTGAGAGAAGTGTTCTCACACATACTAGCAGAACCTCTAATAACTAGAGTTGACTGGTCCTTGAGCTCCTTGAGCTCATTGATAGTACTACTATTGTTTGTTAACGTCTCTGGTGCTGTCCAAAAATCCTCGAAATTGATCGTGTCTAGGTTTTGAAAAGTTGTACTGTTGAGACGAATGTTCTCACACATACTTGCAGAATCTCTACTAACTAGATGTGACTGATTATTTGAAGGCCCGCACAACACAATGTCTTATAATATATTGATAGAACTCATTTTTTCTCTCGATATTTTCGATATATTCAATGTTGAAGTCGAGATTAGGTAGGTATGTGCGGTGAAATTAAATTGAAAAAACTAAGGGCTTCAACCATTATTTCATTATCTTATAGAAAAACTGAAAATGTATTTGAGACCATCTCCTATATACTTACGGTGGTGGTTTTTTGCCAATAGAGGCTGGTATTTAACACGGTGATCAATACTATAGGTGAAAAAAGTGACAACTTCTCAGTTGAATAATAAAGACCAATCAGATATATTTTGTGGCAAGTAGTCAAATGCACATACCCACCCTTGGATTCCGAACGTTCCCACGCGATTGAATCTGTATAATATATTATCCATACGCATAGATAAATTTATTTTCGGACAAGGGACTATTCACCTGATATTGAATAGAAAAAATCATAGAACTCGTTAATATGTAGATGTTTCGCTGAAAAAGGAACGGATAAATCAATTTCATACCTGAAGAAGATTGTAGGCGACTTCCATTGTTGTTGGATGGGATTGCAACAACTTTCTCAGCCACAACGCATTGTTATTATATAACAATGATCTGTATTTTTCAAAGGAGACAAGTATTCGTGAAGAAACCCCATGTTTCAATAATAGAATATTCGTGTAAAGATTAAGAACTTTGGAGTACTGATTTTTTCCTACAAAAATAAGCCTACCTAAAAGAATATTTGAAAGAAGATGGAATTTAAACTCACCATTGACGCAAGAAATAAAATAAATGTATAAAATCTAAGGAACAAAGTTTACACAAAAATATACAGAGTGTACCTAAATGAAGCGTGCCACCATGAAAATCTACTGGAAAAGTATTTAGCAAACACAAATGAAAATTCAACAGTATGAAGACAAAATTGAAATGATGAAGAAATTCGACAATATAACCCTGGAGACGGTGAGAGCGTGCCACGATGTTTTCACAGAACCACGAAATTGTGTCAATTACAGTGTGTAACATAAGGAAAAATGTATCTACCCTAATAAAAAAATTTGACAAATGTGTTTTTTCTATATAAACCCATTCAAAGATTAGATTACGTTGGGACTTTGTCACCAAGTACATATTATAGACTATGACTGATCCACGTAATTGAAAAGTCAATTGAAGGTGGTCGAGTAATAAGCCATTGCAATAGTGTATGGAAAAATCTAAAAACCACTATGTGTGAACAGTCTATTTGAAGATAGCCAAACCTTTTGATGTAATTTTTACTTTTGAGAGTAATTGAAATAATTTCAAAGTATATGAAGAGTACTTGAGAGTACTTGACAGGCAAGGTACACAAGGTCATAACCGCAATACCGACAATGCATGTAATAAGCAATTGGTATGTGTAATGAGCAATTAGTGAAGTACTTGAGAGGCACACAAGGCCAATAAGCAATTGCGTATTGAAAAAAAAGTAACCACTGGCAAGTACATATAAGCAATTGCCATAGTGTATGGAAAAATCTAAATACCACTATGTACCACTATGTGTGAACAGTCTATTTGGAGATAGCCAAACCTTTTGAGTGTAATTTTTACTTTTCACTATGTGTGAACAGTCTATTTGAAGATAGCCAAACCTTTTGAGTGTAATTTTTACTTTTAGAGTGTAATTGAAATAAGCACTTTCAAGTATATGAAGAGTACTTGAGAGGCGAGGTACACAAGGTCATAACCGCAATACCGACACTGCATGTAATAAGCAACTGGTATGTGTAATGAGCAATTAGTGAAGTACTTGAGAGGCACACAAGGCCAATAAGCAATTGCGTATTGAAAAAAAGTAACCACTAGCAAGTACATATAAGCAATTGCAATAGTGTATGAAAAAATCTATGTGTGAACAGTCTATTTGAAAATAGTCAAACCTCTTGAGTGTAATTTTTACTTTTAGAGAGTAATTGAAATAAGCAATTTCAAGTATATGAAGAGTACTTGAGAGGCAAAGTACACAAGGTCATAACCGCAATACCGACTCTGCATTAATAAGCAATTGGTATGTGTAATGAGCAATTAGTGAAGTACTTGAGAGGCACACAAGGCCAATTAGCAATTGCGTATTGAAAAAAAAGTAACCACTAGCAAGTACATAGGTATAAGCAATTACAATAGGGCATGAAAAAATCTAAATATCGCCATGTGTGAACAGTCTGTTTGAAGATGGTCAAACCTTTTGGCCATCTTCAAACAGATGGGTATTTCTAAATAGTGGGAACGGAGTATCTGAAAATTTTTTGTGTCGTGGGTGTATCCAGAAATACCATTATATACCTATGAGAGTTCTGAGTACTCACGCCACCGAATCCACTATTTAGAAATATCGTTATATAGCCCACCCACCCATAAAAGCTCCATGAAGGTCGGTGGAAGGTCATGCCTGACGTCATTCGAACACGTGCCGTTCAAGGACTTGTCTGACGTCACCGAACAAGTGGCGCCCTCTGACACCCACCAATGTGACTCGAAGGTCATGCCTGACGTCATTCGAACACGTGCCGTTCAAGGACTTGTCTGACGTCACCGAAGAAGTGGCGCCCTCTGACACCATACTTTGTTTTTCGTTAAATTCAGTGTCCTCGCAACTGCCCTTACAGTACCATTTGGGTTGTTTCGAAATTCTGCTAAGATACGTTCGTCGTCTGGATAGTGTCTCTGATTTAAATTGTACTTCCCCGGTCTTGTCTTGAAAAGCGCTCCAGTCCTTGAGAACAATCTGTTGATTTTGGCAACGGTGTCGTGAGAAATTGGTTCTCGATCATGATGCCTTCCATTGAATATTCCAGCAACCTGACGCGTAGATCTTTCATTATCACCAAATAAACGGATAATCTCTACTTTTTCTCCAATTGTAAGAACTACTCTTCGGTTGTGTGCCATCTTATCAACACTGCTTGACTTTTTGACAATTCGTACTGATTACCGAATGTCAAACAAAAACTTTTGTATCAAAGCACTCTTTTCATTAATTTACTTAAAAACACAAATCGGCAAGCCAACGGTAACAAAGAGCGCGTATCTTCGAAAATACCTAAATTGTAGTAAAAGGGCAGTTGCAAAGGATACTGAATATAACGAAACGAATGTGTTTGATATTCAATAGGATCAGGGTATTTGAACTGAAAAGATGGAAATAAACAATTTTTTTCTGCTCAAATCAGCTCTTGAGATTTCGAAAATATGAATTGAGGGGATTTTGAGGATGCTGATTCTAGATCTTATAAAAACAGTTGTCTAAAATAAGCCCTAATATCCTTTTCTCAAAAACGCCTTTTTTCTCCCTCCAACACCGCACGCAAATGGTAAATGCATATGGTCACTATGCCAAATCCTTCATTTTCCTAACATACAATCACCACAAAAACTCAAGAAAATCGCATTCATAATAACAGATATTCGGGTGTATTCATGAAAAAAGTGAATTTATTTTTTTTTTCTGTTCAAATCAGATTTTGAAAATATGAATTATAGGGTTTTTGGGGATACTCATACTGAATCTGATAAGAAAAGTTGTCTAAAATAAGCCCTAATATCCTTTTCTCAAGAAACGCCTTTTTCCTCTCCCCAACCCCGCACTCCAATGGTAAATGAATATGTTCACTATGTCAAATACTTCATTTTTCTAACATACAATCACCACCAAAATTAAAAGAAAATCACATTTATAATAACAGCTATTCGGGTGTATTCATGAAAAAAGTTAGTTTAATTTTTTTCTGGTCAAATTAGTTCTTGAGATTTCAAAAATATGTATTGAGGGGTTTTTGGGGATGCTGATTCTCACTCTGATGAAAAAAGTTATCTAAAATGAGCCCTAATATCATTTTCCCCAAAAAACTGCTTTTTTCACCCCCAACACCGCACACCAATGGTCGATGAAAATGTTCACAATGCCAAATATTTACCTAACATATAATCACCACCAAAATTTCAAGAAAATCGCATTATTAATAACTGAGATATTAGGGTGTATTCATGAAAAGCGGGACACACTGTATACATAAAGAAATACCCTCAAATATTTGCTGAAAATAAAAAGTATAATTATTGTATACTAGTCTGAAATGACGCTCGACGCGAAGTGTACTATGCCCGTCCCGTCCGAACTACTTCCGACGCTAAGTGTCCTTTTTCACCATTCCAAAAGTCTCTCCTGCCTTCCGAAAGCTATGACCTCCCACACACTAGTTTTCTACAACTTTCCGCCAGGCATAAAAAAACCGTTTGTCTGCCCACCATGTGTCTCACTTTTCCACCAACCTGCATTCAAAAACATTACATGGCTTTCTCTTTTTCTTAAAAATCTTCAACATTCGTTCAAGAGGCACACAGTGTCGATGAGACATAAAATAGTATTCTATAGAACATGTAAGTACTTTCAGATCCCCGGGGGGAAATCTTTCAGTCCAAAAACAACCAAATACTGTTTGCCCGCCTTGAATAGCTAACAGATGTTTTTGAGATTGGTAAAGTTTTAAAATGCAAGCGAAATGTTTATTGAGTGATTATTTATTTAGATAAAGTTCATATATCATTCGCGGGTGATAATTTATATAGATTTCCCACGACACCATACCCCTAGATAAATGTATTTTCGGACAAGAGACTATTCACCTATTGAATACAAAATATCATAAAAATCCGTTGGTATCTACTCATTTGGCTAGAAAAGGGTCGGATAAAATAATTTTATCCCTTCACGCTGATATTTGTAGGTGGCTTTTATTGTGAGACTGGATTGCAAGAACTTTCTCACGCACAACGCGTTATTATTATACGACAATGGTCTGAAACTTTGAAAGGAGTTAGGTATTCAAAAAAAACATCAATAATAGAAGACTAGTCTAAAGATTGAAAAACTTTTGAATCAGTACTGATTGATTTTTCCCACAAGAATAGTTGTAGCTAAAAAGTAATAACCGGAAAGAATATTTGAAAGAAGCTGGAATTCGTTCAGACAATTGCGAATTAAACGCAAGAATGTCAACTCAAGAAACCGTAGACAAAAGTGAATAAATCTAAGGACCAAAAACACAAAATACAGAGTGTACCTGAATGATGTGCTTAAGGAACTATGGTTCAAAACTGTTCCATGACGAAATTACATGTAATTACCCTCTCATTACCTCTAAGTACATATTCTTAACGGGCTCTCTATCACTACTAGCGTGTGATGTTTTTTTGGATCTAATCATCTTCTGTTTGGAGATGCTTGCTTTTCCAGTTAACTCTTGGAAATGCCCAAACGTATTGACTGTATATTCACCCATCATGTAAGATATTGATAAAATGATTGTTCATTTATCTCCGCATCCATTTAAAATTCACTGCTGATATAATTGAAACACCTAACCTACACTAACTTAACCTAAACTATCCTAACCTAAACTGTCCTAACCTAATCTATCACAAATAAATTTTTTTGCAATTTCTTAATCAGCTGACTCGAAACTAACCTAGAAGAAATGTTACGTTTCGTCGACCAACTTCATTCTAGAAATATTATTATTTATAGTTTCAGCAAAATTTCCATTGGTAGTCTAATGAAAGATGACGATCTATTTCCCTGTTCTGATTTATTAATATTAACTTCACAAGAAGTAATTATCTGAAGAGCCCAACCTGGTGGCTTTTCTTGAAAACCTGAAAGCGTATTTGTACCCTGCATGGTTTTCATGGAAAAAGGGTCACAGTCGAAATGGCTGAAAATTCAGTATAATGTAGTTTATGAAATCCCCATCAAATATCTCCATGGGCACGAGTTCTAATGGGCAGTTTTTGAAATGCAGTGTGTTAAACAAATGGAGGCAGGGTTGTTACTTTACCTCTAGAAAACCGATAACGTGCCGATAATGTTGTTACAAAAAGTTAAGGATAATAATTACAACCGTAGAAGACAGAAATCTTTGGGAGATCGTTTGCTAACGAACAGTCGTTACCGACCGATGATGAACCCTATACTCCCATAAACACCTAACTATGTAGGCTTATTATGGCAAGAACCTGTCAGAAAACAACTACTCCCCTGGCTAAGACCACGACGGGTATTGAATTAAATCTAACAGCTACTTGTGCAACGTTCCTCAAAACATCAGAGGACGCAATTGCAAGTGCCCTCTATGACCAACCAGCAGAATTATGTTTTGATTTGGACGGGGTGACCACCTGCAGACTAGTTTCGAGGTTGTTGCCTCTCATCAGTGCAAGGGCAGGTCAACACAGACAGCACTGAAGCCATCTGTTCCCCGTCCAAACCAATACACACTCCGCTGATTAGTCAATTCTGGTTCACGAGATGAAAGCAGTTTCTAGGCCGCTCCACCTAGCGAGCAGAGGAAGACACTCCGAATCTCCGGGTTGAGAGATTTAATCGAAGAAGACAGAAATCTTTGGGAGATCGTTTGCTAACGAACAGTCGTTACCGACCGATGATGAACCCTATACTCCCATAAACACCTAACTATGTAGGCTTATTATGGCAAGAACCTGTCAGAAAACAACTACTCCCTTGGCTAAGACCACGACGGGTATTGAATTAAATCTAACAGCTACTTGTGCAACGTTCCTCAAAACATCAGAGGACGCAATTGCAAGTGCCCTCTATGACCAACCAGCAGAATTATGTTTTGATTTGGACGGGGTGACCACCTGCAGACTAGTTTCGAGGTTGTTGCCTCTCATCAGTGCAAGGGCAGGTCAACACAGACAGCACTGAAGCCATCTGTTCCCCGTCCAAACCAATACACACTCCGCTGATTAGTCAATTCTGGTTCACGAGATGAAAGCAGTTTCTAGGCCGCTCCACCACCCGTCGTGGTCTTAGCCAGGGGAGTAGTTGTTTTCTGACAGGTTCTTGCCATAATAAGCCTACATAGTTAGGTGTTTATGGGAGTATAGGGTTTATCATCGGTCGGTAACGACTGTTCGTTAGCAAACGATCTCCCTAAGATTTCTGTCTTCTTCGATTAAATCTCTCAACCCGGAGATTCGGAGTGTCTTCCTCTGCTCGCTAGGTGGAGTGGCCTAGAAACTGCTTTCATCTCGTGAACCAGAATTGACTAATCAGCGGAGTGTGTATTGGTTTGGACGGGGAACAGATGGCTTCAGTGCTGTCTGTGTTGACCTGCCCTTGCACTGATGAGAGGCAACAACCTCGAAACTAGTCTGCAGGTGGTCACCCCGTCCAAATCAAAACATAATTCTGCTGGTTGGTCATAGAGGGCACTTGCAATTGCGTCCTCTGATGTTTTGAGGAACGTTGCACAAGTAGCTGTTAGATTTAATTCAATACCCGTCGTGGTCTTAGCCAGGGGAGTAGTTGTTTTCTGACAGGTTCTTGCCATAATAAGCCTACATAGTTAGGTGTTTATGGGAGTATAGGGTTCATCATCGGTCGGTAACGACTGTTCGTTAGCAATTACAACCGTAATATTATCGACACGAGTTGTTGTGAAAAGTTCTAAGACTCCGTATACATATTGATTCTTTATCTACTAGCCAATGTTGAGATGTTATGGATTTCATTGAACAAACCAAGTCAATCGCAAAAGCACGTAGACTTGCAAAATAAGTAAATATCATTTGATTTCAATATTAGGTAATATGTGATTACTATTATACAGGGTCACTCAAATTTGTATTTTTCATTTGTATTTATTTTATTTTCTTAGGAACAAATACCATGTGACAATGACTCATGGTACACCCACCCCCTTTTCTCCTTTGTTTCTCTAGTTATGTTTCTGAAATTTGGATCATTGAATATGCTCAATCCACGGCACTTTTGACATATTTGGGAAAAAATCATCTTCTGGTTTTTCCGGAAATGTCATCAACTTTAAATTTTCAAATGGGACACCCTGTATATTATTACATTTTTGAAATTTTCCTAATTATCTACATCTACTTAGACCTTGATAAATGATTGTTATTGAACCTAGAAGATCCTCAAATTTATCTTAACTCCATTATTGTGTTCGTATTAGTTACACACAAAAAGAGTTCATCTGGATAGATCCATCGATAGTACTTTCGAATGACTCCAGAGTACCACTACGAAACCATTTGAGAAAATGTGGTTTCGAGCAGAAAAAAACCTTGTGGTTTAATTTTTTGGCACGTATTCCGAACCACAATACCTTTTCAATCGAAATTACGATAGTGTAGCATTATTTTGATTATTTGGAATGATTTTAGGAATTTCATGGCTCTAGATCGAAAGATGTAGTGGGTGTGACAAATGAAATATCAACTATAAGGTATCTTTGGAGTAGAGTAATATGGAGAGTTTCAAATGTGTTGGTGGTGGTAGGAGGTGGTTGGTGTCAGAGGGCGCCACTTGTTCGATGACGTCTGCAAAACGTTGTCCATTTCATCGGTCTATTGTTTGAACACTCCCGTTATCTCAACCAAGGAAACCTCACGTGCCTTCTACTCCCACTTTGCTTGCTCCGTAGGCTATTCTTCATCCTGATATTTTTATCTATTATATTTTTAGCGGTCTCAGCTTTTTTCTCAACTGAGATGTTTTAACCTTCATCAAATCTAGTTCCTCATAAATAAATAGGATTTTTTCAATTCAATCCCTTGTTTCCAAACAACGTGTGATGGTTTTTTGGCTTTAATTATCTCCTGTTTGGCAATGGTTGTTTTTTCAGTTAATTCTTGGAAAAGTCCAAAGGATGATATCGTTGTTTTGGAATTCACTGTATATTCACCCATCTTGTGAGATATTGATAGAATAATTGGTTCATTTACATCAATACATGAATCAAATTAATCGATGAAAGTCGCTTTATAAATCTTCCAATTCCTATGTATGCACTTCTTTAGAAATTTCGCCAACTAATTAATTTCCTATTTAGTTTTTCAAATATTTTCTCAGTGTTTCCGATCAGATTTTTCAGGTGGTCAAGTGCGTCCATATTTCCTGAATTTTATGTGCAAAATTTCACTCTCAATGTTTAAAGTTGTTGATTTTTTCTTCATTTTATCAACGAGATTCTCTGGAAAAGCAACAATCATTTACTTTTCTCAATAAACTCCTTCGCTAGGACACTTTCAGAGTCGGACGTAGAGGTATTTGATCCCAGCTTTTAACTTTCCTCGATAAAACTACTACATTCAGATGTGCTGGTAGCATTTGAATCTGATGAAAATGATGGTTTGTTTTTGGGCCGTGGTGGTCTTGATGGGTAGAGCGTTCGCGTTTCAACCATAAGGGCGTGGGTGCAATTTCCAGCATGATCACCGGTCTCGAGCATGGCATCATACGTTTCAAGGTGAGGGTTCCGTCTTTCCTAGCTCGAACAAATCTCTCGAAGGCGTCTGAATGTTATCGTGAGGGTGCAGCCTGTTGACGAAAAGAACAGAACTAAGAATTGTGTTATATTCTTATGGAGAGAATTTATAATTACACTGTTCTAATTCGACCATCAAAATCGGAAAGAACATTTTCCATATTGGTACGATTCGATGCAAACCTCTATCAATATGTCTCTCTTTTATTGTATTTTTATATCGTTTTAAATGGCTAATGTTGGTTTGTAATTTATGTGAAGACCACACAGCTTCATCGCTGTTTTCAATAGCAGTATAACATAACTTAAAGTGATTTTCGAAATGTTTGACTAATGTTATCCTTCTTGTAATGTAAAATTATTGAAATTATTGAACATTCTACCTGGTAGGGATTGCTTTGAATTCCTTGAATTACACCTAGACAAGGTGCGTCTTCAAAACTGGTTGGCACGATCTTCATGTTTGAAATTTTGTATTTTTCTCCTACTCTCTTGATCGGCAAAATTCTCATAGCTTTGTTGATTGGTACAAGATCCATCTGAAATTAAATGATGATTTGCAAATAACTCTTATTTCAATAAAATGGAACGATTTAATTAGAAACATTCTGATGAAAGAGAACATGTGAAGATCGGTAGCCGATCTGCCAATAATAATACCCCAAATTATTGAAAATCTTAATGCATAGTAGGTATATCTAAAGTCGCGTATTGAAAGTATAAAATCAATTTTTGTAAACAATATTCATAGGAAAACAAGTATTACAATTGCAATCTGATTCTCTTAAAGAGTGGCGTGGGAAACGATATGTGCCAAATAACTAGTTATAACGGAAACAAAAAACATGTCATGCATAATTTATAGCAGCAAATAGTTTCGAATAACAGCCGAATTGAGAAAAACAAAAGAAGAAAAATGGATTGAAGATTAAAAAATCTTCCGGAAGAGTAATCACAATCGCAAAAAATAACGGGAATATGTCAAGAAATGGTATAATGGACTATTAAAACGTCTAATACGTCTGGTAGAGGAGCGAAATTTGTCATAGTTTCCAGTTATAAAAGCACGAGATATAGTCTCAGAAGACAGTTCCAAAGAGGTCAGCTCGAGAGGTTAGTTGTGGAAGCTAAGGTAAAGGGTTGGGTAGAAGTGCAAATGTAGTCAGAGATTTTGGGATATTTGCCTCGAATGGTCGTATAATCGCGAAAGTAAGATGTGTTACAATGCTCAGAAGACCTAATTACGCGACTCAAAGTTATTTCGCAAAATGTAAGATTTTATTTACAAAAACCAGAACATAAGTAAAGTGAAAAGCTAAACTATCAAGGTTTGAAGAATTAAAAGTACGATGTGTCTGAGACTTAAATCAATGAAAATAATACTATAAATTCTGTGATAAATTTTGTAATAACTAGTGAGAGATATAAATAAACAATCAAAAAGACCGCTGATACGATTAATCAAACGGATCAATCGAACGAAGTGAAATATAATCCTGAGGAACAGGAGAACATGATGTATTTTATTCTAATATATGAGTTCAAACGCCAATAAGTTATAGTAGAACTATAACTCTGAGAAGACCTTAAATCAATATTAGCCGACGACCCTCATTATTACCTATTGTTCGAAATGGAGATAAGTAATAAAAGTGTTTATCCCTTAAAAGATTCCCAGGTCTGGATTGAAGTATCTCATGAAATAGTTTGGCATTTTAATAATAGTGGGCTCTTTAACCGAATAACATTGTACCTAAAATTTTATGGCAAGGGCAGGTACAACTCTGCTTGACAGTCTGCTGATACCTCAAGTGGTTGGTGATTTACGACCTTCTTATAGTTATGGTTCTACTCCAACCTCGTTGAATGATAATAGCACGAAAAAGAAATCAATTGAGTTTTCTGATTGCGCAAACTGAATCAAACAAAAACGGTCACTTTCATCTTCAACGTCCTCTATCTCAAAAACTAGTTATATGATCGTGTTAGATCAACAGACACTTTCGAAGAGGAGACCAAATACTACAACATACTTGAATTTCAAGAAATGTAACCGAATGCCATTTTTCATAAGAGACGTACGGGGTTCTTTCCCATACGCTGACACTGTATATAATAATAATTTCATTTGCCATATAGAAAATAGTTACATTATGACATTGAAAAGTTAATAAAATCTGTATATACAGGGCTATTCATATTCGTTTCTGTACATGAGGATCTCCTAAACGATAATATATAGAGTGTCGGTTAAATTGTGGCAAAATCTGTCCACATTTTGCTATTGGCACTTGATGTGGACCATCAGAATATATCCATGAATCTTTTATATAGGGTGCCATCTGACTTGGGCCACCCCCCTCTTTGAAGTTTTAAATACGGGCCTGTATTTTTTGTTGTAGTTTTTGGATCGTCGACGTTCACTTCATACTGAGAAATTTTATTTTATATTTCGGGATATATAGGTAATATTTTATTATAATTGGGTGAATTATTTCCTTTTTAATTACGGCCCTGGAAATAGGTTGACTGAGTTAAATAAAAACACAATAGCAACTTTCACGTCTCCCCATGTACCATAGTGTTTTTCGAGAGTGTTTTTTTCATTTTTAGGTACCAATTCATATTTATTCACATTTTCAATGCTCTTTGAACGTTTTCTACAATGAACTTCGAATAGCAAAACCTTTTATGATTATTTGAAACATATCTACAACAAAAATAGATTATATGTATTTTGATAAGCTGAAAAAGAAATGATAGCAATAATTACATCCGAAACGAACACTATAATTGTAATGAAAATTGAAATGAAGTAATTTATATACACAAAAAAATTAATAGCGCAATAAATGTGAAGTAATATGAATTAGTACCTAAAAATGAAAAAAAAATACTCTCAAAAAACACTATGGTACATGGGGAAACGTGAAAGTTGCTATTGTGTTTTTATTTAAGTCACTCAACCAATTTCCAGTGCCGTAATTTAAAAGGGAATAATTCACCCAATTATAATAAAATATTACCGAAACATCCCGAAAACTAAAATTAAATTCAATTTCTCAGTATGAAGTGAATGTCAACGATCCAAAAACTACAACAAAAAATACAGGCCCGTATTTAAAAACTCAAAGATGGGGGCGGCCCAAGTCAGATGACACCCTGTATAAAAGATTCATGGACATTTTCTGATAGCCCACATCAAGTGCCAATAGCAAAATGTGGACAGATTTTCAATAAGTCTGCGAATAAATAAGATACAGGCAAAAAAATAATTTGGGATTTTTTGTTTTTTCCTGTATATCTCCAGAACCAAAATAGCTAAATTCGATTTTTTCACATCATTGAATAGGTCTCTAGAATACGCAACTGTGCCACAATTTAACCGACACTCTATCTCTTATCGTTTACGAGATCCCCATGTACAGAAACGAATTTGAATAGCCCTGTATATAAAATGGTAAATAATGGGCCGTGGTGGCCGTGCTGGTAGAACGGTCGCCTTTGGAGCGAAGGGTCGAGGGTTCAAATCCCCGCATGGTCATCGGTCTCGTGCATGGCATCACACGTTGGAAGGTAAGGGCTGTGTCTTCCCTAGCTCACACAAGTCTCTCGAAGACTTTCGTGGATTGCGCGAGGGGGTGCAATCGGTTGACGGAAATAACAATTTTAACAATTTTTTTCCTTGAAAGTGGTGTAGTATTTCTTTTCCAATTTAATATATAGTTTAGCAGCTACTAGTAATATAAGTACTTTAGTAAGTTTTTCAGTGTCTATCTGGTTTCACATGGTTTAGACATTCGAATGTTCATTTGGCACAGTTTTAATATTTTCACTCAGGATTAAAAAGAACAGAAGAATAAAAATATAAATGAACATATTAAACATTGACGGAAATAACAATTTTAACAATATGTTTGTAAATCTAAATATGAATTTGTTCAATTATAAATTACCGATGAGAGCTTAAGCTCGAAACACGTATCTACGGTTGCACTACAATTTGAGGACTATACCCAATAACTTGTCTATTTATATTTTTATATATTGCCCCTCGATAAATCCATCCTGATTTATAAACACTTTAAATATAACAACAAAATACGAATAATACAAGTTATCTAAAACCACGGATAATAGATTTGCGAAATTTCGGGAGAGCGCGCTCGCTTCGCTGGCGAATTTTTTGGTCGTCGCTTGTGACGTCATTGTAGTATATTTGCGCGGGAAATTTAAATAGACTATTCAGTACTGTAGTGAACTACTACTAATGCAGAGTTGAAATTGGATTAGAAATAAACTGAGAGGGTTTTATTCACTATAATGATTTATTAGTTCCAATTAAGTTGTTTAATTTGAGCTTTTTGTTCTACATTTCTTTTGGATAATTAATTTATTTTCATCTTGTTATGGTGCTGTACAAATTTACCATATTTTTCTTTCCTTGACTTTTCGGTAACTGGTTCTAAAACTTGCACTTGATCTGTGAATGAATCAATTTTCTTTTCAGTTGATTCAGATAAAAAAGGTAAGGTGCATTTAGGCAACTTCATTTTAAAATTGTGCTTAAATATATGTTAAAAACGAAAGTTGAATCTGTTAAGTCAAATGGCGCCATTTATACAACAATATTAAGTTTATGCTAAAAACATGTCATTTTGAAAATCCCAACTTTATAAGAATCTCACTTTTACTTTAAAAATATTGTCCTTTATTCACGTGTACCTAAAGTTTCATGTCATAAAATGTACCTATCATTCTTAAATGTATGCCTTAATCTAAAACTCGTATAATATTAGGTCTCTTACAAAATTATTTTCAAGGTTATGTTTATGTCAGTGCTTGTGCTAAAGTTACGTTTATGTTGACTAATAAAATGCACCTGTATATGGAACACATTTGAGTGAGCTTTCATAGTCATCATCAACAACCGCACAATTTGTTCCGCCTGCAGTTGGGAGGTTGGGAATTCGGATGTACTGAAATAAAATTTATACTAACAATAGTTTCACGTTTTAGCAATAAGCTTTTGAATTATAAGGATTAATGTAAAGTTCTCTCTTACCACTACTACTACAGCTTCAACAATAAAAAACGTTATAGAAAGAAAGGTTCTCTTAAAGACACTATGAACCACAAAAGACAGTTGTCTTTTGTGCTATGCCCTGAACTAAAGAACAAATATTGTGCTATTAATTATGCACATCCATACAATACATAAGTATGTGATATTTAGAGCTCTTTTGTTTACAAAATTATACTACATTGACGTCACAAACATGGCGGATGCGACGACCGTGTCTCTATTATCCGTGATCTAAAACAGCCGTATTTGTACTGAAACACTTCAAATCCTAACAAATCTACAAACTATATACTAATATCAATATTGGTGGTGAAGGAGCAGTAGGTAGCAATTTGAACATTTGTTGCAAACACCAAAATGATCTAGGGGAAGATAAAATCGTGTGCTGAAATTGCTACTAATTCATTGAATTTACTTACATGTATGGTTTGTTCACTAATGTCGTTGCTGCCGTATTGGAATAGAAATGGGGCTGCTTCTTAGGACAGGGACTGATGGTGCTATAACAAAAAACATCGATATTTGATTTATATTATTAACTTCTGATAGGCGAAAAAGGTAAAAAGCTCAATTCTGAAAATCGATAGGCACTACGAACTTGTTTTGATGGCCCCAGAAAAAAGAAGCTCAAATGTTTTCACCATCCTAATAAATCTTTGATGCTTTTAAAAAATCACAACCTTTTGTTTTCAATTCAGTTTGAATATTTGTTGAACCGCCAAACGTTTAGGGTCGTTTTTAGGTAGAAAAGATTTTCGATATACAGGGTGTCAACGTTCCTTGGCCTGCACGCTCTCCTCTTCTAGGATTTTTTTGGATAATGAGAACCAAAGTTTATGCTGAGCCCATCAACAACGGAGGTATTCTCCAGGAAATTATTGTTCTAGCAGCACCACGAGAGATCACTAATAAAGTGTCGTGCAGCTGCAGAATATGTCGCCCCTAGGTGCGAACTTTGCATTAAAAAAGATGATGGTCATTCTGAGCAGTTTTTGTACATTTTTGAAATTTTCCCGTTTTTTAATAAAATTAAGTGAATAAGTTTGTCCTAATACCTATTAATTTTTCCTGTCACGTACCTAAAAACAGAAAAATGGTTTTAAATTTTTTTCCCAAATATTAAGTGACATAGATACGAACAAAAATTGGGGAAAATACTCAATGTAAAAAATAAAAAAAGGGTTGTACAAGATTTGTCCTTATATCAATTTGAATACCCTCTGGGACGTCACTGAAATTAATGATTTCATTCTGAATATATTGAAAACGCCATCTTATTACCGCAATAAGCATGCCAAGATCAAAATCAGCTTAAAGGTTTTTGAGTAATTAATAAAAAACTGTTTTGTTCCAGTAACTTTGACACCCTGTATTTCGAAAAGGAAGTGAGATAGGACACATATTTATAGAGAAACCAATCCCGTTGTTACCTAAAAAACCGAACCTAGACGTTTGGCGGCTTAACTCTTGGCCACCCTGTATATTTATATACGGAGAATGTTTTGATTGATTCATTCACACATACATACGTTTGTTTGTTTCATAATGAGAAATTATTAGTTTTTTTCATACATTTTTATTCAGATGCATTTCTCCTTCATTTTCATTTTAGAACTCTGAGGATGCCGGAATATATTGCCCAAACGTTGGCTGGTATAAAAATATCGATATTAACATGAAGGTCAAAACTTCATCACTATATCAATGATTATATTCAGATTGGATTTTATTTGTTCAAAGGAAAAACAAGGTGAGAAAAAAAAAAATTTTTTTTATTTTTTTATAGAGTTGAGATAGAAAGAAAGCTATATCTATTCTTCAAAAAATGCCATATTATTTCGCAAAAAAAAATATAGTGTAAAATATAATGTTATTATTTTAATTAAGAGCTACATTATTTGCAATATGGTAATATATGATAATAATAGAAAAGAGAACAAAAATACTGAAAAAGTAATAGGCCAATCAATAGGACATTTTTTTCTAACAAAAATACTAATAGAAAACCGACTGTGCCATAACATGGAAGATAGTCTGAAGTTATATTCTATTATGTTTTCGACTCGCAACTGTCATTTATTAACTTGTTATAAACATTTAAAAAACAAAAAACGTGTTTTTTTAAATTGTTTTGCTTATGAAATGAAAACTAATAGAGCAATCTCGTTGCCACAATGAAAAGAATTGTAGATAATTGAATTACGAACGAAATAGAATGTTTTACGACCCCATCGGATCATTAGTAACGGAGGGAAACCGGAAAAACCGTAAAATTTTACGACTTTTAAAAACATTCATAACTCCGCCAGTTTTCAAGAAATAGGTTTGGCCCTTCTCGCTAAAGTATTGAATCATGTGCACCTTATGCGTGCTCAAAACAGATTCTGACAGATCATTAGTTTTAGCACAATTGCAATTTGAATTATTTTTTGCACTATCTTGCAGCGTGCCTGGATGCTCTAGTGATGGTCCGATTTCAATTCATAAAATAGATTTTTAAAATAGAAGTACGCAGTAACACAAAATGAATATTCTCATTTTACGCTAAAATGCTGCAAATTGGGTGAGAAATGCTTGCAAACATGACTGAAAATAGACAAGCTGGTGGAAGCGGTCGAGTGGAAGGAGTGAGCGGGAGTGAGCGTCCTCGGACCCTTGATTTTCTTGATTTTCATAAACGATCTTCCCCATCATATAAGCGTAGGAAAAGTTCTCATATATGCTGATGACACCTGCATAATTGTCTCTGATGCTTCTAAAACAATATTAACAAAAAAATCGATACTCTATTGAAAGAATTCAAAGACTGGTGTTTCAAAAACAGGCTCATTATCAACCACAACAAAACAGTGAGCATTGAGTTCTACAACAAGTACAGAACACCAAGAATCAAACACATCTCATTTGAGGGGCGGTCATTTGAATTATCCAAATTTACCAAATTTCTAGGCACGATGTTAGACAGCAATCTCTCTTGGGAAAAGCAAATAGACAGCATATGCAGCAAGCTGAATAAATGCTACTACGTGATTTCGACTATGAAAAATATGCTTGACGTAGAATCTCTTTTGAATGTATACTATGCCTTTGCATATTCAGCTATATCATACAGTATTGTTGTATGGGGCCAAGCCTCTGACATGAAACGTGTATTTATTACGGGTGTGAAGTTATCCACATCCACAAATGTACACTGAGAAAAATATAAAAAAATCATAGAAGGCCCAAATGGCGTTGTAAACGTTTCTGCTCCGGATATGTTATGCAGAATGACCTTTTCTTCATCCCTGATACCACGTACGAGTTTTCCAGGCCGTCCGAGGAGGTGCAATTGGGGTGAGTTTTCGAAAAAAAATCATAGAAGGCATAAATGGCTTTGTACACCTTTCTGCTCGGGATATGTTATGAAAAATGCTCTTTCCTTCATCCCTGATGAGTTTTCCAGACCGTCCGAGGGGGTGCAATTGTGGTGAGTTTTCGAAAAAAAAATCATAGAAGGCACAAATGGCGTTGTACACGTTTCTGCTTCCCATATGTTATGAAGAATGACTTTTTCTTCATCCCTGATACCACGTACGAGTTTTCCAGGCCGTCCGAAGGATGCAATAGGTGAGTTTTCGAAAAAATCTTATAGAAGGCACAAATGGCTTTTTACATGGTTCTGACAGCAAATTTATAATCTCCAACCCAGTAAACCCTCATATACCAATTTCGAATCGAATTGGATCATAATCACATAACTCGTCCACCTTCATGAATCCGCCATCTTCAATTTATAAATTTTTAAATCAAATGCATAAATTTGAATCCCGATAAGTCTTAACTTACCCATTCTTAATTCGGAATTTTAACAAAACCATAATTTCGAGTCGATTGAATAATAATTTCAATTGAAAGATTTTACCTACGCAGGTAAGAACAAAATTAAATGTCAAGCATGTTATTTGCGTTCTGCACAAAGGGTAGATCTATAATGGGGAACTTAAACATTTTTTGTGCTCGTTCGATCGGAAGGCAGTATAGCAGCGCCATGTCTCATCGAACTGTATGACGTCATCGGTCCCAACCAAGTTTGGCGTGTTACTGTAATGATTCGAATTATGCAGTTTTGAATTTCTTATATTTATCAAATAAAAAGTAATAATGACTTTTGTCTTGTACAGTGTTTCATTTAATGGTATAAAATTATGTTTGTGGGTGCTTTTTTTCAAATTTAATTTTTGTGCAAGTTTACCATTATTAATTCCGTCCGTTATGATTTTTTTTCGAAAACTCACCCCAATTGCACCCCCTCGGACGGCCTGGAAAACTTGTACGTTGTATCAGGGATAAAGGTAAGATCATTTTTCATAACATATCCCGAGCAGAAAGGTGTACAAAGCCAATTGTGCCTTCTATAAGAAGTGTACAAAGCCAATTGTGCCTTCTATAAGAAGTGTACAAAGCCAATTGTGCCTTCTATAAGATTTTTTCGAAAACTCACCCCAATTGCACCCCCTCGGAAGGCCTGAAAACTCGTATGTTGTATCAGGGATGAAGGAAAGATCATTTTTCATAACATATCTGGAGCAGAAAGGTGTACAAAGCCAATTGTGCCTTCTATAAGATTTTTTCGAAAACTCACCCCAATTGCACCCCCTCGGACGGCCTGGAAAACTCGTAGGTGGGATCAGGGACGAAGAAAAGGTCATTCTTCATAACATATCCGAAGCAGAAACGTGTACAATGCCATTTGTGCCTTCTATGATTTTTTTTCGAAAACTCACCCCAATTGCACCCCCTCGGACGGCCTGGAAAACTCGTACGTGGTATCAGGGATGAAGCAAAGAGCATTTTTCATAACATATCCCGAGCATAAAGGTGTACAAAGCCATTTGTGCCTTCTATGATTTTTTTTCGAAAACTCAGCCCAATTGCACCCCCTCGGACGGCCTTGAAAACTCGTATGTTGTATTAGGGATGAAGGAAAGGTCATTTTTCATAACATATCTCAAGCAGAAAGGTGTACAAAGCCATTTGTGCCTTCTATGATTTTTTTTCGAAAACGCACCACAATTGCACCCCCTCGGACGGCCTGGAAAACTCGTACGTGGGATCAGGGATGAAGGAAAGAGCATTTTTCATAACATATCCCGAACAGAAAGGTGTACAAAGCCATTTGTGCCTTCTATGATTTTTTTTCGAAAACTCACCCCAATTGCACCCCCTCGGACGGCCTGGAAAACTCGTACGTGGTATCAGGGATGAAGCAAAGAGCATTTTTCATAACATATCCCGAGCAGAAAGGTGTACAAAGCCATTTGTGCCTTCTATGATTTTTTTCGAAAACTCACCCCAATTGCACCCCCTCGGACGGCCTGGAAAACTTGTACGTTGTATCAGGGATAAAGGAAAGATCATTTTTCATAACATATCCCGAGCAGAAAGGTGTACAAAGCCAATTGTGCCTTCTATAAGATTTTTTCGAAAACTCACCCCAATTGCACCCCCTCGGACGGCCTTGAAAACTCGTATGTTGTATCAGGGATGAAGGAAAGGTCATTTTTCATAACATATCTCGAGCAGAAAGGTGTACAAAGGCATTTGTGCCTTCTATGATTTTTTTTCGAAAACTCACCCCAATTGCACCCCTCGGATGGCTTGGAAAACTCGTACGTGGTATCAGGGATGAAGGAAAGAGCATTTTTCATAACATATCCTGAGCAGAAAGGTGTACAAAGCCATTTGTGCCTTCTATGATTTGTTTTCGAAAACGCACCCCAATTGCACCCCCTCGGACGGCCTGGAAAACTCGTACGTGGGATCAGGGATGAAGGAAAGAGCATTTTTCATAACATATCCCGAGCAGAAAGGTGTACAAAGCCATTTGTGCCTTCTATGATTCTTTTTCGAAAACTCACCCCAATTGCACCCCCTCGGACGGCCTGGAAAACTCGTACGTGGTATCAGGGATGAAGCAAAGAGCATTTTTCATAACATATCCCGAACAGAAAGGTGTACAAAGCCATTTGTGCCTTCTATGATTTTTTTTCGAAAACTCACACCAATTGCACCCCCTCGGACGGCCTGGAAAACTTGTACGTTGTATCAGGGATAAAGGAAAGATCATTTTTCATAACATATCCCGAGCAGAAAGGTGTACAAAGCCAATTGTGCCTTCTATAAGATTTTATCGAAAACTCACCCCAATTGCACCCCCTCGGACGGCCTTGAAAACTCGTATGTTGTATCAGGGATGAAGGAAAGGTCATTTTTCATAACATATCTCGAGCAGAAAGGTGTAGAAAGCCATTTGTGCCTTCTATGATTTTTTTCGAAAACTCACCCCAATTGCACCCCTCGGATGGTCTGGAAAACTCGTACGTGGTATCAGGGATGAAGGAAAGAGCATTTTTCATAACATATCCCGAGCAGAAAGGTGTACAAAGCCATTTGTGCCTTCTATGATTTGTTTTCGAAAACGCACCCCAATTGCACCCCCTCGGACGGCCTGGAAAACTCGTACGTGGGATCAGGGATGAAGGAAAGAGCATTTTTCATAACATATCCCGAGCAGAAAGGTGTACAAAGCCATTTGTGCCTTCTATGATTTTTTTTCGAAAACTCACCCCAATTGCACCCCCTCGGACAGCCTGGAAAACTTGTACGTGGTATCAGGGATGAAGCAAAGAGCATTTTTCATAACATATCCCGAGCAGAAAGGTGCACAAAGCCATTTGTGCCTTCTATGATTTTTTTTCGAAAACTCACCCCAATTGCACCCCCTCGGACGGCCTGGAAAACTTGTACGTTGTATCAGGGATAAAGGAAAGATCATTTGTCATAACATATCCCGAGCAGAAAGGTGTACAAAGCCAATTGTGCCTTCTATAAGATTTTTTCGAAAACTCACCCCAATTGCACCCCCTCGGACGGCCTTGAAAACTCGTATGTTGTATCAGGGATGAAGGAAAGGTCATTTTTCATAACATATCTCGAGCAGAAAGGTGTACAAAGCCATTTGTGCCTTCTATGATTTGTTTTCGAAAACGCACCCCAATTGCACCCCCTCGGACGGCCTGGAAAACTCGTACGTGGGATCAGGGATGAAGGAAAGAGCATTTTTCATAACATATCCCGAGCAGAAAGGTGTACAAAGCCATTTGTGCCTTCTATGATTTTTTTTCGAAAACTCACCCCAATTGCACCCCCTCGGATGGCCTGGAAAACTTGTACGTGGTATCAGGGATGAAGAAAAGGTCATTCTGCATAACATATCCGGAGCAGAAACGTGTACAACGCCATTTGGGCCTTCTATGATTTTTTTATATTTTTCTCAGTGTACATTTGTGGATGTGGATAACTTCACACCCGTTATTTATTTTGCAAAAACGAATCATTCGGCGTATTTTCGGACTATCCTACAGAGCATCCTGCAAAGATACTTTCAGAAATTATAGTATTCTCACGGCACCATCCATATACATAATGAAACTAATGTCATACATTTATATCAACAAAAATAGTTTTATCAAACATTGTGATACTCACGACCACAATACCAGAAATAAAAATAATATATTAATAAACATAGCAAAGCACTCTTTCCAAAAAAAATCACCGATCTCTGCAGGTAGTTACCTCTTCAACAAACTTCCTTATTTTTTGAAGAGCTCGAAATGTTTAGAAGTTTTCAAATGCAAAATTATAAACTTCTTATAAAAGAATGCTTTTACTCGGTAGAAGAGTTCGAAAGTTATATCAACGCCCATTGATATCACTGCGTACTTACTCTATTATTTAAACTCAGCGCCGCATAATTCGTTTACATATTATTTAATTCTTGTCTATGTTCAGTATTGTCTTTTTACTCTGTTATATATTTTATACACCCCTTACATCTTTATCCAAGATGTTTTTATGACCCGTCCAATCTGTTTTTTGTGAATAGGAAAAGGACTCAATAAAATTTGATTTGATTTGATGAGGGGAAGCGTATTATCACGTAACCCGTTTATTAGAAAAATTCTCCTCATCTCTCGGACTCTCCAGTCATGTTTGCAGGCATTTTTCACCCATTTAGCACCATTGTAACGCAAAATGAGAATATTCATTTTGTAGTACTAAAGAAAGTAACTATCCGACTGCGCCTGTTTTGTGCACACATAACGAACACATGATTCGATACTTCCATGAGGAAGGCCAATCCATCTTCTGGAAAAATGGCGGAGTTATGAATTTAAAAAAATCACCAAATTTTCCGGTTTTTCCAGTTTTTCTCCGTTACTAATTATCCGACCGGATCGTAAAACATCCCATTTTGTTCGTATTTTAATTATCTACAATTCCTTCCATTTGAGCAACCAGATTGTTCCATTAGTTTTCATTTTATAAGTAAATCAATTTTAAAAAACAAGTTTTTTGTTATTTAAATGTTTATAACAAATTAATAAATGACAGTTGCGAGTCGAAAACATAACAGAATATAACTACGGAATGTCTTTCATGTGATGGCATAGTCGATTTCCTACTAGCATTTTTTTAAAAACTCACTCATTTTATGCTCCATTGCTTGGTGAACCTGTTTCATTTATGTGGAGACAATTCACCACAAAACTTTTTCGTCTAATTATCCTCACAAAATCAACTACTGCAGAGAGTCATGAAGTAATATTGTAGGATGTGGCACCACAAGTGTAATTCTAATGTCATTTTAGGTTGGCAACACTTGAGGTGTGACATGGGACAGTAGGCGATGTCATATGTCAGATGTCTGACAATCAGTGATGATTGTCATGATCGAATTGTATTCATGGTGTGGAGAGAATTAAATAAAGAATCTCTATCTAATCTACAATTATTACAAGTCATCCAGCAGTTATATCAAATTGGACCCGACTAGAATTAAACAGAATAAAATCTAACAAATATGGAGCATGAAAGGAAAAAATCAAGGGGGTAAAACATATAGAGAAATAGATTACCTACTGGCATTCAAATTTAACTGATAAATCATAGAACGCGATTTCTTTTGGATAATATTTTTTCTTGTTAATATAATTCTAAAGAAAATGCTCCTATGAAATGTGTATGTATTTCATGTAAGTTTGTAGATATAGGAAGCCAATAAAACAAACATTTTACGATAAGTGCCCTGTGAAGTTATCACCAAATTTCAAAAAAACAGTGTTGCATAAAGAAAATGTTATGAATTAATTTTTTAGCATTAATAATCAATTTATTCAATGATTTGCTTCCATTGACTCATATTCATATTTACATACAGAATGAAATGTCAAATTTGTACCAAAAAACTAGTAAAAATTGAAACCGCTATCCTTAAACGTTGATATTCTAGTACAAATAATAATCGAAACATTGCACTCAAATATCATCATAGTAATAAGGGGGCGGTGTCTAAGATGTATATTTGATACTAGTACTTTTTATGAACCTAATAAATTTAGAACTTTGATGACTCAAATTCAAGTTTTCCACAATGCAACCATGTTCATAATGAATAACATTTTCTGACTAGGAGTAGTAAAAAAGTTTCCCGTATTGTGCAAACTTTTTGAATCTCACTATATTTAAAAAACATGAGGAGACCTTTTTAATTCTAATCCATTCTTTCACTGATCCAGAATATTCAAACACAGAGAAAGTTAGTCGCTCACCAAATTTAATTATAAAAAAGTCCACACTCCATTGTTGTTTGACCATAATTCAATGAAAAAATGCGTTTCGTGAGTTTTAAAATCACCTTTATTGTACCTACTTCTCTTTTTGACAACTGATACCTATTTTAGACAAAGCTTTTCACATTTTATGATATACCAAAACTAGTTGTAATAATTCAACTCACTTGTAACGATTGGTATATATTCCACATCCAGCCTTAACTCTATCGTAGTATGTGTTCTTCTCCAGATACAAAGTTTACAGAATACATACAATATACACAATAGCAAGAGAATTACTAACAGATACCCAAGTAAAGTGAACATTTTTATCTGCACTTGTCGAACTTACTGAACAACAGCTGATCACTGAACAGAATGAAGTCAGAATTCTGGATCGCCTTGAGGTAATTTTCAAAGCATTAATTCGTTATGTTAATATTTCGAGGAAGACCATAAACTAATTTGAGGGATTATGCTACAAAATTAAGGTAAGGATAATGAGGAAGGGTTTAGTAATTACTCTGTACTTTTATTATTCCTGGTATACACTTCAACCAGACAGTTTGGCCCCAGAGCTGCGCAAACGATAAACAAAGAGAGAAACAATGAGACAGAGGTTCGACCATCGTACTCCATTGGAAAAAAATAAAGGTTACGTCCAATTCTCAGAGGCAAGCTGAACTGGAAATACCTACGTAGACCATAATAGATTCGCCTGATCCCTAATAGACAAGCATATTTTCACTTATAATCTCTCTATAGTGCTTCAGTTATTACTGGAAATTTTTGGAGTACTCGATTTTTTGAAAATTATCGCAGGCGAGGGATAATATTCTTAAAAAATCTAAAATTGTTGATTATTAATTCAAGAACGAAGGATATTCAGTAAGAAAATTTCACACCAAAATATTCAACAAACTCTTTGTTAGGTTATGAACTAATTTTGGCACCGAACTAGAGTTACTTCCCAAAATATTAGTAATATAAGATATATCTTACTGGTAAAAAAAAAACGAAGTACTAATTTTCGGTAATAATATCCCGATAAAAAGCAGAATTTTCGAAAAATACTTTCAAATGGTCGAATCGAATTGTCACGAAATACAAGTTACTCGAGATGAATTAAAGATACTAATAGTTGCCATTTGTCATGGTCGAGTGATATTCAGGAAGATTGTATTATTTTTTATCAAATCTCTTTTTATTTTCAGAGCGAAAATTTTTGAAATGTGTTTAAATGACTAAAAATTATGTTGTGTTACTGTCTAGTCACTTGACTGACGTCAAAAAACTGTAGTAGATGAAATGTAAAAATTCGAATTTCATCAAAATAAGTTTTGTTAATACCTGGATTTTAATCTGTGATTTGACCTCTAGCTCTTGCTACTGGTTGGTGAATGTATGTATGCAATATTCGAAAAATAACAGAATAAGTTGAAGAGCTCCTCGATGAATTCAAAATCGGGCAACTCCACACCAAATTTGAAGGTTTGTATCTAGGATTATTAACAAATAAATTCCTTTCATTTGGCTATATTACTCTACTCAACATTTACGACGTATATCTACTTTTTTCTGTCGAAAATGGCCGTTTTTTGTCCTCAACAAAAGCCTGTAATGCTTTTTGAAGAAAATCGAGTGATTTTATATCAAGGATTTTCTATTTTCCTCAAAACTGTCCTTATCAAAGGTAGTTTGATGGTTTTCAATGAAAATCGGGTGATCTTATATCAAGAATTATTGATTTTCTTACTACTACTACTTTATCAAAGGAAGTTTGGGAAAGTGAGTACTAGAATTAAAGATATATTTTCAGGGAAATAATTAACAAGAATAAAGCAAGTGTAAATGTGTTTTGAACCATGTTTTCCTGAAAAACTTAAAAGATTCTTAATTGTACCCATTTTTTTACATGCAGGCATGCATGCCTAAATAAACAGTTTCTTTAACTTGCTGCAACTTTCCTTGCACTCATCTGGAAGAAGTATCACAAAATTTTGTAATTTCAGGTTCATCAACAGCGATACAACTGCACTTGTAACCAGCATTGGTGTCATCAAAGACTGGAATACAAATAGGAAAAAACAACTGGAAACTCTCAGTGAGTGAGGCTCTGAAAGGTTTTTTTTTCAGGTCAATTTCATTCTAGGCGATGTAGGGTAAGAAAAAGCTTGTGTTTGAAACATTCGAGTTCCTCTATATAAATACATACATTGGATGAAATAAATAAACCACAGCATATAACGTTAATATGTAGTATAGGTAATCATGCTTAATTTGTTTATTTTCTTTAAATATTATATTTTTTGTATTTAGTTTAGCTCAGTCGGCTCTATTTTGCTATTGACAGTTGATTATGACTATGATTGTTACTAATATAGGTTGGCAAAATAGCTTGTACCTACTAATCATAGTATTACATTTCTAGTTAATTTTACTCCACATCACGTTTATGTTTGAAACATTTGAGTTCCTTCAAATACGTACAATGTATGTAATGAATAAAGTTTTCATCTTCCCTTATATAGTTTAGTTTTTTTATTCGTAAAAAATATACTATAGAGTCTTTCTTGTTTTTCAATATGTTTATACAGATCTTCATAAAAATTTTTAAATGGAAACGGAATTTTTTATCTCCGAAAGCAGCGTGGATTTTCTTAAGTTCTCACCAGCATTAACTTAAGCTCCATATTATGCAACTTTGCCATAATTTCACCTTTGCTCTATGTTTTATTGTTTCTGAGATCCCAATGGTGAGCATCGAATTACGGATCGAATTAGGGTACGCAGAGCATTACTTCTTTCACACAAGATAATACATGTTTTTGGACCAAGAACATTAATATCTATTGACAAAGAAGTCTATACTTGCAACAAATATATACATACTTTGAGACAACGTAATTACAAAATATATTTGGGCTAAAGACATAATATTGAAATGGGTTTGGTTGTCGATTCATTCGTTGCAGTCATTAGTTATTGACTGCTAGACCTACCCTATACTGATGAGCAGCAACATTCCGAAATCGATATATAGGTGGTCCGAATGTTTCGATGAACATTCCCATGCAACCAAGCAATTGCAGGGATAACCTTGTAGGAAATCTGCACGGAAATTTCATCAGATGTAATTCAATGTTCGTCGTGGCATTAGCCAGGAAAGTAGTTGTTTTCTGGTGGATTTTCGACCCAACTTTTCCTATTGTATAGGATATTAGCAATGAGCAGTCCTCCGGCATCTTATGCCTCAAGATATAATAATATTGCATTAAAAAAGAAATCTTCGATGTGGTAATTTGCTAGCAGCTTATCAAATCCTTGACATCTCAACTCAAGAAAACACGAAATAATTGTGAATTTTAGTCAAATATGCTTAATAAACATTTGATTTGTATTATATTGCGATAAAGCATTATTTATTTTATCTATGATATTACTAGTTCTTCTCATTAAGGAGCTTGCTGACTCTATTTAAGACATTATTCATTTGGATTCATGGTGACTTTGATTTAATTTCGTTTAACCTTATTTTAAGAGTACGACGGCATTCTGGTGCAACGGCGAAAATGAAAAAATGTGTCAATTGACAAATTTAATCTGTCAATTGACACTTTAATCTGTCAATTGACACATTTAATCTGTCAACTGACACATTTAATCTGTCAATTGACACATTTAATCTGTCAATTGACACATTTAATCTGTCAATTGACACATTTATGATCTATCAATTGACACATTTAATATGAGGTGATTAGAGCATATAGATGATGAAAATTGTTGAAATTGTTATTTCCGTCAACCTGTTGCACTCCTACCCCGAACCACCATAAGTCTTCGAGAGACTTGTGCAAGCTAGGAAGCAACCCTCACCATTTAACGTGTGATGCCATTCATGAGACCAATGAACATGCTGAGAATCGAACCCAAGACCCAATGCTTGAGAGGCGAATGCTTTACCAGCACGACCACCACGGAATGGGTATATTGAACATGGCCATTGAATAGCCATGAACCAACTCAGCCTTAGTTACTTTTCGATTGGTTTGAGCAATAACGAAATTTTATTATTTTTGGAATTACGTGATGGTGATTTGATTCGTAAAAGAACACTGAAACGATGATTGAAATTTTTGAATTTGTGGATAAATTATTGAGATACTGAAACGCTTCTAACGTTTGTAAATAATGAAATCTGTAAATCAGGGCAGTTTCATGGATGCATTCGAAATGCGTGCAAGCTGTGGTTTAGTTGTCACACAAAAAAAGTACGTTTATACGTTTGGTCTTGAGCAACAGCGTATGAACATGAATAGGAGATTGAAAAAATAACTTGACAAATAAATGAGTAAATTGACAGATTAAATGTGTCAATTGACAGATTAAATGTGTCAATTGACAGATTAAATGTGTCAATTGACAGATTAAATGTGTCAATTGACAGATTATAAATGTGCCAATTGACAGATTAAATGTGTCAATTGACAGATTAAATGTGTCAATTGACAGATTAAATGTGTCAATTGACAGATTAAATGTGTCAATTGACAGATTAAATGTGTCAATTGATAGATTAAATGTGTCAATTGACAGATTTTTTTAATTTTCGCCGTGGCACCAGAACGCCGTCGTATAAGAGAACCCTTTTATCATTGTACAAACGCTCACAACTTCGTTCTCATTGGAAACCCAAACCACTCTGAAAAATCTTGTTTCGCATTGTTGAAAATATTTCAGGTCGGTAGAGAATGTCGGGATATGACCCATATCAACTTTTCAGATTGATATGTTACCTGGTTCACATTGAAAAATAATACAAAATGACGTAGACGATGTTTACCTATAAATCTGCTAATTTGGCCTTTCTTTTTATCACAATTTTGCCAAAACATGGAGGCAGAGGCATGACCGACATCTTCTTTTGCCAATAATACAGTGGAAAGAAATAATAACACTATTTCTAAGTAAAATATGTAATATACATATTTTGAATTGATAATATGTGCTATTCGCAATAATAAATTTTTTAAAAAAATAGCTATAAATCTTATCACCTAAGTATATCGATATTTAGATCTTTGGTTGTGAAAACAATTCAAAAACTACACAAAGACCAAAATACGTCACAGCTTAGAGCTCCTGATGATGCTGACGTTGACGAAACGCTAGTGAAATTTACATAGTTTTAGGTTTTCGACAATACTCTATGTTACTAAACTATATGTTTATCCATAACTCTCTTTCCATACATATACCTAGACTAACTTCTCAAGTCTCCAGAGACTAACAGTTCGTGGAGGTAGAAGGCATTGCTTGAATAATAATGATGGAAGTATAACTCTCAGATTCCCTGCCCAAAGCCGCCATCATTGTTGATTCTTCGTAAGAGGGGGGACCTGCAAAACAGAATAAATTCATTGACTGTACAATAACACTTAGTCACAAACATATTCAAAGACACCTAGACTAACTTAAGTAATCCACTTTAGTATGAATAAATAATTCATTTACCCTGATGATGCCAACCTTAGAAATGGTCGCAAAATTGATAAAGGGTGATGTTTTCTTTGTTTTTGTCATTTTGCGACTCTTATGCATTTTCTCTACAAAACAATTAAGCAGAATTGATTATAATTAAATTTTTTAACAATGTTGCAAATCTTGTACGCGGGTGCAAATTTTTTATTGTTTTATTTAGCACTAAAATACAACTTTTGTGAAGGTTTGCAGTGTTCTGCTACTTTTTCCCCATTTTTGCTAAAGGTATTGGCATATGAAAGACGTATGTGTGTAAGAATATTACACGAGAAAAATTTAAAATTGTCGAATTTATTTCAACATAGTGCCAGGATGTTAATGGTGAACATTTCGAACATTTAATTTGATTTTTTTTCTTAAATTTTTTACCCTATCAAATAAGCATTTTTCTTTATGATTTTTAAATTTTCTGAGATTTAGTAAAACGAGATCTTCGTTTTACCAATCTGCCATTCTGAGGAAGACATACCAAAATATTAATATTTTTTTATTAGAGATCATAACAGCTTATCTTACTAAAAAAATCAAAATGATGGACAGGCGCCACTTCGAAAGATCCACATAATTTTTATTTTTGTCGAAGAGCAGTTTCTGAACTATTTGACAAAAAAAAAACAAAAAACATAATCCGAGTTCAAGAGTTAACAACGGAGATGAGTTACTTTTTGGACAGACTGTATATCATAGAACTTACATTCATACGGTGGTGGTTTGTCGTTGTCGTTTACAATAAATACGTGCCTTATTGGCCATCTTTGCTGCCTTGTTGGCCGTCTTTGCTGACGTGTTGGCCGTCTTTGTTGCGACATGGGGCTGTTGATGACGGTTGGGGGTGCTGGAGATACTGAAACAAAAAATATTGAAATTTTTTTGTGTATAATGAAAACAATTTCTGAAGTATAGTATGAAATTATCCTTACTTTACATTAATATTATTAAAAATGTTTAAAAATGTATATATTTCGTGAAAATGTATAGAAAATACGACAAAATACAACATGAAATGTGGAAATCAATCATAATATTATAATTTTCATCTTGAACACTAAGAATATAATAAAACACTTTTATCCACAATCACATCATGATTGAGTTTTATCCACACTTATGAACATATAAAGTAATCTATTATTTCAGTAGTCGAATAAAGTTACTTTATTCCACTAGTGAAATGATGAAAAAATACGATAGCCTGACTTCTTCATTTATTGTTATTACCTACCGTTTTTCTATCCATTCGTTGAATTTGACAAATGCTTTTCCATAATGTTCTCCGGTTTTCGAAGGCGATAATTGTAGAGTTGCTTCCTCAAGAATTACAGAAGGATCACAATCACTTTTTGGCATTTTTAAAAAGTCTTGTATTAAACAATACGTAAATACGAATATTTTTTATTGAATTCCAAACAGTTCGTTTCCAATATGTTGACAGTGGATAAAACGTTGTATTGTATGGCAGTTTGAGATGCACTAGCGTTCTCCCGTTAAAACATTCATGCGTGTATAAAATGCTATATAAAACACTAATTTATTTTCTACTGATAACCTACCTAATATCTATCTGATAATCTAACTTGCAATAAGTTTCTGTTATTACACCATCTCTGTAACTTTCAATTTGATATTTCATCTTTCACATTTTCACCATCATTATTACAACTCAATAGACTCGTTCACAATTCTGTAAGAACTCTCATTTAAAATGATGCTATCCGTATATTTTCGTAATTCTTTGAAATACATATATGAACTTTAAAACATTTATACTCCTATCTGAGACATACTTTTCAAGAAAACCGATTTAAATGTTTGAATAACAAACTGTTACATCGGCAGCCTCCCTCTCCCCTATTGGACCTTATTCTTATATTACATTTTGAAAATATTGAAAAATTATAAAAATATAATCCAAATAGATGTTCAGAATCTAATTTTATGACCAACTACCAAACTTCCCAACAAAGTTTGCATTTTTAGTTTTTTCAATATTTTTCCGAACAAGGTTGCATCTTAGTTATTCTATTTAATGAATGGGATGCTACGGAAATGGAAAAAAGAAATATTGGAAAGAAATACAGAATTGACAAATAGGCATTTCAAGGCAATATGATAATATTTAGATAAAATGCCCCTAAATGAAAGACAAAACCTATGGTTTCATTGTGATGGAACGCCAGGTGTTGAACAATATTTCTTGGAACTATTTCGATTTAAGGTAATTGGGCATAACATGGAACAACTCTGGCCACCAAAGTCGCCAGACTTCACTCCACTAGATTTTTTCTTTCGAGGGTATTAACTCTATTTTATGTCAATGTTGATCAGCTGCTGAAGCTGTACTAAGTGCAGGTGGATTCCAGACTGAGATATGGAGTGTGCTTTTGGGTTTTTTCCTCTAGCTGCTCTAATATCTTTATAGCAAAAAACGTAAACGAATCTTTAGTGGCTGTTCCCTAATTTTTGACTTGTGCTGATCTGTTTTTGAGAAAAGGAAAAAAATGTATTCACTAAATAAATGCATAATATTAATACAGGACAAAAAACAATGTTTTTGTAGTATTTGTAAAAGACACAGTAGCTTTTGAATCTCCTGATCAGATTGCCCCACGTGTTAATAATTAGCTACCAAATATTATAAAAAATCCAAAACATGTATGAACGGAAACTTAAGGATTTTCTTGTTGAAAATTTTTATTACAGTTTTGACAGATTCATTTGTATAAGTAGGTAGCTTTATTCTCTTTTTCAGAAATTAATTTTATCTCCGATCTACTTCTTTTTTTTTGAGGGTTCCCATACAAATTTTATAACTTTGTCAGCAAGGGAAAATAAAGGATATTATCATCATTTGGAAGGTGGGTAGGAAACCGAAAAATAAATAACTTTTTCATAAATATTGAGAAATAACCTTATATTTACTATTTCTTTTGAAAAAATATTAACTCTGACAGTTACAGCCGACCGATAGGAAAAAGTCGGAAGTGTCATTTTGCATTACGAGGATGTATTGATATTTAGTTAGCCTAGACCAGTTCCCTGCATAAACAAAATATTGCGTTACCATAGCAACGAACAATAAATTATTAGAAGTGTAAAGTTTGACGTAAAAAAAGTAAACCAGAGTTACGCAATAAATTAAAAGAAAAAATATGTCCACCGAAATTGTGAAAATCGAAAAATTGGAGTATCGTACCATCATCAAGTACCTGTATTTAAAAGGGTTAAGAGGTAAGCAGATTTAGGATGCTTAATACCCTTCAAAAAAGGTAAATTTTCCATTGAAGATGATGACCGATCGGAAAGGCCAGTTTCTGTGTCAGTCCCCAAAAATATCGATGCAGTTCATGACATGATTTCAACAGACCGTCGAATTGGGCTAAAACGGATATCTGAAGCACTGAATATTTCATACGAACGCGTTCATCATATAGTTCACGTCAATTTGGAAATGAGAAAAATTGCTGCAAAATGCATTCCCAAATGTTTGAATGTTGACCAAAATCGTGCAAGGGTAGTAGCATCGCGTTCGATCTGTGCTCGATTTGAAAACGATGTAGACTTCTTAAACCGAATTGTTACTATGGATGAGACTTGGGTTCATTTCTACGATCCAGAAAAGAAGCAACAATCGATGGAATGGCGACACTCCGGTTTCCAAGACCTAAGAAGTTTCGTGTCCAAAAATTTGCTGGAAAAGTTCTTGCTTCAGTTTTTTAGGATTGCCATGGAGTAACCATGATTGATTTTTTGGATAATGGTAGAACAATAACTGGAGATTACTATTCGACATTACTGACCACTCGGGAAAAAATTAAAAAGAAAAGACGCGGAAAGCTATCCAAAGGTGTTTTGTTTTTGCAGGACAACGCCCATGCACACAAATCTCATGTTGCCATGCAAAAAATTCGTGACTTAGGGTTTGAATTACTAGAACACCCCCCTTATTCACCAGATTTGGCTCCGTCCGACTATCATCTCTTTCCTCAACTGATAAAAAGTTTAAAAGGTCGTAAATTTTCTTCCAACGAGGATGTAATAAAAGCTGTGGAGGTCTGGTTTGCAGAGCAAGAAACATTTTTTTTTGAAAGGTCTAGAGACGTTGCAGGTTCGCTGTAATAAATGTATCCAATTGAGAGGAGAATATGTTGAGTAATAAAATATTTTGACATCAAACTTTTGTTTGGTTCTATAGTAGGCTAAGAATTTTTCAACATATCCTCGTATATTCAAAGCACAAATTGTTCATGAACTCTAAATTTGCAACAACTGAATAATAAAGAAAAATCCATTTGGCGCGGACATTAACAGTCCAATATGAGGCGAATTTTCTGTCCAAGATTATATTCTGATGGAAGAAATTCGACCTAATGATGCTAGGCATCAACTTCAGAGTACTTTCATCATTTTCTTTAGACAATTTTTAACAGTAGATACAATTAAGGACTCTTTTCACATAAAATAAAAGACGCAAACAGCATAAACTACTTTTTTCTGAAATTGTTCAAGAATGCCCACTTTCTCGGATCAACTTCAGGCCTCAAAATACGCTAATCTAGTATTTTGGTCCGTTGCTAAGCAACGAACTTTCCCGGGCCGTTTTCGGACCTAAACGGTACGGGAATAGTAAATTGTGTATCTAGTAGTAAAAGCAATACATTCCCGGACGACAATGTAAATTGTTTGCCGAGGCTAACAAGCATTGAAGTCTGGGAATGTGCTTTTACTACGAGGTACACATACTATTTTTTTCTGAAATCGCAATCAGCATTATCATAAATTGAGGATTCGAAATTACGTGCTTTCCTGAAACGTCAAAGTGACAACTATAAACCAAAGACCGATTTTGACGGCCTAGGCCGGCAAAGTACTTTCCCGTATCGTTTTCGATACGGGAATAGTTATTTATGTACCAAGGACGAAAAACTGCTATTATAGTCGAGCCTGCAAATTGATAGCCGAGGCGCAGCCGAGGATAGCAAGCAGGCGAGACAGTAGACAGTTTTTCGCCGAGGTGCATATTACATTTTTTTCGTCGACCTCTACATACCTTTATGAAAGTAAGTACTCGCATGTTTGCTGGCCTCAGCTACGTCCAACTCTTCGAACTGCAGACTCGATCAATTCTTGATTATTATGAACACTAATATTCACACCACGGTATAAATTCACACGTAAAATCTAGCGGATTTCGTAAATAATTAATTTGACAACAGCAAATGACAGTTATTGTCACAGGCGCTTATGTATTAATTAAAACGTGGATTTACGAAAATGACTCAATCGCCGCTCTCGTACCGTGCCGTATCATAGTGACCACAGCGGACGAAAAGAGTTTGCGGACGAAAAGTGTTTGAGGACGAAAAGTACTTGCCTTCAAAAATAGTCGATTTTTCGTCCGGAAATTAGTACGTAAAATGTCATTTTTTGCAGAGGTCGACGAAAAAGTATTTTTTCGCCAACCATCAGGGAAGTGTTCACTTCCCGGACACTTTTTCTTTGGGAAAGTAGCACTTCCTGGCCTAGTCCGGGAAGTACGTACTTCCCGGACCAGGTCGGGAAGTGCTCGAATTTTAATGCAAATATTAATATAAATAAGAATCAGAATATTTCTGTTGGTACCTATCTTCTGTTCGAATTTCAATATATAATACAAATAAGAACTGAAATGTTCGAAATATTCAAATTTGGAATCGTTTTATCTGGTCAACAGATGGGTGAAAGTCGACCTCTCTTCGTCTCTTAGACTAAATGCGTCTCATTGATTTGTTATTGTACATGGTTGCCGAAAAAATAGTGTACGCAACACGTCCGAAAACAGTTTTTTTTTGGATTCGCAGACTTCCAGGACTCGCTAGCGCTCGTCCTAGAATTTGGTCTACTCGTCCAAAAAAACAGTATTTTCCGGACTTGTTACGTAAATTACTATTCCCGTATCGTTTTCGATACGGGAATATTTTTGCCGGCTTGTTTACATTTTAGACAGTTATTGAATTCACGCAAACAATATGTAGAATTCCTTAGTTTTTGATAATGCTGATTGCGATTTCAGAAAAAAACAGTATGTGTACCTCGTAGTAAAAGCACATTCCAAGACTTCAATGCTTGTTGGCCTCGGCTCAACGCCTCGGCCAACAATTTACATTGTCGTCCGGGAATGTATTGCTTTCACTACTAGATACACAATATACTATTTATAAGATAATTCGTAAATAAAAACCCCGTTTTTCGCCCCAGCGAAATTGCTTTGTGGAATTTTTTTAAACAAGAAATAGTGTAAAAAATATCTCAAAAGGTATTATAGGAATCATTTCACAGTCAATAGAACTTTTATAGAGAACAATAAACCTACAAAATAGTTTTTCGGCAACCATCCGGGAAGTGTTCACTTCCCGGACACTTTTTCTTTGGGAAAGTAGCACTTCCCGGCCTAGTCCGGGAAGTACCTACTTCCCGGACTAGGCTCGAAGGCGGAAGTGCTCGAAATATTACTATAAAAAAGAATTAGAATGTTTCTGTTGGTACCTATCTTCTGTTCGAATTTCAATATATAATACAAATAAGAACTGAAATGTTCCAATATATTCAAATTTGGAATCGTTTCATCCGGTTAACAGATGGGTGAAAGTCGACCTCTCTTCGTCTCTTAGACTAAATGCGTCTCATTGATTTGTTATTCTACATGATTGCCGAAAAAATAGTGTACGCAACACGTCCGAAAACAGTTTTTTTGAATTTTTGAGTCGCCCGAACTCAACTCGAGTTAACTCCAGTGCGACTTCGGACGCACTCTCCATTCTATTGACTGTAAAACGATTTCTTGAATAATCTTTGAGATATATCCAAAAAACCAAAAAAGTTGTATTTTTTTAATATTGCTTGTTTTAAAAATTCCACTAAGCGATTTTGCTGGGGCGAAAGCTGAGGTTCCCATTAACGAATTATCTTTTAAAAATTAGTATGGGCCATTTGCGTCTTTTATTTTATGAGGGAAAACTCCTCTTTAGCATTTTACAATTCATATTCAGAAATCTATAGTTGTTTTTATTAATGCTTTCAAAACGTTACTTACCTATGTCTCTCGGTAAATTTTCCTCACTCAACGATTCCTCACGAGACTCTGTCCATTTTTTGTAAAGTACATAGAGTATAAACAAGACAATAATTGACCCTAACACATAATCTGGAGACATGTTTAACTACACTTGCCAAAATCTCAACACAATGATGTGAGAATTCAGGATAGCTGTAACATATACTTTATTTTGATTGATTATTATGTTGTCACATGGATTGGGATGACTTTCAAAAGTAAAGAAGGTAAGTTATAGTATGTATTTCGAAGAAACCAGTAAATTAATTAGGGGGCTTCTCTTCTATTATTAGGAGTAATCAAAGCTGCATCGTTGTTATTCTTCTAGAACCCCAGGTACACGGAAAATATGTTTTTGGTTGAAGGTTATGGCAGAAGAGAACAAATATTATGTTTACCTTCTACGTCAGGTATCCAGAACCCATTTTATAACGACATTAACAGATTTTCACATTGACATTTTCAAAAAAGGTCAATTTTCAACCAAATAAAATTAAGGAGTTTATGTTACCACATACTCTAGGTTAACCTTATTTAATAAATCAATATAGCCAATATTTTTTCAAAGGACCCCGCACGGTTCCTATGGAAAATGGGTCCCAGTCGAATTGGCTAAAAATTAAGTATGATGTAGTTTATGGTGTCCTGATCAAATGTCTCCGTGGGCACAACGAGATCTAATGGACAGTTTTTGAGACACAGGGTGTCAAACATGCAGAGAGAGGGTTTGTTACGTTGTACGATTATTTTATTACAGAATGTAAGGGAGAATAATTGCAATCCTAGTATTGACTACGTTTATCTGGACGATCTCTATCCGCTTCAAATTCAATAGCATTGAGTCGAGTGAAACCACCCTTCAATTTATATCGCAATATTTAAGTGGATCGAATCCGCTTGAAAAAAGCTAACTTCACAGCAAAATGTCGAATTTCGTAACTTTAAATTTCTTATGTTCTGCGAATTAAATCACGAATCGTTGTTCTGTGGATCTGCTCTCTTCTTTGGACCATACGTTTCTTAATTTTATTTTGCTCTCCATTTTGAGAAAGACAATTGTCAATATAAACACTAATCTGAATTTGGCTACTTTTACCTGTCATTTGTCAATTTCAAACTCGTTTATCTCGTAATTTCACTTCTCTTCAAGGCGATCGGTTGGGTCCAATCCTATATTTTATGGAATTGACTTGAGTGATTCAATCCAATCCGAACACTGTATATATAGATTAGGTGTATCGGATCCAGTCAAGTCAAACCCATTTTGAGCGGATCCAAAGTTGTGAGATAAATGTAGTCCATGTCGACTAGAGTTGTAGTGAAAAGTTCTAAGACTCCGTAAACAGGGTTATTGATAATTACATAATTTTTATGTAATTTGAACAAAATCAGTCAAATGCAAAAGCTCATAGACCTGCAAAATAAGTAAATATCATTTGATTTCGATATTGGGTGATATTAGGTTACTATTATACAGAATCCTCAAAATTTTCTTTTTTATTTCTATTCAGTTAAATTTTTTTTAGGAACATAATAATATTAAACAAAAAAAGTAGAACACTATATAAATATATTATGATCAAAATTCAATGGCTCTTGTCTATTTGTTGCATCGTGTACGGACCCTATAATTCAGTTGGATGCTGTTATGCAATAATGGGTCAAGCCATAATCAGCTAGTTTCGT
Source organism: Chrysolina oricalcia (assembly GCA_944452925.2). NCBI lineage: Eukaryota > Metazoa > Arthropoda > Insecta > Coleoptera > Chrysomelidae > Chrysolina > Chrysolina oricalcia. Next base: position 16,599,447 of record OX101822.2, read on the forward strand.
AAAAAATATCAAAATAGTTCAGCAGATCATGTAATGATGGAATATGGCTTAGTACTATCTTCAGTGGATATAATAATTCTTGATTATGGCGGTTCCAATGACTGTGATAACTCAATTATTATTAAAAAATGTGGCTTCACTCATTGTTGCATAACACCGTCCAGTTAGGGGATAGCCCTCAGATCAATAAGTAAACAGGTTGATGGCCTGCGAAGCCTATCCCAAAAACCATTTGACAAGACAGTAGCAAGTACCTATAGTTCGAGTAGTAGATTTACACGTGCATCAATAATCTTCCATTCTTCATCTTTTTTTTTGTTTTTTCCGTTAACCAGCTGTCGTCCCCTTACGAACGGCAGCCCGCAAAAGTCGAAACTTGTGCGAGCCAAGGATTAACAAGGTCTCACCTTTTTACGTGCGATTCCTAGCACTTTCTCGGGCCATCAGAAAATTTTTTGCAGTCGCTGTGGTTTGAACCATCGCCGACTGGCATCCAAAGTACGCTTTAACCACTCGGCTACCTGGCGTAATGTGGCTATGACATTATTACAATTACAATTCGTTTTAATATACAGGGTGTCTCATTAAATGTGACGACCGGTTTTATTATCAGCTATATTAAAAGTTATCAAAAAAGAGTTAAATCAAATAATTATAACTTATTCACCTTCAAACGAAATTTATTTATAAGTATACAGATCACACATTCAGGGGGATTTACAATTACAAGACATATATGTATCTATTATATTTAATGAAATGAATGAGAAACCACTTTTGTCTAATTTCCACAGTTATTTAATTTTTACGACCAGTTTCGGGTTTTATTCCATTATCAAGTATAATAACTAACTATTATACACTTATGCTGACATGGAGTTTTGGAAAACTCTTAAAGTTTAAAATTAGAATAATAATATATTCTAAGATTAAAACTGTGAAATCAGCTAAAAGGCTTGAGATAATTCATTATCTGTCGAATATGGGGTTATATTTCCGAAAAGATTAAATCATTTGCACATCATTTAAATAGCCAAGGATTCATTTCAGAACCTTTCATTAGGTAATAATCATTATGTTACATTAACTGATCATAAGATGAGAGATCTTACCATTCTTACAAAGATATAGCAAAAATCTGACGAGAATATACCACGATAGTAGTTTGAGTGACAATGAATTTGAATATTTATAAACATATAAATGCTTAATGAATAAGAAAGGGCACTTTCTTATTGCTCTATATCGTTATTACTCCACTTGTAAATCTGGAGCTTGTAAGTATCGGTACCTTCCACATAACACTAACATACGCTTTTTGGAGTATGCAAGCCATCAACAAATCTTCCAGACATGGTATGATTTAGTAAAAAAGAATTGTAATGCAGTAGTCTCCCGTTTGATAGCTTCATCATGCCGTTAACCAGAATCCGTACAAGATGCAATAAATAGACAAGAGTCACCGAATATTGATCATATTTTATTCAGTTTTGTACTTTCTGTTTAATTTGTATGGATGCTCCTTAAAAAATTGAAATAAATACAACCAAAAAACAAAATTGAGTGACCCTGTATAATAATCTCCAGATCACCCAATATCAAAATTAAATAATATTTACGCATTCTACAAGCCTACGAGCTTTTGCGTTTGACTGATTTTGTTCAAAGAATTGAAAACAAATTATGTAATTACAAATAACCCTGCATTAGGAGTATTAGAAATTTGTATTAAAACTCTAGTCGACAATATTTAGATAGCAATCATTATCCTTTACTTTCTGTAACAAAATAATAGCCACATTATTGATTCTCTACAGGTAAGTTACAACCCTGCCTCTGCATGTTTGACACCCTGTGTCTCAAAAACTGTTCATTAGATCTCGTTGTACCCATGGAGACATTTGATCAGGACATCATAAACTACATTATACTAAATTTTGATGTCATAACTTTACATATTCTAAATGATTTATAGGGAACCACCTACGTCTTGTCTAATGCTCACCACTGTCTCCTCCATATCAAATAAAAAATAAACGGGGACAGAAAAGGGAATCCAGTTGTAGTATTTTTGGTTAAGGAAAATCGTCTGATATTGAATACTTTTTTTTATTAAAATTTTTATACGAACAAAACATATTTCATCAATTCTATTGTACCTAACAAATCCTATTATCTCTAAAAAACTAGATACGTGTGTAGAAATATTTATTTTAACCGTAAAGTCAACAGAGGAACTTAAAAAAGTTCTCTAATTGGATATCTAGTTTTCACAGCATAAATCAAATACATAAATATGCTTTTTTCACTATATGCACATTCATTTGGCAATCGGAAGTAAATTGAGTGCTAAAATTGTTAAAAAAAATTGTTTTTTCCGTTAACCAGCTGTCGTCCCTTACGAACGGCAGCCTCAAAAGTCGAAACTTGTGCGAGCTAGGGATTAACGAGGTCTTACCTTTTTACGTGCGATTCCTAGCACTTTCTCGGGCCATCAGAAAATGTTCTGCAGTCGCTAGGGTTTGAACCTTTGACTGGCGGCCAAAAGTGATTGAAACAATGTCGCTTTAACCACTCGGCTACCTGGACCCGTGTTAAATCCATACTTCACCAAGTTGAACCTCTTAAAATGTCTTGAACAGAAAATACGCGCCCCGTTCCTAAAGGACCCCGCACTTTTTATAGGTAAAATGGTTCTCTGTGAAATTGTCTGAATTTTTATTATATTGTAGTATTCAATGTACTGATTGAACGTGCATAATCGCAAAGTTCGTTGATGGATAGATTTTGAAATACAAGGCGTTAAAGTTGAAAATCAGTAATTGTTATTTAATTATTGTCTCGGGATTTGAAAGTGCCAACTGCATTTTTTTCGCTCTTATCATCAACGTACCTACATATTACTATATATCATTCAGATGGTGCAGATTATATCATTATCTACAGAGTGAAAAATAAAAAGATTTCAGTAATGTCTGAAAATTCAATGTAATAATGAAATATTGATAAAATTATTTTGGCATGCAATATACTATTCTTATTCCATCATTAATCATACATTTCGTACAGGGTGATTTGAAAAATTGGGGAAATATATGGCCGGTTCTTTCGTATACATCCTGTATATTCAAGAGAATTATTATCCTCCGAAGATAGCTGATACCGTATAAACATGATTCCGATGAGATATATAGGGTGATCATGCACATTTTCGATGATAAAAATTACAAAATATCAACGTTTCAGAAATCACCCTGTAATTCACGATTAATTCTGTGAAATTCCTTTATTATTTGATTTGAACTAAGATACTAAGATAGCATATGTAATGGAAGAATGGATGAGACTATGGTATGCTGTTAGTAAGGTTCTTTGTGTGACTGTACCAATTAAATTTCTTAGTAGATTAATGTTTTTAGATATCTACTTTGAAACGTGAGCAGTGTGGTAATCAAATGACAATTTTGGGTCTAGGCAGGCTCCTAGAAACTTTATTGATTCAGCGTTTGGTCTGTCATTATTGCGTAAAGTGAATATAATTTTTTCTGTTTTGGATTTATTGAGATTGAGGTTGTTTGTGGTGAACCAATTTTGGGCGTTTGACTGGATGTTGATGTCTTTTGCTAGTAATGATGTTGTGAGACTGGTATCGGTAGCAAACATTATTGTCAGAATGTTCTCTTTCACTGAATTTGGGAAATCATTTACATAAATAAGAAATAGTATTGGGCCAAGAACTGATCATTGGGGAACCCCTGTTTTGATTTCTGCAAATCCAATGTTTTGCTGTTGACTTTGACAAATTGATGTCGGCCACTTAGGTAAGAATTCATAAGAAATGTGCTTTTTATACTGAAGCAATAGTAGCTCAATTTGTTCAAAAGGATATTGTGTGATATGCAGTCAAATGCCTTAGTCAAATCTAGAAACTGGGAATTTAAATACTTATTATTTTCAAATCCAGAATTTATAAAACTTGTTAATTTATTTATTGCTAGGGTAGTAGAGTGGTTGTTTCTGAACCCATATTGATTGGTGTTGAATAGGTTATAATTTTGAAAATTTTCACTCAATTGGATTTTTAGAATAATTTCATAGACTTCAGAGAATGTGGGAGCTACTGAGATAGGCCTATAATTTGTAAGATCATCCTTATTGCCCTTTTTGTGAATTGGTACTACCTTCGATACTTTCAAGACATCAGGAAAGTAATTTTTTGATATACTTTCATTGATCAAATGAGTGAGAGGGGTTAGAATTTGATATTTTATAGCCTTTATAATTTTTGGACTGAGTTCATAGGTGTCCATACCATTTTTATTCTTCATTTGGTTTATGGCTCCATATAATTCCATATCTGTAACATTCCTGAAGCTGAAAGCATCCGAAGGTACATTCATATCTTCCATGTAGGCAGTATATTCTATATTGCTTTTAGGTAAGCTGCTCAATATATTATCTGCGATATTTACAAAGTAGTGATTGAAGTCATTTGGCAGAATATTTTCTATTTGTTGGTTATTTGTAGTTTTTCTTTTACTATTTATAATTTAATTTTCCACATTTCTTGATGGGAGTTGGGATGTCATTTTGTACCTTTTTTGCCTTGATTAGTTCATGGAGGTATGTGGATCTGTAATTTCTTAGTTGTTGATTACTTTGTTCAGTAGGATACGTTTTGGAATATTCATGCATGAAATTTAGATTGTCTCTCATTTTACGGAGATCCTCCGTAAACCATTTTATTGGTTCAGTTTTATTTGAAACAATCCTCGATTTTTTAGGAAACAAAAGCTGAATCGCCAGTTTGATTTTATCAATAAATAATTCAAACTTTTTCTTGATTTCTAGATCAGGATCATATACAAAGTCCCATCTTACCGTCTCCAAATAGTCCCCAAGATGTACCAACCCCTCATCTGTTATGGACCTATAGTTAATTCTTTTTGTTGACTGGTTTTGAGTTAGCTTGGTTTGAAAGAGAATACCAAGGTGATCAGAAAGATTGAGGTCTATAGTGCATTAGTTCAGTTTACTTTTGGGAATGTTTGTGAATAAATTGTCCAATAAGCTATTTTTTCTAGTTGAGGTAAAAATTGTGGGTAAGAGGCCAAAGGATTTGAATAAGTTTAAAGTGACCTGAGTAGTTTTATCGTTCATCATGTGAAAATGTGTATTAAAATCACCACAAACTATGAGGTATTTTGAACAAGTTGAGAATGTTTCTAGTGCGTCATTCATCTTGCCAAGGAAATTTTGGAAATTTCCGTTTGGCGATCTATATACTGTCATTACCCTAACATTCTCAGTTTCAATAGCTGACATCTCACAATCAATTTCTTCAGAAAGAGGGTTTATATTACTTAAAGAATGGCAAATAATTTTCTTGAGTGCAAAGATAGCAACCCCACCATTATTGTGTTTAGCCCTACAATACTCTGAAACAAGATTATAGTTCAATAGTTTGATATTTATGAGTTCTTCTTTCTTACACCAATGTTCATTTATAAGTATAATATCTGGGTATTTACAATCCTTCTCAGCAGCAACTTCTAGCCCATTAATTTTATTTCGAAGGCATTGGATATTTAAATGTAATATACTGAAATTCTTTATCTGACATGGTAGTGTTTTTTTACAGATTTTGTTTGATTAGATTTCGATTCTCTAAAAAAGAATTTTGCTGATTTGAGGAAGGTTGTTGATTACCTATTTCTTTGTTTCCCTCATCATTGAGTTCTCTGATTTGGTATTTTTCATAATACAGCTTGAAATCGAATCTTCTGAAGCAGACCCCTCTTGACCAGAATGTTGGATCATAGAAGTTCTCCTTGAATTTGAAATCAGTTGCTATCAAATAACATTTCAATGTCCCTTCATTTTGTCTCAATGTTTTGACTATGAATTCCTCATCGGAATCACCAGTTTTCCCTTTTTAAATATTCCACAATGTCGTTTTCTTCAACTTTGGGCTTGACTCTGTAGAGATACATCCAAACCTTTGGGTTGACACCTTTGAATTTTCCGTCTGTCTGATCTGATTGACTAGTGTTTTCCTTTGGATTTTTGTTAGATGGTTTCTTATTTTGTACAATTTCCCAGTTTGTTTCGTCTTGGTTGTGATTTTCTAGGTTGTTGATTTCCTCCATTCTTCTTTTTGTATCTTCCAGTAGATTTGTTTGTGCACCCTGTATACCATTTTCCTGTGTTTGTCCAGTTTTTGTAATGTCTGAATATGTTTTGGGCATTTCAGCGTTTTTTGTATTAACCTTATCTGACCGAGCAGAAGTATTCGCTTTTTTGTTAAGAATACCTTTTAGTGTATCAGGTTTATTTATCTTTCCTGGGGCAGGTAATTTGATATTTCAGCTTGAAGTTCTGCTGCTTGTATTTCGATTAGCTCGTTTTTTTCTTTCAATTTGGAATTTTTTGTTTTAAGTGTTTGGATTTCCTCTTGAATAGATTTACACATTGGATTGGATTCTCTGAGCCCATACTTTTGAGGTTATTGGATGCTTTGGCACAACTCACGTGAAAAATAGATAAGCAGTTCAGACAAACCACTGCTTTACATGGTTTCTTTGCACAGCACTTATAGTTCACTCCGGAAATGTCTTTATTTATTTTTTCACCCTGAATTTTTGTTGAATTTTCACTGAGAGCATATGACAAGACTTCATCGTCCGACGCCATCTTGTCAAGATGCTGATAACAAAGTGATAGTAGTGACCTGAGTTCACACATTTTTCTACTCATAGATCACATGATTTATGAAGTATAAAAACATTGAAAACTATTCAATCACAGGAGTTGAAAAAAACAGTATTTGGTACTAAAGTAAAACAAAAGAACTTTTATTCAAATATTTCATACAGCAATAACAAAGAAATAATGAAAAAAAAATTATCAGAGCTCCAAGGCTGCTTGAGTTGATTAATTGATTGAAGGCACTCGAGAAATATTTTTTTAGCGTTCCGTAATAGGAGGGGAAAAGGGGGAGGGGGTAAGAATTTTTTTTATAAAACAGCACAAAATTGTGCAACATTAACATATCATATCTTCTAGAAAAAAATGTTAGTTTGATTATCTGTATTGTAAATTTTGTTTGCATATTGTCGTAAATACATTAAAATTTCGTGTTTCTGAATTTGAATAATATGCGCTGAAAATTTCTTTGGAATATTTATTCTTCACAATATTCATTTATTTTAATATGTATAAGAACATGCATTTATTGGATATATAAATTACCATTTTCTAATAAATGCATTTTTATTATTTTTTTTTCAGTCGACTGTCTCCAGCTTTCCATTAATTGAAAACGAAAGTCTTTAAAGTCTTTTTTGAAAAATTTGTGAACCTAATTTTCTAAGGATCGATACTATCCGAGTCAATGAAGTTTTTTATGACATCACGTATGTCAAATGAGTTTTTCTATCTCACGAAGTCCCATCAGATGCATATTCTAATACTTTCCTTGATATTTTCATCATTATTTCAAATTAAGCTTTTTCTTTCTTGTGATTGAACCCTATTTTCAGCAAATGCGTGCGCGCGCTCCTGTCTGTTGTGGGAAGGTCACAGTCTATCGCTACCTTCTCTCCTCCCCGCAGCCCGCGCGCCTAAAAACAGTCGTAGGTATGGCAATGCTGAGTCCATATGTATTTATACGATATTATACGTCCATGACCATATCGGATAAGAATCATTTTGGTGGCACATTTGTTTTTCTTGCTTTGGCATCACTGTGAAAGTCATTTATTTCAAATCAATCACTGGATATTAGGGCGCCCCATTAAACATAGTGGCGGTAATTTTGAAAATATATCGAAATTTGAAAGACTGTGACAGCTCCATTGATAAAAATATTTTCTCATTTGATTAGAAAGATGGAAAACAGTTATGAGCTGTGAATACACTACATTTCCATTAATCAAACTAAAAAATGTTCAACAGCTCACCCTGGCCATGGACTCGGAATCTGGAACCATTCCCAAAAACTTTCGGTGAGGAACATATATCGTCGTAGGTATATAAAAATGCTGAAATCTGGAATGTGAAGCATCTTCTCTAAGAATATAAGATGTTTAAGGCTGGTTAAGTCTGAAATATCTTTCTACACTGAAGTGAAGATGAAAGGAAAATTATCGCAAAGGGAAAAATTGAATAAATAATGAAAAAGAAAAATTATGCGGCTCATGTCTACACCAATGGTGATTGAACGGTGGCTAAGGGTCAGCATGGTGTTTCAGCCCGATGTAAGCACATTTTTGCGATTTTATGGAATCTTCTAGACTTCATACGAGAAGAAACGTCCTTCGTACCAGGAGATTTAGTCTGTACATCCAAAGCAAGAGCATGGGAAACAGGATCAAAAGTATCACTCTGCATTCCCTCAGAAAAAATGATTTTAACCAAACCAGATCCAACAAAAAAAACACACAGAAAGAAATATCAACAGTGGAAGAGACTTGATGAAACACCACAAAGAAATGAATATTTTGAGTGAAGATATGCTGAAAGATCAGTTTCAATCACTTCGATAAATCCCTACAAAAATAGCATCTGCTTGCATTTCCAATTTGTATTGATCTTTGGTAACTCATACTGAAATTTGGTTAATTTTATCATCAAAGAAATAACTTGAGAGTATCGAATTCTTTATTTTACTTCTAATATTTTATGAAATCTCGCACTTTTTAATTTTTGTATAACTACTTATCAATGCATCAAAGCAAACTGAAAAGACAAGGAAATATTGTTCTGTAAACAAGAATTTCCAAGTTTTGACAGTTCTTCATTTTATTTTTTAAGGTTGAAATTACAGTGCTAGCAGATTTATTGACTATTTCATTCACTATCAGAAATTTACTATATTAATCAACAACAACGAGGAAATCAACTCCTTTGAAATATCCAAAATCGATCCCTATTTTCTTCCATGGATATTTTGAAATATCATGAAGCTTGAAGAACTGTTTCGGATTATTTTTTTTTAAATGATCTTTCATCATTCCAGGCGAATAAACAGCTTTCCTTGCTAAGTTTTGAGAAGACTGAATACCTTGATGAACCCGGTGAATAACTGTTAAAAATTCACATCGTAAAGAAGTAGGGATTATGAGTCTCTTTTTGAAAAATGAAATTGGGGGAATATGCCGCGCTGGGTAATACGCCGCAGTTTGATATTTCCGTTCCAAGTCAACATTTGGCAACAATGGTCGTTCATCCATATTTGTGTCAGACAGAAAACAAGCGTGAATCATTCGCAAATCGAAACCATTAGTTTTTTAGTGAGTGACGTCGATATAAAGGTAAGCACCGTGTAAAATAGTTTCTAATGTTAAGTTATATACAGTGGTGAAGGAAGTCTTAAGCAGATTTCGTCAATTTTAATAGAAGTGTGTCAAAGAATGATTCATAACCTTACTCTTTTTTGGCGGAACACTCTGTTAAACGTATGATAAATATGTGTTTTGATTTTATTTGTCATAAGATGCAATATGGGGTATTATGCGTCACATTTTTTCAACTGCGGCGTGTTACCCCGAGCGTATTACTCTTACCCTTACCTGCTTTTTTTTGTTTCAGATGCCTCGTACTTTTGTTCGGAAAAACGTTAGAGCTTTATGGTCAGAAGAAGATCTTTGCAATGCCATTGAAGATCTTAGACATGGTAGAGGATCTGTTCGCCAAATTAGCTGTACTTATAACGTTCCTGCCCGCACTTTGATGAGAAGAATGCGGTCTGGAAACCTCCGCAAAGAAAAATTGGGCCGCAAAAGTTGTCTAACTTCAGATCATGAAGCAAGTTTGGTAAAATACATCCAAACTATGGAAAAGCATGGATTTGCACTTACATCAGTTGATGTGAAAAAGATTGCATTTTCTTTTGCGGTTCAAAATAATATTTCAAATACCTTTAATGTCGAGAAAAAGCAAGCTGGGTATGACTGGTTTGTATCGTTTATGAAAAGACATCCTGAATTGTCAATTCGCCAAGCTCAAGGAATGTCTATAGCGCGAGCGCAAGGCATGTCTAAGAATGAATGCGAACGATATTTTGATCTGTTGCAGAAAACATTAACAGATAATGACTTAATGAACACCCCGAGAAAAATATTTAATATCGATGAATCAGGGCTACAACTTAACAATAACCCAGGAAAAGTTATTGCCACTAAAGGCACCAAAACCGTAAACTGCGTTACAAGTGGTGAGAAAGGTGAGACGGTGTCAGTTATAGCCTGTGTTAATGCAGAAGGTCATTTTCTTCCTCCCGTTTGTATCTTTAAAGGCAAGAATAAAAAACAAGAGTTCGAAGATGGTTTGCCTCCTGGGGGTAAAGTTATAATGAATGAAAAATCGGCATATGTAACAACAGATATTTTTAAAATATGGCTTCGAGAGCACTTTATTGCCATAAAAGAGCCAGGTAAAGTATTGCTCATTTTAGATGGCCATTCGTCGCACTGTTCGGATGTAGAATTATTAGATTTAGCCGCAAGCAACGATGTCATCATGTTGTGTCTACCAAGCCATACGACACACTGGCTGCAGCCACTAGACAGATCGTTTTTCAAACCTTTAAAAACCTATTGGTCACAAGCCTGTAATAACTGGATACATAATCATCCTGGTCGGAAATTGAATAGGCTACAGTTTCCAGCACTCTTAAACAATGCATGGTGTAAAGCAGCTACGGTTCAAAACGGAGTTTCAGGTTTCAGAACCTGCGGAATCCATCCATTTAATGCAACCATAATTCCCGATCATGCTTTCATCCAGCATACTCCCGCGACAATTCCTAGGAACAATAATTTAGAACAAAATGCTGATGGTGTTATTCCTGATGATGCCGACAACAATGTTGAAGATAATCCTAATGATGAGGTCAATAATATTCATAACAACGAAGTATCATTTGAAGCGATCGTACCTATTCCAGCTATACCTGGTCCAAGTGGGTGTCAGAAGAGAAACTAGCATGCTCAGTTACTTACATGCCCAGAAACAATTGCAGAGAAACGAAAGAAAAGAGAAATTAAAGACAAAAAGGAAGCAGCAAAGCTAAAACGTAAAAAAAATAAGATGGAAAAAGATGAGGCCGATAAAGAGAACAGAGGAAAACAGAAGACAGATAAAGAGAACAAAGGAAAAAAGAAGACATTTACTCAAAAGAAAAGACGTGATGCTAATCCTGATACTAGTTCATCAGAAAGCGAATTAGAAGTGCCTACAATGGAGAGCGGTGAATCAGAATTGGAATACGATGAATCAGAATATTGTGCACAATGCCGTGGATACTATTTTGATAAAAAAGGACCAAAATGTGATTGGTTGCAATGTGTGCAATGTAATCATTGGGTTCACGAGATATGTACTCCATCAAACATATATTGTGCAGATTGTGTTCCAGATCAGACATAAGATCAGACATAAGATTCAGTAATATATAATATGTAATGTTGTAAAAATAAAGTTTTTTTTTCAGTTTCATGAAATATTTTATTTCTTACGAGAATAGCATGTTGCCATATTACCCATCGTATGATGCCATATTACCCATGGTATGGGGTAAAATGGCAATAGAGTATCACTATGCATTTTTACTTCTAATCTTTCGCTGTGTGTGAATATGGCATCGAGCGACTCTGAACACATACATATATTGTGTAAGCTCTAACGTGCAGCCATCGTGTTTCAGCTAGGCGCGTTGGTTCTTAGAATGTGGGCATTTGAATTTTATGTTGCCATTTTACCCCAATTTACTCTACATAAATATCATTTCGGATGGGCCAAAATTTTTTTCTTTCATTCGATATTTTGCATTTATGAGTTGGCCAACCTATATCAACATATCGTTTTATTTCTTGAAAAATATCGTCTTTTTCAGTTTCATCAACCATTTTTTTCATATTTTCATCTGAAGTGGCAATAACTGTTTTAACGTGTAAATTCTCATTAATTTCAGGTACAGAAAAAACATCATTACTAGGGTCTCTACTCAATGCATCAGCAAGTTGCAATTTTTTTCCTGGAACGAATATTAGTTTTACATTATAACGTAAAAGTCTCATGATCAACCTCTGCAAACGGGGTGACAAATCTTTAATAGGCTTTTTCATAATTCCCAATAACGGTTGATGATCGGTTTGAATCTCATATGCTCTACCAAATAGATAAAAATGAAAACGTTCACAACCAAAAACAATAGCAAGTAATTCTCTCTCAATCTGACTATACATTTATTGCGTTAAATCTAATGAAACCGATGCAAACTCTATTGGATGATCATCTTGTAGTAACACAGCACCCGGACCAAAACTACTTGAATCTACAGACAATACGGTTATTTTATTTGAATCAAAATAGGAAAGTATTGGCGTTTACGTGACTAGGTTTTTCAAACTTGTTAAACATTTTTCATGCACTCGATCCCAAATCCATTCAACTTTGTCACTCAAAAGTTTCCGTAAGGGAGCAGTTTTTTCCGACAAGTTAGGTAAAAACTTCGCTAAGTATGTTATCAAACCAAGAAATTTTTGAAGATCATGTTTATTGCTTGGGGTTGACATATTATGTATATCTTTTACTTTATTCTCATCTGCTTGAATACCTTTTTCATCAATAATATGACCTAAAAACTTTACTTGCCTCATTGCAAATTTTGATTTCTCTTTATTCAGTGTCAAACCACAATTCGATATATTTTTTAAGACATTTTCCAAATGTTCATTGTGTTCATCAATAGTAGAACCGAATACTAAAATATCATCAAAATATGTCACTACACCTGAAAGACCTTCAAGAATTCTTGATATGATACATTGAAATATTTCAGGAGCACTTGATATTCCAAACGGCATTCTTAAATAACAGTATCTGCCAAATGGTGTTCTAATTGTGCAGAATTTAAAACTATTTTCATCTAGTGGAACTTGCATGAAAGCAGAAGATGCATCTAGTAACGAATATACTTTCGATCCACTCAATTTAGTGAATATATCTTCAAAATTTGGAATGACAAAATGTTCTCGTTTTATATATTCGTTCAATGATCTAGGATCCATGCAAATTCTCACGTCACAATTAGGTTTATTGACTTTTTGTATCAATCTTTGCTGTTCCATTTCATCGAGTTTCAATATTTTGGAAACAGCGTTATCAGAAAGAACAATTTTACATTCCACATCGAGACTAAATTCGATAGTGGGATATGTAAACATACATACCGGTGTGATTATTCGCATTCCGAATTGCAGACAAGCAGCGAAAGATATATGGTTTGCTACGTTTACTGTTTTTCTAGCAATTAGCACGGTTCCCATTTTCCGTTCCCGTTCCCGCTCCCGCACCCGCGTCACGCTTTGGTTTGACAGAACCTTTTATTTTACCAATGCCATCAAAAACTGAGGGGAAATCTATCTAAAATGTTGGCAATTGTATCATTTGTTTTTATGGAATGAATTTTACTTTCACTAATTATGTTTAAATCAATAGCGCCTCTCAAACTTAAAATCGATTGTTGGACATTTGATTCTAAAACATAAAAACAAATTGTTTTCATGTCACCGTGGAAATAGCAATGAAAGTTTGCATAACCTTGCGTTGAAATTTTATGCCCTGAATATGAGGTAATTGAATTATTATTTTGTAAAAGACTTCCTTTGCAAAAATCACCATTATTCAAAATATTCACATCACTTCCGATATCTACTTTCATTTTTATGTATGCACCGTCTATTTTTATAATTTCGTTCCATTCGATTAATCTGACATTTTTGTTATAAATAGACCAAACAAATTTTTCTTCGACAACTGAATTTTCGTACATTTTTGGCTCTTCTTGTTGACTAATTCCATAAACGCGACCATTCTTTGTTTACAACGATTGCATATTCTTGAATAAGCTGGACATCGATTTATTTCAAACAATTATTTTTTTTTTCAGAAAAATCTACAGCTCTACTATTTCGTGAAATGGAATTAACTTGATTTTCCATTGTATTGCAAGTTGACCAACTACAACTAGGATTATCATTAATTATTTTTTGTGTAGTGCTACTACATTCTAAACTTTTCTAAAGTTTTTTCATTGGCGATGCCTAAAATAATTCTATCACGTAAAAGTATTTCCTTATCTAGGAATTCACAAGGACTTATCAAGGTTCCGAGATCTGTTAGAAATTCATCGAGTGTTTCCAATGGAGTTTGATTTCTACTGAAAAATTTTAAATGGAATAAAACCAGATTTTTTATTGGATTACAATAGCTTTCGAGTTTTTTTAATATCGTTTCAAATTTATTTTTATCTTCTTGTTCGCCATATTCAAAAGTATTGTATATGCGCAAACCAGCCTTTTATTAGCTTCACTTGCTTTCAAGTATTCATCCAACTTTTGGCTCCACAGCTTCCAATTTTGTGAAACATTTCCTTGAAAGTCCATTATGCCCGGTCCTTTCTCCATTATACTTATGTTACAGTTTCCAATTACAAATTATATTTAAAGGCTTCAAACCGCTGCCACCATGTTATATTGTAATGAATAAGCTTTTGAAATAACTTTTGTATGACAAGATCTGATTTATTATGACAGTTTCCACGAGTTTAAAAGGTACAGGGGAATATAAAATATAAATGTTCTACAGATTGCTTTACAGTGTATGTTTTTATTTTCAATCCTCTGGATCCAAATGCTTTTATTTCCAACAGATGGTAGAAAGGGATTCTGGGGTTAATAACAAGTCCACATGAGAAACATGTGAGATCTGCATTTTGTGTTTCATATTTAGCTGCACATCATCCTCATTGTCCAACCCAGCTTTCATGGCTGCAGTTTATTATCATTTAGGCTTTCTTGTTTGATTATGGGTTCAAGTTTGGAAGATGTAATCCTTGTCATTCGTTTTCTTTCCAAATTTGAGAAGCACATTGGGGATTTGTTTTATTTTCTATGTTGTATGCTTCACTCAGCGTCGGGGTTCAAATATCCAGTAACTCAGCACAATTCCAACCATGTTTAGAAAGAGAAGAGAAAGATAACTTTATTGTTACAAGTTATACAGTTATTCTTTCACCTTCTTTGGTTAAAGTAATGGTAATATTTTCAGATAATGGGGTCTAAAGAGGAAAGTGTTTTCTCAAATTTCTAATTTGAAGTTTGAACATCTATAATGGAATTCAACAACATTAGAGTTTTGACATAAACGGTGTCTTTCCAATCTTTCACTCTCCTTGAAGTGATCTCCAAAAATTCTTTTACGATAAAAGGATTCTAGTTCGTCGATGGGAAGATTCTAATGGAACAACTATTTTCTTTAGTATTCGGGAATCTGTGAAACGTATGTATTTTTTTTTTGTTTATTCGTACACGTTTCAGCAAAATGGAAAACAACATTTGCAACAAGCTCGATTTTCTTGCAAATATTATTTTAATAAATTCAAATTTTAAAAAATTTAACTTAACACTTGATGAATATCAGTGGATCAATTCAGTGTTATAAACATTTAAAAACAAAATGTATCACCAACCTGACAGCAAAAAAACTATCACCAATAGCCCGTGGAATATTGTCAATGGACGATTCCAGTACTCATATTCAGTGTTGCCAGAATTGATTTTCTGGTTGAATTGACTGACATTTTCCGGACCTTTTCTAATATGTTTCAGGGTCGGAATGGATACAATTTTTAATTAGAAAGTTTCCGTGATGTTCCCGGATACGCGAATCAAAGTAGTAATGATTATATTGTCAAAAATAAAAGATTCTAAGGAATTTTACGATAGTACATTTTTCAATATGACAGTTAAAATTCCCTAGGATATTTTTATTTTGTCCATTTCATCAATGTTACTTCGATTCATGTATCCGGGAACACTCGTGGTTCTTTATAATTGAAAATTGTATCCGTTTCGACCCTGAACCATATCAGAAAAGGTCTAAAAAATGTCGGAGGTTTCAACCAGAAAATCATTTGTGGCAACACTGAGTAGGAGTACTGGAATCGTCCATTCAGAGATAACGTTCATATCCAAAGTTAGGCACTCATCACTTTCAAGGTAATGTTTCTATAATCAGACAATTTTGACAGATTTTCACAAAAAATATATATATTTTTTGGAAACAAAAAGAGTCAGGTAAAAAATTGCCAGAAAGTACCTTTGTAAGATCTGAAGCTTCCTAAATCTTCGAAAAAAATATACGGGGTTCTCAGAAATTGGCGCCAAATTCCACTATCTCGAAAATTGTATATCTCATTATTTTCAAATGGCACCCCCGATTTTTCTCAACACCAGTGGATTCTACGCTAAAAATGGGGGAAGTTCATGATTACAACCATATATCTAATAAATTAAACGCTTTTTGTGGAAACATGAAAAAACTAAAATTTCCATGCGGTTATTAGAGATATCTGAATTATCAGTAGGCTTTTTTGGAAGAATCGGCAAGAAATAAATGCTGAAGTGTCAACAAACAATATTTGCTACTAATTTGCGTCTAAGCATTGTGAAATTTTTTATCATGTCCCCATGGTTTAGTGAAGACTTAATTTGTAAAAGGGTGTATTGCTGGCAACCTTCCCAAAGTTCACTTTCTTATTCGCTTATTTTTTCACTACGCATATTCTTATCCAAAGCTTGTGGAGAAAATAGGTATAAGGCACACCTACATTATCTGATTTGCCAGATCAAACTAACGACCATTGCCACTGTGTTCAAAAATGAAAACAAATCAAATTAATTTGAAACTATCTTTAATAGTCATCATTTTCACAAATTTCGTTTCTTTTCCTAACGTTTTTTTATCTTAGCCCTCATTCCCTTACACTCACTACTTTTATTCGCCCCTCTTGTTTTTATTACTTGACGCTCAATTTTCTTTTATTTTTGAAATAAACCAGTATTCTGAAATGAAATATTTTTTTTTCTTTGTGATTGTGGTTCTTGGCGATTGTAGTCTTTGCGGTTGTGGTGTTAGTACTAGTGTATAATATTTTTTGTCGTGGTGGATTTTCTTATTTCTTCTAAATATGAATTCCTCAATTCTAGTTTATTTTGGTTCGTGAGAGATTTTGTTTCTTGTTTTCACTTATCACTGTTAATTTTGAAAAATTACTATCAATTTTATCAAGTCAAAAGTGTTTTGCGGCATATTCTGCATTTTGAATTTTCAGATATCGTTTCAAAATATTTATTTATTGATTTATTTATGAAAACATCCATACAGGCTATTAGCCTAATTCCGTGGAATAAATTAATAAAAAACATTTAATTTTTAACATATGAGGCTTACCTACACCTATATACCTCAAACAGAGGTTTACAAGAAGTGGCTTAATAAAGTATTTCTGAACTGTCTTGGAGAAACACTAAAATCCAAGTTATCGGTGACATTAACATTGTTGGCGGTTCGAAGCATGGTCAAGAGTGGTGATCGAGAAGTGCTTGTCATACTGACTTTGCCCGTTCTGAAAAGAACTGGACACCTCGTGGGATACAGTGGTACATTGAAGTCTATTAAGTTGAGTAGTTCTGTAGAGTTTATACCATTATTTATGATTTGATATAGAAACATTAGTAATGTTACATCTCTCCTGTCATAAAGTGACATAATTTTGAAATCCTTCCTGAGGTCGGTAGTCCTGACTTTTTCAAATATATAGCGATAAGTCTGTGGCTGTGAATGCCAAATAATAGATCCGAAGTCCAGTTTTGGTCTAACCAAACTGTAATATAAAATTTTCATAGTCATTTCATTTCTGAATGACTGTGTCTCTTATAATGAATCCAAGAGTTCGATTAGCTTTTCTGCTTATCTCCTCGAAGTGCCTCGAGTAAGATAAAGTGTTATCAAAACGTACTCCTAGATCTTTAACTTCCTCTTTCCTCTTCAAACTTATGTTGTTCATTTGATAATCGAATATAATTGAGTCTTTTTTCAAAGTAAATGGAGACAATATGGCATTTTTCTATTTTGTTATATAATTTGTTAATGATGCTCCATTCATGTACCCTATAAATGTCTTTCTGAAGTGCTACACAATCCCTCACTGATTTTATTTCTTTGTAGAACTTGAGGTCATCCGCAAAGAGAAGACCCTTCGAAGATTCCAAACAGGACGGTAGATCAATTATAAATAATATAAAAAACATGGGCCCAGGTTTGACCCCTATGGCACTCCAGAATTGATGTTATATTCATTAGAGTAAACTCCATTATATTTCACATAGAAACTCCTGTTTTTGAGATAACTCCTTATACCGAATTTTCCCAGTTTAAATAAAAGCTTACCGTGGTCTACTTTATCAAAGGCTTTCGAAAAATCTGTGAAAATTGTATCCAATTGATTTTTGTTTTCAAAAACATTATATACCTCATTTGTTAACAGAAATAAATTGGTGTTCATAGATTTTTTGTTCATAAATCCATGTTGACATTCTCCGATGCTACTTTGAACATGCTGATACAATTTATTGTATACAGGGTGTCCGGTAAACCTTGTACAATATTGAAACTGGCGATAGACCAGGTCATGACTGTTCAGAATATCGGAATTTCACCTCAGTAAAAATATCACCGTTTTCGAGGTAATGGGCATTTTAAGAATTTCTGGAAAATCTTGGATTTTTGACAGCCATGAATACAAATTGAGACAAATTCAAATATCTTCACTGCTGAAGATTACTGATGAGTGATGCTTTTAGACATACAGAACAGTTTTTCAGAGAGTGAAAAAAAAAATTTGAAGAAACTAAGAAAAAAATTATGACATTATTGTCTGAAAGAAACATAACCAATTGGAAGTGGACATTCATTTCGAAAGAATGCTCATTTTGTCCATTATTTTTGGAGGAAGTGATTTCCATTCAATTAGGCGTGGTTTTATTCTAGGCTTCCATCAACTTTTATACTTACGACCAAAAATTATTTTATTTCAATTTTATCAATATAAAATGTGGAAATGATTATTAATAATAAAGACTAGACTGCTTGGTAGCATTAAATAGTATGTCTATAAAATTAACTTTTCATGTAATTCAGCCTCATAAAATTATCGAAATGAAATGTCGATTATCCGACATGGCACCGATTAATACGAATTCTTGTGATAAATGTCGCAATAGTCGAACATTCAGATTCCAACGAAGTTCCATAGACCGACAGATATACAGGGTGTAACCAATTAAGTTCAAAATTTTTTAGGATGTGAATCCTTGTCAAAAATTAAAAACTTTTGTAACTCCTGTGTTGTGTCCGTAGAAGCAATAGTTTCCTAATGAAAAAATAAAATGCAGTCGCTAGGGTTTGAACCTTTGACTGGCGGCCAAAAGTGATTGAAATGTCGCTTTAACCACTCGGCTACCTGGACCCGTGCTAAATCCATACTTCACCAAGTTGAACCTCTTAAAATGTCTTGTACAGAAAATACGCGCCCCGTTCCTAAAGGACCCCGCACTTTTTATAGGTAAGTAAAATGGTTCTCTGTGAAATTGTCTGAATTTTTATTATATTGTAGTATTCAATGTACTGATTGAACGTGCAGAATCGCAAAGTTCGTTGATGGATAGATTTTGAAATACAAGGCGTTAAAGTTGAAAATCAGTAATTGTTATTTAATTATTGTCTCGGGATTTGAAAGTGCCAACTGCATTTTTTTCGCTCTTATCATCAACGTACCTACATATTACTATATATCATTCAGATGGTGCAGATTATATCATTATCTACAGAGTGAAAAATAAAAAGATTTCAGTAATGTCTGAAAATTCAATGTAATAATGAAATATTGATAAAATTATTTTGGCATGCAATATACTATTCTTATTCCATCATTAATCATACATTTCGTACAGGGTGATTTGAAAAATTGGGGAAATATATGGCCGGTTCTTTCGTATACATCCTGTATATTCAAGAGAATTATTATCCTCCGAAGATAGCTGATACCGTATAAACATGATTCCGATGAGATATATAGGGTGATCATGCACATTTTCGATGATAAAAATTACAAAATATCAACGTTTCAGAAATCACCCTGTAATTCACGATTAATTCTGTGAAATTCCTTTATTATTTGATTTGAACTAAGATACTAAGATAGCATATGTAATGGAAGAATGGATGAGACTATGGTATGCTGTTAGTAAGGTTCTTTGTGTGACTGTACCAATTAAATTTCTTAGTAGATTAATGTTTTTAGATATCTACTTTGAAACGTGAGCAGTGTGGTAATCAAATGACAATTTTGGGTCTAGGCAGGCTCCTAGAAACTTTATTGATTCAGCGTTTGGTCTGTCATTATTGCGTAAAGTGAATATAATTTTTTCTGTTTTGGATTTATTGAGATTGAGGTTGTTTGTGGTGAACCAATTTTGGGCGTTTGACTGGATGTTGATGTCTTTTGCTAGTAATGATGTTGTGAGACTGGTATCGGTAGCAAACATTATTGTCAGAATGTTCTCTTTCACTGAATTTGGGAAATCATTTACATAAATAAGAAATAGTATTGGGCCAAGAACTGATCATTGGGGAACCCCTGTTTTGATTTCTGCAAATCCAATGTTTTGCTGTTGACTTTGACAAATTGATGTCGGCCACTTAGGTAAGAATTCATAAGAAATGTGCTTTTTATACTGAAGCAATAGTAGCTCAATTTGTTCAAAAGGATATTGTGTGATATGCAGTCAAATGCCTTAGTCAAATCTAGAAACTGGGAATTTAAATACTTATTATTTTCAAATCCAGAATTTATAAAACTTGTTAATTTATTTATTGCTAGGGTAGTAGAGTGGTTGTTTCTGAACCCATATTGATTGGTGTTGAATAGGTTATAATTTTGAAAATTTTCACTCAATTGGATTTTTAGAATAATTTCATAGACTTCAGAGAATGTGGGAGCTACTGAGATAGGCCTATAATTTGTAAGATCATCCTTATTGCCCTTTTTGTGAATTGGTACTACCTTCGATACTTTCAAGACATCAGGAAAGTAATTTTTTGATATACTTTCATTGATCAAATGAGTGAGAGGGGTTAGAATTTGATATTTTATAGCCTTTATAATTTTTGGACTGAGTTCATAGGTGTCCATACCATTTTTATTCTTCATTTGGTTTATGGCTCCATATAATTCCATATCTGTAACATTCCTGAAGCTGAAAGCATCCGAAGGTACATTCATATCTTCCATGTAGGCAGTATATTCTATATTGCTTTTAGGTAAGCTGCTCAATATATTATCTGCGATATTTACAAAGTAGTGATTGAAGTCATTTGGCAGAATATTTTCTATTTGTTGGTTATTTGTAGTTTTTCTTTTACTATTTATAATTTAATTTTCCACATTTCTTGATGGGAGTTGGGATGT
The DNA here is from genome assembly GCA_944452925.2 of Chrysolina oricalcia. Lineage (NCBI taxonomy): Eukaryota > Metazoa > Arthropoda > Insecta > Coleoptera > Chrysomelidae > Chrysolina > Chrysolina oricalcia. The sequence goes on from OX101822.2 coordinate 16,620,823, forward strand.
CATTTTGTACCTTTTTTGCCTTGATTAGTTCATGGAGGTATGTGGATCTGTAATTTCTTAGTTGTTGATTACTTTGTTCAGTAGGATACGTTTTGGAATATTCATGCATGAAATTTAGATTGTCTCTCATTTTACGGAGATCCTCCGTAAACCATTTTATTGGTTCAGTTTTATTTGAAACAATCCTCGATTTTTTAGGAAACAAAAGCTGAATCGCCAGTTTGATTTTATCAATAAATAATTCAAACTTTTTCTTGATTTCTAGATCAGGATCATATACAAAGTCCCATCTTACCGTCTCCAAATAGTCCCCAAGATGTACCAACCCCTCATCTGTTATGGACCTATAGTTAATTCTTTTTGTTGACTGGTTTTGAGTTAGCTTGGTTTGAAAGAGAATACCAAGGTGATCAGAAAGATTGAGGTCTATAGTGCATTAGTTCAGTTCACTTTTGGGAATGTTTGTGAATAAATTGTCCAATAAGCTATTTTTTCTAGTTGAGGTAAAAATTGTGGGTAAGAGGCCAAAGGATTTGAATAAGTTTAAAGTGACCTGAGTAGTTTTATCGTTCATCATGTGAAAATGTGTATTAAAATCACCACAAACTATGAGGTATTTTGAACAAGTTGAGAATGTTTCTAGTGCGTCATTCATCTTGCCAAGGAAATTTTGGAAATTTCCGTTTGGCGATCTATATACTGTCATTACCCTAACATTCTCAGTTTCAATAGCTGACATCTCACAATCAATTTCTTCAGAAAGAGGGTTTATATTACTTAAAGAATGGCAAATAATTTTCTTGAGTGCAAAGATAGCAACCCCACCATTATTGTGTTTAGCCCTACAATACTCTGAAACAAGATTTTAGTTCAATAGTTTGATATTTATGAGTTCTTCTTTCTTACACCAATGTTCATTTATAAGTATAATATCTGGGTATTTACAATCCTTCTCAGCAGCAACTTCTAGCCCATTAATTTTATTTCGAAGGCATTGGATATTTAAATGTAATATACTGAAATTCTTTATCTGACATGGTAGTGTTTTTTTTACAGATTTTGTTTGATTAGATTTCGATTCTCTAAAAAAGAATTTTGCTGATTTGAGGAAGGTTGTTGATTACCTATTTCTTTGTTTCCCTCATCATTGAGTTCTCTGATTTGGTATTTTTCATAATACAGCTTGAAATCGAATCTTCTGAAGCAGACCCCTCTTGACCAGAATGTTGGATCATAGAAGTTCTCCTTGAATTTGAAATCAGCTGCTATCAAATAACATTTCAATGTCCCTTCATTTTGTCTCAATGTTTTGACTATGAATTCCTCATCGGAATCACCAGTTTTCCCTTTTAAATATTCCACAATGTCGTTTTCTTCAACTTTGGGCTTGACTCTGAAGAGATACATCCAAACCTTTGGGTTGACACCTTTGAATTTTCCGTCTGTCTGATCTGATTGACTAGTGTTTTCCTTTGGATTTTTGTTAGATGGTTTCTTATTTTGTACAATTTCCCAGTTTGTTTCGTCTTGGTTGTGATTTTCTAGGTTGTTGATTTCCTCCATTCTTCTTTTTGTATCTTCCAGTAGATTTGTTTGTGCACCCTGTATACCATTTTCCTGTGTTTGTCCAGTTTTTGTAATGTCTGAATATGTTTTGGGCATTTCAGCGTTTTTTGTATTAACCTTATCTGACCGAGCAGAAGTATTCGCTTTTTTGTTAAGAATACCTTTTAGTGTATCAGGTTTATTTATCTTTCCTTGGGCAGGTAATTTGATATTTCAGCTTGAAGTTCTGCTGCTTGTATTTCGATTAGCTCGTTTTGATTCTCTGGATTGGATTCTCTGCAGCACATGATTTTATTTGAGCCCATACTTTTGAGGTTATTGGATGCTTTGGCACAACTCACGTGAAAAATAGATAAGCAGTTCAGACAAACCACTGCTTTACATGGTTTCTTTGCACAGCACTTATAGTTCACTCCGGAAATGTCTTTATTTATTTTTTCACCCTGAATTTTTGTTGAATTTTCACTGAGAGCATATGACAAGACTTCATCGTCCGACGCCATCTTGTCAAGATGCTGATAACAAAGTGATAGTAGTGACCTGAGTTCACACATTTTTCTACTCATAGATCACATGATTTATGAAGTATAAAAACATTGAAAACTATTCAATCACAGGAGTTGAAAAAAACAGTATTTGGTACTAAAGTAAAACAAAAGAACTTTTATTCAAATATTTCATACAGCAATAACAAAGAAATAATGAAAAAAAAATTATCGGAGCTCCAAGGCTGCTTGAGTTGATTAATTGATTGAGGGCACTCGAGAAATATTTTTTTAGCGTTCCGTAATAGGAGTTGGGGGAAAAGGGGGAGGGGGTAAGAATTTTTTTTATAAAACAGCACAATATTGTGCAACATTAGCATATCATATCTTCTAGAAAAAAATGTTAGTTTGATTATCTGTATTGTAAATTTTGTTTGCATATTGTCGTAAATACATTAAAATTTCGTGTTTCTGAATTTGAATAATATGCGCTGAAAATTTCTTTGGAATATTTATTCTTCACAATATTCATTTATTTTAATATCTATAAGAACATGCATTTATTGAATATATAAATTACCATTTTCTAATAAATGCATTTTTATTCTTTTTTTTTTCAGTCGACTGTCTCCAGCTTTCCATTAATTGAAAACGAAAGTCTTTAAAGTCTTTTTTGAAAAATTTGTGAACCTAATTTTCTAAGGATCGATACTATCCGAGTCAATGAAGTTTTTTATGACATCACGTATGTCAAATGAGTTTTTCTATCTCACGAAGTCCCATCAGATGCATATTCTAATACTTTCCTTGATATTTTCATCATTATTTCAAATTCAGCTTTTTCTTTCTTGTGATTGAACCCTATTTTCAGCAAATGCGTGCGCGCGCTCCTGTCTGTTGTGGGAAGGTCACAGTCTATCGCTACCTTCTCTCCTCCCCGCAGCCCGCGCGCCTAAAAACAGTCGTAGGTATGGCAATGCTGAGTCCATCTGTATTTATACGATATTATACGTCCATGACCATATCGGATAAGAATCATTTTGGTGGCACATTTGTTTTTCTTGCTTTGGCATCACTGTGAAAGTCATTTATTTCAAATCAATCACTGGATATTAGGGCGCCCCATTAAACATAGTGGCGGTAATTTTGAAAATATATCGAAATTTGAAAGACTGTGACAGCTCCATTGATAAAAATATTTTCTCATTTGATTAGAAAGATGGAAAACAGTTATGAGCTGTGAATACACTACATTCCCATTAATCAAACTAAAAAATGTTCGACAGCTCACCCTGGCCATGGACTCGGAATCTGGAACCATTCCCAAAAACTTTCGGTGACATATATCGTCGTAGGTATATAAAAATGCTGAAATCTGGAATGTGAAGCATCTTCTCTAAGAATATAAGATGTTTAAGGCTGGTTAAGTCTGAAATATCTTTCTACACTGAAGTGAAGATGAAAGGAAAATTATCGCAAAGGGAAAAATTGAATAAATAATGAAAAAGAAAAATTATGCGGCTCATGTCTACACCAATGGTGATTGAACGGTGGCTAAGGGTCAGCATGGTCTTTCAGCCCGATGTAAGCACATTTTTGCGATTTTATGGAATCTTCTAGACTTCATACGAGAAGAAACGTCCTTCGTACCAGGAGATTTAGTCTGTACATCCAAAGCAAGAGCATGGGAAACAGGATCAAAAGTATCACTCTGCATTCCCTCAGAAAAAATGATTTTAACCAAACCAGATCCAACAAAAAAACACACAGAAAGAAATATCAACAGTGGAAGAGACTTGATGAAACACCACAAAGAAATGAATATTTTGAGTGAAGATATGCTGAAAGATCAGTTTCAATCACTCCGATAAATCCCTACAAAAATAGCATCTGCTTGCATTTCCAATTTGTATTGATCTTTGGTAACTCATACTGAAATTTGGTTAATTTTATCATCAAAGAAATAACTTGAGAGTATCGAATTCTTTATTTTACTTCTAATATTTTATGAAATCTCGCACTTTTTAATTTTTGTATAACTACTTATCAATGCATCAAAGCAAACTGAAAAGACAAGGAAATATTGTTCTGTAAACAAGAATTTCCAAGTTTTGACAGTTCTTCATTTTATTTTTTAAGGTTGAAATTACAGTGCTAGCAGATTTATTGACTATTTCATTCACTATCAGAAATTTACTATATTAATCAACAACAACGAGGAAATCAACTCCTTTGAAATATCCAAAATCGATCCCTATTTTCTTCCATGGATATTTTGAAATATCATGAAGCTTGAAGAACTGTTTCAGATTATTTTTTTTTAAATGATCTTTCATCATTCCAGGCGAATAAACAGCTTTCCTTGCTAAGTTTTGAGAAGACTGAATACCTTGATGAACCCGGTGAATAACTGTTAAAAATTAACATCGTAAAGAAGTAGGGATTATGAGTCTCTTTTTGAAAAATTTTCATGTACATAAATATCATTTCGGATGGGCCAAAATTTTTTTCTTTCATTCGATATTTTGCATTTATGAGTTGGCCAACCTATATCAACATATCGTTTTATTTCTTGAAAAATATCGTCTTTTTCAGTTTCATCAACCATTTTTTTCATATTTTCATCTGAAGTGGCAATAACTGTTTTAACGTGTAAATTCTCATTAATTTCAGGTACAGAAAAAACATCATTACTAGGGTCTCTACTCAATGCATCAGCAAGTTGCAATTTTTTTCCTGGAACGAATATTAGTTTTACATTATAACGTAAAAGTCTCATGATCAACCTCTGCAAACGGGGTGACAAATCTTTAATAGGCTTTTTCATAATTCCCAATAACGGTTGATGATCGGTTTGAATCTCATATGCTCTACCAAATAGATAAAAATGAAAACGTTCACAACCAAAAACAATAGCAAGTAATTCTCTCTCAATCTGACTATACTTTTATTGCGTTTTATCTAATGAAACCGATGCAAACTCTATTGGATGATCATCTTGTAGTAACACAGCACCCGGACCAAAACTACTTGAATCTACAGACAATACGGTTATTTTATTTGAATCAAAATAGGAAAGTATTGGCGTTTACGTGACTAGGTTTTTCAAATTTGTTAAACATTTTTCATGCACTCGATCCCAAATCCATTCAACTTTGTCACTCAAAAGTTTCCGTAAGGGAGCAGTTTTTTCTGACAAGTTAGGTAAAAACTTCGCTAAGTATGTTATCAAACCAAGAAATTTTTGAAGATCATGTTTATTGCTTGGGGTTGACATATTATGTATATCTTTTACTTTATTCTCATCTGCTTGAATACCTTTTTCATCAATAATATGACCTAAAAACTTTACTTGCCTCATTGCAAATTTTGATTTCTCTTTATTCAGTGTCAAACCACAATTCGATATATTTTTTAAGACATTTTCCAAATGTTCATTGTGTTCATCAATAGTAGAACCGAATACTAAAATATCATCAAAATATGTCACTACACCTGAAAGACCTTCAAGAATTCTTGATATGATACATTGAAATATTTCAGGAGCACTTGATATTCCAAACGGCATTCTTAAATAACAGTATCTGTCAAATGGTGTTCTAATTGTGCAGAATTTAAAACTATTTTCATCTAGTGGAACTTGCATGAAAGCAGAAGATGCATCTAGTAACGAATATACTTTCGATCCACTCAATTTAGTGAATATATCTTCAAAATTTGGAATGACAAAATGTTCTCGTTTTATATATTCATTCAATGATCTAGGATCCATGCAAATTCTCACGTCACAATTAGGTTTATTGACTTTTTGTATCAATCTTTGCTGTTCCATTTCATCGAGTTTCAATATTTTGGAAACAGCGTTATCAGAAAGAACAATTTTACATTCCACATCGAGACTAAATTCGATAGTGGGATATGTAAACATACATACCGGTGTGATTATTCGCATTCCGAATTGCAGACAAGCAGCGAAAGATATATGGTTTGCTACGTTTACTGTTTTTCTAGCAATTAGCACGGTTCCCATTTTCGGTTCCCATTTTCCGTTCCCGTTCCCGCTCCCACACCCGCGTCACGCTTTGGTTTGACAGAACCTTTTATTTTACCAATGCCATCAAAAACTGAGGGGAAATCTATCTAAAATGTTGGCAATTGTATCATTTGTTTTTATGGAATGAATTTTACTTTCACTAATTATGTTTAAATCAATAGCGCCTCTCAAACTTAAAATCGATTGTTGGACATTTGATTCTAAAACATAAAAACAAATTGTTTTCATGTCACCGTGGAAATAGCAATCAAAGTTTGCATAACCTTGCGTTGAAATTTTATGCCCTGAATATGAGGTAATTGAATTATTATTTTGTAAAAGACTTCCTTTGCAAAAATCACCATTATTCAAAATATTCACATCACTTCCGATATCTACTTTCATTTTTATGTATGCACCGTCTATTTTTATAATTTCGTTCCATTCGATTAATCTGACATTTTTGTTATAAATAGACCAAACAAATTTTTCTTCGACAACTGAATTTTCGTACATTTTTGGCTCTTCTTGTTGACTAATTCCATAAACGCGACCATTCTTTGTTTACAACGATTGCATATTCTTGAATAAGCTGGACATCGATTTATTTCAAACAATTATTTTTTTTTTTCAGAAAAATCTACAGCTCTACTATTTCGTGAAATGGAATTAACTTGATTTTCCATTGTATTGCAAGTTGACCAACTACAACTAGGATTATCATTAATTATTTTTTGTGTAGTGCTACTACATTCTAAACTTTTCTAAAGTTTTTTCATTGGCGATGCCTAAAATAATTCTATCACGTAAAAGTATTTCCTTATCTAGGAATTCACAAGGACTTATCAAGGTTCCGAGATCTGTTAGAAATTCATCGAGTGTTTCCAATGGAGTTTGATTTCTACTGAAAAATTTGAAATGGAATAAAACCAGATTTTTTATTGGATTACAATAGCTTTCGAGTTTTTTGAATATCGTTTCAAATTTATTTTTATCTTCTTGTTCGCCATATTCGAAAGTATTGTATATGCGCAAACCAGCCTTTTATTAGCTTCACTTGCTTTCAAGTATTCATCCAACTTTTGGCTCCACAGCTTCCAATTTTGTGAAACATTTCCTTGAAAGTCCATTATGCCCGGTCCTTTCTCCATTATACTTATGTTACAGTTTCCAATTACAAATTATATTTAAATGCTTCAAACCGCTGCCACCATGTTATATTGTAATGAATAAGCTTTTGAAATAACTTTTGTATGACAAGATCTGATTTATTATGACAGTTTCCACGAGTTTAAAAGGTACAGGGGAATATAAAATATAAATGTTCTACAGATTGCTTTACAGTGTATGTTTTTATTTTCAATCCTCTGGATCCAAATGCTTTTATTTCCAACAGATGGTAGAAAGGGATTCTGGGGTTAATAACAAGTCCACATGAGAAACATGTGAGATCTGCATTTTGTGTTTCATATTTAGCTGCACATCATCCTCATTGTCCAACCCAGCTTTCATGGCTGCTGTTTATTATCATTTAGGCTTTCTTGTTTGATTATGGGTTCAAGTTTGGAAGATGTAATCCTTGTCATTCGTTTTCTTTCCAAATTTGAGAATCACATTGGGGATTTGTTTTATTTTCTATGTTGTATGCTTCACTCAGCGTCGGGGTTCAAATATCCAGTAACTCAGCACAATTACAACCATGTTTAGAAAGAGAAGAGAAAGATAACTTTATTGTTACAAGTTATACAGTTATTCTTTCACCTTCTTTGGTTAAAGTATTGGTAATATTTTCAGATAATGGGGTCTAAAGAGGAAAGTGTTTTCTCAAATTTCTAATTTGAAGTTTGAACATCTATAATGGAATTCAACAACATTAGAGTTTTGACATAAACGGTGTCTTTCCAATCTTTCACTCTCCTTGAAGTGATCTCCAAAAATTCTTTTACGATAAAAGGATTCTAGTTCGTCGATGGGAAGATTCTAATGGAACAACTATTTTCTTTAGTATTCGGGAATCTGTGAAACGTATGTATTTTTTTTTGTTTATTCGTACACGTTTCAGCAAAATGGAAAACAACATTTGCAACAAGCTCGATTTTCTTGCAAATATTATTTTAATAAATTCAAATTTAAAAAAATTTAACTTTACACTTGATGAATATCAGTGGATCAATTCAGTGTTATAAACATTTAAAAACAAAATGTATCACCAACCTGACAGCAAAAAAACTATCACCAATAGCCCGTGGAATATTGTCAATGGACGATTCCAGTACTCATATTCAGTGTTGCCAGAATTGATTTTCTGGTTGAATTGACTGACATTTTCCGGACCTTTTCTAATATGTTTCAGGGTCGGAATGGATACAATTTTTAATTAGAAAGTTTCCGTGATGTTCCCGGATACGCGAATCAAAGTAGTAATGATTATATTGTCAAAAATAAAAGATTCTAAGGAATTTTACGATAGTACATTTTTCAATATGACAGTTAAAATTCCCTAGGATATTTTTATTTTGTCCAATTCATCAATGTTACTTCGATTCATGTATCCGGGAACACTCGTGGTTCTTTATAATTGAAAATTGTATCCGTTTCGACCCTGAACCATATCAGAAAAGGTCTAAAAAATGTCGGAGGTTTCAACCAGAAAATCATTTGTGGCAACACTGAGTAGGAGTACTGGAATCGTCCATTCAGAGATAACGTTCATATCCAAAGTTAGGCACTCATCACTTTCAAGGTAATGTTTCTATAATCAGACAATTTTGACAGATTTTCACAAAAAATATATATATTTTTTGGAAACAAAAAGAGTCAGGTAAAAAATTGCCAGAAAGTACCTTTGTAAGATCTGAAGCTTCCTAAATCTTCGAAAAAAATATACGGGGTTCTCAGAAATTGGCGCCAAATTCCACTATCTCGAAAATTGTATATCTCATTATTTTCAAATGGCACCCCCGATTTTTCTCAACACCAGTGGATTCTACGCTAAAAATGGGGGAAGTTCATGATTACAACCATATATCTAATAAATTAAACGCTTTTTGTGGAAACATGAAAAAACTAAAATTTCCATGCGGTTATTAGAGATATCTGAATTATCAGTAGGCTTTTTTGGAAGAATCGGCAAGAAATAAATGCTGAAGTGTCAACAAACAATATTTGCTACTAATTTGCGTCTAAGCATTGTGAAATTTTTTATCATGTCCCCATGGTTTAGTGAAGACTTAATTTGTAAAAGGGTGTATTGCTGGCAACCTTCCCAAAGTTCACTTTCTTATTCGCATATTTTTTCACTACGCATATTTTTATCCAAAGCTTGTGGAGAAAATAGGTATAAGGCACACCTACATTATCTGATTTGCCAGATCAAACTAACGACCATTGCCACTGTGTTCAAAAATGAAAACAAATCAAATTAATTTGAAACTATCTTTAATAGTCATCATTTTCACAAATTTCGTTTCTTTTCCTAACGTTTTTTTATCTTAGCCCTCATTCCCTTACACTCACTACTTTTATTCACCCCTCTTGTTTTTATTACTTGACGCTCAATTTTCTTTTATTTTTGAAATAAACCAGTATTCTGAAATGAAACATTTTTTTTTTCTTTGTGATTGTGGTTCTTGGCGGTTGTAGTCTTTGCGGTTGTGGTGTTAGTACTAGTGTATAATATTTTTTGTCGTGGTGGATTTTCTTATTTCTTCTAAATATGAATTCCTCAATTCTAGTTTATTTTGGTTCGTGAGAGATTTTGTTTCTTGTTTTCACTTATCACTGTTAATTTTGAAAAATTACTATCAATTTTATCAAGTCAAAAGTGTTTTGCGGCATATTCTGCATTTTGAATTTTCAGATATCGTTTCAAAATATTTATTTATTGATTTATTTATGAAAACATCCATACAGGCTATTAGCCTAATTCCGTGGAATAAATTAATAAAAAACATTTAATTTTTAACATATGAGGCTTACCTACACCTATATACCTCAAACAGAGGTTTACAAGAAGTGGCTTAATAAAGTATTTCTGAACTGTCTTGGAGAAACACTAAAATCCAAGTTATCGGTGACATTAACATTGTTGGCGGTTCGAAGCATGGTCAAGAGTGGTGATCGAGAAGTGCTTGTCATACTGACTTTGCCCGTTCTGAAAAGAACTGGACACCTCGTGGGATACAGTGGTACATTGAAGTCTATTAAGTTGAGTAGTTCTGTAGAGTTTATACCATTATTTATGATTTGATATAGAAACATTAGTAATGTTACATCTCTCCTGTCATAAAGTGACATAATTTTGAAATCCTTCCTGAGGTCGGTAGTCCTGACTTTTTCAAATATATAGCGATAAGTCTGTGGCTGTGAATGCCAAATAATAGATCCGAAGTCCAGTTTTGGTCTAACCAAACTGTAATATAAAATTTTCATAGTCATTTCATTTCTGAATGACTGTGTCTCTTATAATGAATCCAAGAGTTCGATTAGCTTTTCTGCTTATCTCCTCGAAGTGCCTCGAGTAAGATAAAGTGTTATCAAAACGTACTCCTAGATCTTTAACTTCCTCTTTCCTCTTCAAACTTATGTTGTTCATTTGATAATCGAATATAATTGAGTCTTTTTTCAAAGTAAATGGAGACAATATGGCATTTTTCTATTTTGTTATATAATTTGTTAATGATGCTCCATTCATGTACCCTATAAATGTCTTTCTGAAGTGCTACACAATCCCTCACTGATTTTATTTCTTTGTAGAACTTGAGGTCATCCGCAAAGAGAAGACCCTTCGAAGATTCCAAACAGGACGGTAGATCAATTATAAATAATATAAAAAACATGGGCCCAGGTTTGACCCCTATGGCACTCCAGAATTGATGTTATATTCATTAGAGTAAACTCCATTATATTTCACATAGAAACTCCTGTTTTTGAGATAACTCCTTATACCGAATTTTCCCAGTTTAAATAAAAGCTTACCGTGGTCTACTTTATCAAAGGCTTTCGAAAAATCTGTGAAAATTGTATCCAATTGATTTTTGTTTTCAAAAACATTATATACCTCATTTGTTAACAGAAATAAATTGGTGTTCATAGATTTTTTGTTCATAAATCCATGTTGACATTCTCCGATGCTACTTTGAACATGCTGATACAATTTATTGTATACAGGGTGTCCGGTAAACCTTGTACAATATTGAAACTGGCGATAGACCAGGTCATGACTGTTCAGAATATCGGAATTTCACCTCAGTAAAAATATCACCGTTTTCGAGGTAATGGGCATTTTAAGAATTTCTGGAAAATCTTGGATTTTTGACAGCCATGAATACAAATTGAGACAAATTCAAATATCTTCACTGCTGAAGATTACTGATGAGTGATGCTTTTAGACATACAGAACAGTTTTTCAGAGAGTGAAAAACAAAATTTGAAGAAACTAAGAAAAAAATATGACATTATTGTCTGAAAGAAACATAACCAATTGGAAGTGGACATTCATTTCGAAAGAATGCTCATTTTGTCCATTATTTTTGGAGGAAGTGATTTCCATTCAATTAGGCGTGGTTTTATTCTAGGCTTCCATCAACTTTTATACTTACGACCAAAAATTATTTTATTTCAATTTTATCAATATAAAATGTGGAAATGATTATTAATAATAAAGACTAGACTGCTTGGTAGCATTAAATAGTATGTCTATAAAATTAACTTTTCATGTAATTCAGCCTCATAAAATTATCGAAATGAAATGTCGATTATCCGACATGGCACCGATTAATACGAATTCTTGTGATAAATGTCGCAATTGTCGAACATTCAGATTCCAACGAAGTTCCATAGACCGACAGATATACAGGGTGTAACCAATTAAGTTCAAAATTTTTTAGGATGTGAATCCTTGTCAAAAATTAAAAACTTTTGTAACTCCTGTGTTGTGTCCGTAGAAGCAATAGTTTCCTAATGAAAAAATAAAATGCAGCATTGTGCATGAACAGATCTTCTGTAAATAAAATTGGAAAAATCTAGTAGGTGGCTGTCACATTCTGTTTGAACAACTTGTGACTTCTGTCGTAGTTTTTTGAAGTTATTCCGCATGTTCATTCAGTGGTATTTATTTCTTTGTCATGCCGTAACACGTTATACTCCCCGAGAATATGCGCATATGCACTACATTTATCGTGAATGTGGAGGTAGTGCTACTGCTGCAGCAGCGCTTTATGCAGAACGATATCCGATTGCACAATGCCGCTCAGAGAATCGCTGATTTGTAGGCTATAACCCCTATAACGCATTTGGAACGGTCTCTGCGTACGAGGGGATGAAAAATAACATTTTTGTAATATTATTCAGTGCCATGTTGAATAATCGTTATTGTGGTTTATAGTGCATGTTGATGCAAAAAAACGTTGAATTAGTATTTACTCCTTTTCATCTCATTGAATGCTTTTAAGCAGTTGATTAGTAATAACTCATAATTATTCAATCATTTCATCTTGATAGGATAAAAATGAAAGACAAAGTCTATTGTAGTTGATTTTAGCTCAGAATAACATAACACTCAGATATAATCAAAATTCTACTCCTTCCAAAAATAATTATAGTATGTTTCTTACCATGGTTGTTTTTTTCAAACAGTAATATCAAACTGTTGTTAAAAAAATTGGTAAATCTCAAATCTGGCATTTTACCCTCATTTCTTGAAAAATTGCATCGTTTTCTGAAAATTTGTTTCGTACGTCTAAAAGCATCAGTAATCTTCAGCAGCAAAGATATTTGAATTGGTCTCAATTTGTAGACATGGCACTAAACAATCCAAGGTGAGGTGGTGATTTTCCAGAAATAAAAGAATGCTCATTATCTCGAAAACGGTGAGATTTTTACTGAGGTGAAATTCCGATATTCCGAACAGTCATGACCTGGTTTATCACCAGTTTCAATATTGTACAAGGACAACCTGTATAATGTGCTCAAATAATTTGTACCGAACAATAATACAAACAATTTTGTGAAATTTTCCCTAAAAATGTAACAGTTTCGTTCCATCCAACTAGTAATTTCAATTTCTTTTATTGAGGCCCTCTGTTTGATTCTAATGAGGTAAATCAATAATACCAACTAAGTTGTGATCATAAATGGTTGTGTAACTATGTTCCTTCAATTCTGTTTATATAAACTATATCACAAATACATTTTTCAAAATATTTCGAGCCTGATGAAGAGCATTGGGTACTGGTTGCTTTATTCTCATTTGACTGAATACATTTTCTAATCCGTATTAGAAAAACCGAGATGCAAGTAAAAATGAATATTCCTGAAAAGTCAGGAAGTACGAGTATTCTTGTGAATTCAAAATGGTATTTGTGGATAAAAAAAAACCTCGTCTGAATCAGTTTCCAGTAACCCTTTTCCAAAATAATATTTTTGAAAGGGAACGGAACGAAACATCATGCAAAAATTCAATAACGCTTTTGAATTCCTTACATTCATTTTTGTTGGTAGCTGAAGTTTCATTTCGGGATGCCACGATTTCTTTCCATTTACTAATAAACCAAGCAGTGGTTGCAGAGTTTTCATCACAGAGGTTCTGCTGATATTCCGAAAGATTTTGCTTGTCAATACTCAAAAATTTCAATGCACCACTAACGTGGTAATTTAGAAAAGGAATCGCTAATGATTCTTTTATTTTATTGAAATAATTAATTTGAGATCACTATTATTTCGAATATCAACCAAATTTTCAAGGTTATCATAGGTATCAATACTACTTGGTAAATCAAATTATTTTACGAAATAATCGAGAATAATAATTTTTTGTTATTTATCAATGAAGATCGAATATTTTTTAATAAATGTGTCACATCTATGAGGCGCCGTTTGGGTAAAAAGTGTTTTTGCAAATACATAATATTTTGTGTCAATATATTTATTAGCTGTACAAAATTTTTTATTTTGCTCTCCGATATATTTATTTTTGAACAAACACAATATATTTACGTTTCAAGCGTTCCAAATATATAAAAACGTGAATTCCCATATATTTATAAATTCGTTTTATTTTATGTTGTCAAGAGATGGCGCTACTCACGTGATTTAATACACTCTCGAGAATATAGTGGCCTGATGATATCGCAGCCACCAGAATATATTCTCAGAATATTTTATAATTAGTTTTTTTGAATATTCATTGGAGTAATACCTTAGAACTGAAAAAATTAAAGCGTGTAATAATTCGCGTCGGCAGCGCCATCTCTTGACGATATGAAGTAGATCAAATTTATAAATATATGGGCATTTATGTTTTTTGCAACGCTTGAAATATATTGTGTTTGGTAGAAAATAAATATATCGAAAATCAAAATAAAAAATATTGCAACAACAAATAAATATATTGACACAAAATTTTATGTATTTGCAAAAACACTTTTTACCCAAACGGCGCCCCATACACATCTGCCACGAAATACTTTTTTTTTGGACTCTTCATATACAGGGCAATTCAAATTCGACACCCACCATTGGGATCTCCTAAACTACAGGAGATACGTCGAAGCTTAAATTGGGGCAAAGTGGCGTATTCTGGTGCTTAACAAAATACTGTTTGGAAACTTGGAAAATTCCGAGTATTTCCGGAAATATCGGGAAAAAACTGAAAATCGGAATTTTCGTTTTTATTTTTTTCTATCCTTATTTGACAACATAGCTCAAAACCAAAAGTACATTTTCATTGATACTTTTTTTCAGCTACACGTTTTCATGTTCAGACTTACTATCCGACGTTTCGTCTTCTGGCATTCATCATCAACTTTTTTTTCTGTTATGGGCGCCATATTGTTTTCTATACAGAAAAATAGTGATTCTCATTCTGATTTCATTGATGTATAATTTGTTATGATTTGCACTTCTGAAACAACAGATATTAAAAAAAAAATCTTCATCTGAGATGGTCATGACTCCATCGAAAAATTTTGTTTAATATACACTAGTTGTCAGAACTCATTAACATAAGTTTGCACAAATACTTCAGTCGAATTGTCCTCATTCTCAAATGAAGAAAAACAAGATATGTTGAAACTTTATTATAAATTTGATAGGAATAGTACGAAAACAGCACAAATTTATTTTTAATTATATCCGGAAAAACAACAGCCGGATAGAACTTTATTCGGAATTTTGGACAAACACTTGGCTGAGTACGGTGCGTTTCAAAAACCAAGAATGAAATATGGAAGCAGAATGAAACAAAATATTAGACGTAACTTATTAGCCGAGGTAAAATAATTGTTCATTCCATATTCGAAGAAGTATAATTATTTTTGGTACTTTTTTAGATAAATGCAGATCCTTCCAAATCAACACATCACGTCTCGGCAGAAATGGATGTGCCACAGACGAGCGTTTGGAGGGAATTCAAAAAAAGTGGTTTGAAATGTTATAAGATACATATTTCACAAAAATTACATACAGGTGATCCTTAGAGAAGGATGGAATTTTGTAGCTGGCTCTCGAACAGGGTAGACCCTACAAACTTCTTGAAAAACATTATTTGGACCTACGAAAGTACTTTTCCGAACTGTGGTGTTTTTAATAGAAATAATGAGCACATTTGTAGTGAAAATAATCCACGACACTTCAGAGAAGTCAGACCACAAGTTCGGTTTCGTTTGAATGTGTCGGCTGGAATTTATGACGACCAAATACTTGGACCTCATTTCTTCTCTAATACTTTGAACGGGAAAACCTATCTTCGGTTCTTAAGAAACGAATTCGAAGAATACATTGACACGTTTCCCCTTGTTAATTATAACAACGGCTGGTTTCAGCATGACGGGGCTCCTCCACACAATAAAAGAACAGAATCTATGGAGATCAAGAATATGACACAGTAGATGAACTTAGAGACAATATCATCACGCAATTCAGGTCTATCAGAAGAAGGGATATTGTTAGGGCTGTTCTTAATTTGAGACGACGAGCTCGGTTATGTATTCAAGAGGAAGGCCATCATTTCGAACACTTGTTGTAATACTTTTTGTGCATTTTTTAAAAGCTCATGATTTCATTCTTGTTTTTTGAAACGCACCGTACTCAGCCAAGTGTTTACCCAAAATTCCGAATAATGTTATAATAATAATGTTATAATAATGTATAATGTAATGTTATATCCGGCTGTTGTCTTTCCGAATATAATTCAAAATGAATTTGTGTTGTTTTCGTACTATTCCTATCAAATTTATAATAAAGTTTCAACATATCTTGTTTTTCTTCATTTGAGAATGAGGACATTTCGACTGAAGTATTTGTGCAAACTTATGATGTTTAATGAGTTCTGACAACTAGTGTTTATTAAACAAAATTTTTCGATGGAGTCATGGACCATCTCAGATGAAGTTGTTTTTTTTAATATCTGTTGTTTCAGAAGTGCAAATCATAACAAATTGTACATCAATGAAATCAGAATGAGAAGCATTATTTTCTGTATAAAAAAACAATATGGCGCCCATAACAGAAAAAATAGTTGATGATGAATGCCAGAAGACGAAACGTCGGACAGTAAATCTGAACATGAAAACGTGTAGCTGAAAAAAAGTATCAATGAAAATGTACTTTTGGTTTTGAGCTATGTTGTCAAATAACGATAGAAAAAATAAAAACGAAAATTCCGATTTTCAGTTTTTCCCGATATTTCCGGAAATACTCGGAATTTTTCAAGTTTCAAAACAGTATTTCGTTAAGCACCAGAATACGCAACTTTGTCCCAATCTAAGCTTCGACGTATCTCCTGTAGTTTAGGAGATCCCAATGGTGGTGGTCGAATTTGAATTTGTATACTAAATAATTATATATATATATATATATATATATATATATATATATATATATATATATATATATACACTAAATAATTTTAAAGTTTCGTGTTTTCGACTTCAGACCTACATTATTCTACAGCTTGATTAGTTACATCAACCATATTGAAGCCAATAGAGGAACATGTATTTATAAATTCTAATAAGTGTTCTGCCCAAGATTCCCCCTTCTTTTCATCCCATGTGAAATGATCAGATGTGAGCTGTTTCCATCCATTTGAAACTCCACCTAAAATGACAGCCAAAACATGAGTGGGAATGTCTTTCTGTTTCTTCTTCTAAAGTTCCCCTTTTATATTTGTGCAAATAGCTACACAGTACTGTTCTCCCGGTTATATAACTAATTCATGGAAAAATAAACAGCAATCTTTCTTGCAGTCTGAATTTTTTTAAATGTTGATGCTCAAATAATGAAGTATTTCATCTAATATTCCTGGAGAAAATTGTATATGACTTATTTTATGATTCAACGCTTTTTACTAGACAGCGCATAATTTTGAGGTTGTCCATGTGTTTGATTATATTAAATGGAGAAAGTAAAGCCACTGAAGTTCTTCAAAAGAATTTTTTTCTTTCAAAGCCGCTCGTTCTCGTCACTACGATATGATGAAAAATAAAATAAACACATAGTAACGTAAAATATATAATCGAGATTTTCGTTCCATTGATCAGTCCTTATCTATATACAATATACACTAAAATACTCATCAAGTTAGATCACATAATTATTATGTAGATTTTTTAGCTGCACCATCATTCTTATTCATAAGTAATTTTAGTCATTTTTTTACAAAACATCATTTCCTAAATACTATGAGTAAAATTGGTTCTTTGTTGATAGTCAGAAGAGTCACAAATCTTGCGATAAAATCGGAGAATATTTCGAGTCCAGATCTCGAGGCCGCTGGCATATTTCCCACTTCTGACTATTCTTTGTGTCCAAATCACAGATAATCCCAGTATAAGTAGCTTTCTGGGCTTCGAATGAGGAATCAGTTCGTGGTAGCAGGCTTCGGTGCTACAACTATGACTGTGGGGGTGGAACTTTCTCCTTGCTGGTTTAAAGCTGCTATCCTGATCGCTTCTTCGTATGAGGGAGGATCTGAAAAAAAGACGGTTTTAGTTTTGAGTACTCAGAGTAAGACTTTCATATAAGACAAAAGTAATATTGTCAAGAAATACGAAGAATCACTGATATCCGATGAGTTTGCATGAACCCAAATACTTTTTCATGATGGTTGAAAAAAGGTTGAAGAAGGTTGAACGAGTGACAACCAGATGGAGTCTGGCTGGTTTACAAAGATTGGCCAGAACAGCACATTTACGATTAGCCTGGAGGTGATACTAAACCTCCATCCTTTGCATATTGCAGCGGAGGCGAGAATAGAAAGTAATTGAATGAAGAAAAGTTGTATTTCGTGCAGAAATTTATTTATAAAATCATAGCAGAGCGCTTTCGACTATAAAGTCATCATCAGTGCGTACCTGTAAGTAAGTGACATCGAATTGAATTTAAGAAATTTTGATAAAAATAATTTTGAAAATTAAAAAGTTACTTACTCGTCAGGTGTACAAGAGCCAGACCATAAAAATATCATGTGTCCAGAGGACCATGTAAAATTTAAAAACGGGACATCATATTAATAACATTAATAACATGATGTCCCGTTTTTAAATTTTACATGGTCCTCTGGACACATGATATTTTTATGGTCTGGCTCTTGTACACCTGACGAGTAAGTAACTTTTCAATTTTCAAAATTATTTTTATCAAAATTTCTTAAATTCAATTCGATGTCACTTACTTACAGGTACGCACTGATGATGACTTTATAGTCGAAAGCGCTCTGCTATGATTTTATAAATAAATTTCTGCACGAAATACAACTTTTCTTCATTCAATTACATTGGAACGTGCACACAGCTGGACAAATTTCACTTGAGAATAGAAAGCTCCAGACTAAAATGCCTGGGACAATGGAGGAGCAATAACCTAGACCACTTCAACATAATGGAGGTCATAAAAATCAACACATCTGAGACGCCTTCACCAACATCATAGAATATGGGGAAGTCACATCAAAGGCCATACCAATGTTGTCAAGAGGGAGATCTGGTACACGGATCCAAGACAAGCAATGGAGTAAGGGCTAGAATATACGGGGAGAGACCAAGGCAAGACATTACTCTAAGCCTCGGTACTTGTTAATATATTTGTTTTATATATTGGTTTTATATTTATTTCTTTGTTTGTTTTCGTTTGCACGAGCGATATTCTAACGAGACGCCCTAGAAACCAACCAATGCCCAGTTAACACAAACATCTAGGAGATGTTGCTTTCATGATTATTATGGTAACAAAATGAGTTGCATTCAGACATCACTGTTACCACTTAGTGATGCCAAATTGTATGAATTGTTCACAATTTTCTTCTCGTTAGTGTCGCTTTGAGCACAAAATGTGAAGAAAATTGCAAAGCACATTAACATGAATTTTGGTTTCATCGCGATTTTGTCGGTATAGAAGGAATTAGGTTGGTAACAAAATTGAGCATGACATCACCATCACGACACAAAATGGCCAGAGTTGTTTGTCGAGTCGAGAGTCGAGTAGAATCTGTATTTGGTCGACGCTATCCTGTAAATATTCTATAGGTACTTCTGATAATGTGTAGTGTTCTGTTTGATTCTTTTTATTTCAATACTTCAATCAAATGTGTTTATTAACATTGCTCAATTATTACTTCTACCAAGAACTGTATCCCTTCAAGGACTGGAGCGGTGAGTGGGAAGGTAGAAAGGTAAATTCAGTGATTTACAGAATTTGGCATTTTCAGGATAGGTACTGATTTCGCCGCAAAGAAAATGCTGTCCAGAAGATTGAAATTGAATTATAGATTTTTTTACATTGCTGTACATTGTTTTTTTATGATTTAGACAGAGTTTGATAGTAGTAGTAGTTCTTTGGGGCGGCCGCAACCGCAGCCAGGCAAGTAGGCCCTCAAGGACCCTTTTTGCCATCCCCTGTTCTCCACTTATCTGTTCATCCTCCTAGTTTTCCTTTTCGAACTTTTGTGACCTCCTAATGAAGGTCAGTATGTCCGACCACTCCAAGTTGATTAGTTCCTCTTGTTGGAGTTTGTCAACTCCGAAGGTCCCAAATCTTATCCTCCCGTATGCCTCACACTTGCCGAGGAAGTGAGATGAAGTTTCTTCGTCTTCTTCGCATTTTCGGCAAGTGGGACTGTCTTCTATACCTATAAGTGATAGGTGTCTGCCTAACTTGTTATGTCCTGTTAGTATTCCTATAAGGAGGCGTAGTGCTTGGCGATTTCTGCCTAAGAGCCATGTCGTCCTTGACTTATTGGAGCCGGCCACGAAGTCTTTCGACTGCCTGCAGCCGGTGTTATCCCTCCAAAGTTTATTCAGCTCTTCTTCTGCCCACTCGTCGAGGGCTGAAGAGGTTTGGCTTCTTGCGATGCCTAGTACAGGCTCCGGTCCACAGAATGGCGCTGCGGATCCGGATCTGGCAAGTCCGTCTGCCACCTCGTTTCCGCGCACCCCTCTGTGTCCCGGGACCCATACCAGCTGAACTTCCTTCGTTTCAGCTAGCTTCTCGAGCGCATCTCCGCATTCCTGTACAAGCGCTGAGTTTGATAAGTTTTTTTTGTTTGTGAAAAGTATATACTACAGAATCAACTCACGCATTTGTTTTCAAGCATTCCACTCCATATGAACCGTCATTTACTAGTAAGAATAATAACACTGAGGTATAATTTCTATTTATGTTGAAACTTAATGAGCTTTGTTTTATTCTTGACATACAGGAGAATCAGAAAGTGAACCACATTTTTGAATAAGTACCAGTTCTTTCAATTTCACATTGTTACATCGAAAGGGTCTCGATATGCATTCGATTCCGAAGTATGAATGGAATGTCACATTGGGCTAATTTCGAGTCACATTTTGCATCACATTTTGATATCTCGACATGACCAACGGGGCACCGAATAGACGTTTATGCGATAATAATGTAAGTCAATTTGCGATTCACTGGTGTGATCTGAAACATGAATGTGAATCCCACTACCATCTCTGTGTTGACTGGGTAGTCATTCTCTCCGACAGTAAGTAAGACGGTAATAAATGTCCTGCAATCATGCAGATTTTCTTACAAACTAGTTTGGAAAACTCACAAAAACCTCAGCGACCTAGGAGCACAGAACAAGGTGAAATTTGTCTGGGTCCCAGGTCACAGGGACATTCAGGGAAATGAGAGCGCCGATTCCCTAGCAATAGCGGGGGCAGCATCAACTCTCATCGGAATGGAACCAGCCTGCGGAATCCCATTTGGGGACATTAGGCGGGACACAAAGAAATGGATTAAGAACCACCACCAATCCTCCTGTTAGAACGCCTCTGGCAATACTGGAAAGATACTTTCAAAACATCACAGATATTTCAGTTCCATTTGTTTTCTTTTGTTATATTACTTCATTGTTGTTCAAAATATAAATAAAATTTGATAGTAAGAGGTGACTTCTTTGATCGCCGTTCAAATAAATCCTTCTTACAATTCACTCTATACATTGATTTCATATCATTTTAGAAAAGCTTTTCGAATCCTCTTCCCACTGATATGAAGAATACAGGGTTTTCATTCACCTGTATATTCACCCTGTATATGGCAATGGGCCATTTAAGTGTCACATAAAATTTCCACCTCATTTCGAAAACATAAGGTCA
Source organism: Chrysolina oricalcia (assembly GCA_944452925.2). Taxonomy (NCBI): domain Eukaryota; kingdom Metazoa; phylum Arthropoda; class Insecta; order Coleoptera; family Chrysomelidae; genus Chrysolina; species Chrysolina oricalcia. The sequence goes on from OX101822.2 coordinate 16,642,521, forward strand.
GTATGCATTGTACAAACCAAAGGAACAGAGGAAGGAATTTGTATATAATTATTGAAATTTTTGGTTACTGTTGTTAAAGTTAAGTTTGGGTATACCGCACCCATATAAATTTCACGTACTAACTTAGACACAAAACGCACACAAAAGAACAAATCCACAAGACTTAATAAAAAACAAACACAAAAGCAGAACACATCACAAAAATGTACAGGAAAATAACAAGACTGTGATAAGCTACCTATATCTTACTGTCTTAGTCTGGATGAGTTTAATTCAAACATGATGCATATACAGTGAGCACGTAAAGGTTGGAACAAATTCGTTAAACGCTTGATATGGCCATTAGGGAAAATGAACTCAGACACGTCGATTTAATTTTTCAGTTGCGCATTTTTTGGTCTACTTAGATTTTTGATGACGTCATCGCTGTTCGAGTTATGACGTCATTATATATTTTTTTAAATGGCATTACCCTATTTTGATAATAATTTCTAGAAGAATGTATTTTTCTGTGTATGGATATCATAATTTTTCTTATGTTAGATAACCGTGTGTTCCAGAAATAAAATATATTTCACTCAAGGTAATATAATATTGAGTCTGTTAACGTAAACTTTTGACTGAAGGTTTCTCCACAAAATGAAATCTTGTGGGGTTAGATCAGGAGATCTAGCTGGCCACTCTGAAAATCCTCGTCTGCGGGTAGAGGATGGCTATTACCATTTGCCGTGGCGCTCCGGGGTGTCTTTCTGATTTTTGGTGGCGTACTCACTTTTCAGCTGCAGGAATACCCGGAAAAACCTTCAGCCCCACCCCGGGTGGTCGGTTGCACACTTCTAGCAAACGCCAGACGTCGGGAGTGTCATCTAGGCAACTCACATCGCACTTCCTTCAAAACAAGGTAGGAGGTCGCCTATCGATACCGATGTACTTGGGAAAAATTCCCTCACACACCGGATTTCGATCGCAGACGAGGATTTTTAGAGTGGCCAGCTAGATCTCCTGATCTAATCCCAGTAGATTTTTGTTTGTAGGGATAACTTAAGTCAAAATTTTACGTTAACAGACCTAATAATTATGAATGGAATATATTTTATTTCTCGAACATACGGTTATGTAACATAAGAAAAAGTATGACAACCATACACCAAAAAATGCGTTCTTTTTGAAGGTAATATCAAAATAGGGCAATGCCATTTAAAAAAATCATAATGTCATCATAACTCGAACAGCAATGACGTTTTCAAAAATCTGAGTATACCAAAAAATGCGCAACTGAAAAATAAAATCGACCTGTCTGAGCTTTTTTCCCCCAATGGCCATATCAAGCTTTTAACGAATTTGTTCCAACTTTTACGTGCTCACTGTATAGACATTTAGACATATGTTGTATTATCAACCTATCCAAGATGTTTAATTTATAACTTTTATCGATTTCTTGTTATAAATTGAACATTAGCTTTTATTGGTTTTTTTGTCTTATTCGCAATAATATTTCAGATGATAATAATAATGGCAGAAATGAATGCAGTGGTGTCAGGATTGTAACAAATGTCCATATGACCCCGCAGGAAAACATCATAGTTTAAGTCGATTCTAAGCGATTAAAACGTGTTTTGTTTCTTATGATGACTCTCTCCGTAAGAAATATGAATTTTAAAAATTTTGAAATATACACCTATATACACTGAAAACAATTGACAGGTCGTTTTTTTAAACAAATAAAATGTGTTGCTACTGGTGACTGAACAAAACATAAGGTAGCTTTTTGATTAATTCAATTGTTCAATGTAACCTTTCATTTGGATACAGGGTGCGTAACATTTTTTAAGGTAATTCAAAAATGCATATCTTAGAAATGCAACATATAGAGTTGACAAAACTTTCATATACTTATAATAGTCAACATTTTCATAATAGTGTGAGTGAAATTAGGTCCAAATTAACGGAATAGTTTTTAAGATATTCAATAAAACAATGTAAATGACATAAAAAAATGTAACGCACCCTGTATCTAAATGATGGGTAATATTGAACAACTGAATTCGATCCTTTTTTCAATCATTCTCTCGTAGTAAAATATGACCTGTCAATTGTTTTCAGAGTGGGGGTATATCAAAATTTTAAAAATTCGTATTTCAAACAGGGGAAGTCGTCAAGAAACAAAACACGTTTTTATCGCTTACAATAGACTGAAACAGATAGGCTTGCCAATATCTACCTTTTTGGTTCTGGAATAGTGCTAGAAAAAAAATTCCTAATGTGCTGTCATTAATAAGATTATAACTGGACTTGTTGAAGAGTTCCGATAAATACATTTTGATATTGAATATGTCTCATTTCGACTAACTATTACTATTGTTAACTATGGCTATTGTTTATTCCCACATTTCATATAATGGTGGAGCAGTGGGTGCATCCAGAGTTTTCATTTCTCAAAAAAAAAATTATACGATCAATATTCAACCTAGACTATAGAGAAACATGCCGTAATCACTTTAAAGAACATGGAATTCTCACGCTATTTTCTATATAGATCATCTCACAGCACTGCGAACATAGGAGAGGATATGACCAATTAACTATCGTCCAACCCCTTCAGTTTTCGCCGTTTTCGGTTTCGCTGTTCACGATGACAATAACTGTCATTGTGACATCCTAGTAATTATCTAGCAGACACTTACAGCTATTTGCACCGGTTCAACTTAAGGTTACCTTACGACTTAAGTGGGCCTTATATTACGATTTTGGTTTGCACCGCTATTTGAGGACAACGTAAGCCTCAGTCAAGATAAGCCTCCAATTATCCAGGCTTAGGTTCCACTTAACTACTTAACCTCACTTTTCCTACACGAAATATTTTCCTATTTTTTTGATATTCAACGTATTTCGAGCACTTTTTCTGGATTTTGCTAATGTGATTGTATTTTTCCTTCATCTCTCTATATACTAAACTTGATTGAGGCTGATGTTGATGGCCGGTTGCACCGCTTCGATTAGGTTGGACTTAATCTAGGGATAACTTTAAGTTAGGAAATCTGTTTGCACCGGTTTCCCTTAGAGGTTAAGTGTCATGTAACTGACAGCAAAACTTAAGTAGCAGATATTGTTCCACTCAAAACGAATTTAAGCCAGTTTTATTTATGCACTAGCGGGCGGTAAAGTACACTTTACAGCCCGGTTCGCCTGGCGTAAAGTGGCACTTTACCGCCCGTGGGCGCATTATGGCCCGGCGGGCCGTAAAGTAGACAAAATTCTCAAATTGTCTATACTCACACATCATTTCATGCAATTCCTAACAAGAATTAGAATCATTTCAGTTCAATAGAGCAATACTCTTTCTAACATTTGTTCATAATCGTTGGCAATTTTTTCGGTGATGATCTATTTAATTGAAATAGATTCTCCAATATAGCACTCAGCTACTATAGTTTCACATTCCTCATATTATGTTACCCTCAATTATTGTATGCATAACGTATTATTGCAATTCAAGTCAGTATTTGTGATTCGCGCTATAAAACCGCTAGTGCATAAAATTTTGTATGTATCACGTGCGTAAAATGCGTTTAAGGCCTTCGGCGTGTGATGGCCCTCGGCTAACGCTATCGGGCCATCATCCACGCCGCAGGCCATAAACGCCTACTTCACGCCCTTGATACATAAATAACTATTATGGTTTTGTTGTAATTCAAAAAGGAAAATACCACAAAATATAGAATGGATTTAATGAATGTAATTATGGAAGATGATAACCAAGATGAAATAAACTTGATTCTTTATGGCATGCCCAGAAGAATATACACCAGAGAAGATTATTTTCATAGTTTTCACAACAGATTGTTTTACCAGCGATTCCGTGTCAACAAGGATACTGCAATGTTTATATTAGGGTTGATAGAAGCTGATATTGAATTCCCATACAACTTGTAAGATATATTTGTATACATATTTATTAGCCAAAGCAAATAATACATGAAATTTATATAAAATAATATATAAATATATAAATATTATAAAATTATTTTGGAATAAAACTGTCTCGCCAATAAACCAGTTACTGGTTTTTTTACGATTTTCTGCAACGGGAAGCCACATTACATGTGTAGCAGACTTTGGAGGTTGTCATGTATCTACAACATGCAGAATTATTGTTTACAAAATTCAGAAGTGTTTGGCTATGCCCTGCCTTGCAAATTATCTTACTTTCTGGTAAACCACCACCAGTTTTATAAAGTTTCCTTTTTTCATCAGCAACGACCATTTTTTTTTTCTTTTTACGAAACTTCCAGGTTTTCGGAGAAAACCACTCAAAAGCAGAGCTTGTGCGAGCAAGGGAGATCCGGGACCTACAGTTTAAATAAAAGTGGAATCCGAACCACTTCAGCTCAGTGACACACGACCGGGGATCGAACCCGGACCGTCTGGGTGGAAGCCAAACGCTCTAACACCTCGACCACTTTTCGAAGGGCCCTTTCTAAATTATTTCACAGCTCTCTTGGCTATATTGTGGCTAGTTTTCCCGGTAGAGACAAATTTTCCAAATTACATGACATACTCCCGCCAGCATTTCAAATTAGACAGAACTGACAGCGCTTGCGCAATGTGCATATTTTTTAAAACTTTGCGTTGTTTAACGTCTCGTCGTTGGTTACGTGATAATATTTGCGCTGTTGCCAAACATTTCCAATACTCAGATAAGGTTCAGGCCAGGAGTCAACGGTGCAAATCATCTTTACCTTAAGGTGTACCTTAAGCTGATCCTCCGCTTAGCAGAGTTTTTTATACCGGGAACCGGTGCAAATAGCTGTTATAGGTAGTTCTTTTAAAGACGTAATAACATTTGTTGAACATGGTTTACGAAATTGCTAAGAAAGTGCAGATTGTCAAATGGTATTTTCAAGGATCAAGGGCGTGCATTGCGTCAGATAACAGTATTATTCGTTGAAAAGTTTGAAAATAGGCCGAACAATTTCCAATTGCTATAACTCTACCTTTGTTCAGTGCCCTGTGAGAAGTACTGTATGCATCTACAAATCCATTTTATTTGCAAAAAGTAATAATCACCATTTTTCTCTCAATTCTGATCGCCACAACTACCCAACTCGATCATCGAAACTTATTAGGCCTCCCAAACATGGAACCACTCTGTACGAGAGAAAACCCCGATGTTTAGGGAATTCAATGTTTGAATCATTTGCCCGCCTGTATAAGAATGGAAGACAACTTCAATATTTTCAAGCGAAAACTAAAGAACTTTTTATGCAATGAATGTTACTTCGACGAACTTTGACCACTTATATCTCAGAAACGACTCATACAAAATCATTTAAACTCACACATTTTTCTAACGACTCATCCCGCTATAACATAATAAAATTTCAGCAAATTTGACCGATAGCCAATGTCCCATGTTTGCGTGCTGGGTCCCTTAAGAAGCTGGTAAATATTTTTCTCCACGATCATCACAGAATTTGCCAATTCTGAAATCAAATTTGATTACAGAATGCTGGAATCTCTCTCTTGAGATTGAAGAAATATTCTGCAACACCTCTGCCCCCATGCAATTTAAATGTATTTACATTCTCTCTCTTGTGATAGAATAATATTCTCACACCGGTTAGCAATAATAACATTAGCCTTGACGCAGTTGATTGTCATCGTAGTGGCAAAATTTGAGTAACTGTCAAAATTATTGATGTCACGTTTCCTATCTTTGATCGTGGAGAAAATATAGTCTGCTACTCGGTTAGAATGAAAATTCGTGATGCTCGTGGTTCCTCACGCTCGCCTTCGGCTCGCGCTCGGAACTTTCCACTCGCATCGAATTTTCAATCTAACCTTGTTACAGAATATACTATTCCTGAACACTGGTAATCGATCAGTAATCATTGCTTCTTGCTCTTGCAAACGTGGAGTAACATATTTGAGAAATTTGCTCTTTTATTTCGTGGACTCACCGTCATTGTAACTTGGAGGTTTGTTCATCTCGTTCATGATTCTGATGTGGTCTATCGACAAGTGAGCATCGTGTGTTGGCCATTGGTTTTCGTGTCCCTGTACTCGACTGCTGATATTGAAGACATCTTCTTGTTGGTGTGCTGTAACAAAATATATCATTAGAATAGGATGAAGGATTATTAAAATATTTACGAAAAAAATTCTTTTAAAAATGTTGACACCCTGTATATTGAAAGCGAAGCATTACTGGAATTATACAATGAACGGTTAGACGTAAAAACATGAAACAGAAACCATTTTCACCGATACTTTTTTTAAATAAAAAACATTACGATTGCCCGATAGAGGGCGCAGGGGGTCACATCAATTTTCAAATAGCATGGGGGGACAAATCACACATTGTTTTCAAGAAAGAATTCAATTATCGTTTCAACCATTTTTTTCTCTAATAAGTATTTTCACAATTTCGATTTCTTAACTTTTCAAAATTTTCAAGTTGCTGTGCCTCCAGCGCCATTTGTCAAGTAATTGCAATGTATCTTCTTTCGAAAAATAGTATCGGTAATACCATTCAAAATATTTTTGTCCCATTACTCCACATCAAACCGTTCAAATTTTTCGAAATATGGGTACCATTCTGATTTGCAGTAATACTTGATATTTCGAGTGCATTTGGTTGAAAAAAAATAACAAAATAAAAAAAAATTATTGAAAAGAGAATTGAATTACTTTTTCAACTATGCGATTTAACTCCTATGCCATTCGAAATTTTGAAATTGATGAGCCCCCCCGCCCCCTCTATTATGCAACCACAATGTCTTTTATTTCAAAAAGTAGTATTGGTGATACCATTAAAAACGGTTTTTGTTTAATGTTTGTTCGTCAAAGCCTTCAAAAGTTAACAGGGAGGTGGGCTAAAAAAAGCCGCACTGTATACAGTGTATTTTATTATTTGACACAAGTTATTTTTTGCAATCATAAGAATTATATAAATAAAAGTATTTTCATCCAATTCGAGTGTTTGTCTATACGTTATCTGTCGCCTTTACACAATTTTTCCGATAAAATAGATTTTTTCCTAGAAAAATGTTCTATTTTTAGTTTCCTCTCAGTTCCCAGAACTCAAATCGTTTTATTATCTTTCGGCAATTGTTTTCCTCGATAGATTTTTTTTTCGATAATAATGATATAAATCACAGATTATTTCGTAAAAATGTGCGGGTATAGATAATTTAACTGAATGAAAAATGTTCTGAAAACGTATTTAAAGATTCTGTTTTGCAGAAATGAAAGTCAAAGTCAAAGTCAAGAATATAATTTTTTGTAACAGAGCCTGTCAAAAGAAAATAAATAGAAACATAATAAAAACATAATTAGGACACACTACCATTTCGTATTCACTTAAACACATATATTATATGTATATATAAATCTATATTGTATGAAAAAACAAACAAGAAAAATAAATTTCAGAGAGAAGAAGTTAAAAACTCTTCCACAGAATAAAATGGCTGTTCTACAAGTATTTTTTTGTTGCCCTCCTGAACCTACAATAAGCTTCTGTACTTTTAATTGGTTCTGGCAAGTGGTAGAACACTTTTAAACCATTATAAATAAAAAAATTCTTAACAAGAGTGGATGATGGTCTTATGTTGTTTTCCTGTCGTGTGTTATAAACATGAACTCTAGTAGGGAATGAACTTCTATATTTATGTATGATACAGACTGTTTCGAAAATAAAAAGAGCTGGAAGGGTCAATATTTTATTTTTAACAAAAAAATAACAACAAAAAATTTATAAATTTTTGAAGGTTTTCGAGGTTTTCCCGGATTTTCCCAGTGGAAAATGCACGGTCGTATGAAAATCAGTTTTGTAGGTTTTATAAATCTCTACAAATATTCCATTGATGTGAAACGATTCCTTGAATAATCTTTTAGATATTTCCGAAAAACCAAAATAGTAATTTTCATCACTATTGCTTATTTAAAATATTCCAGAAAGCGATTTTCTGGGGCGAAAACTGAGGCCATTTGCGTCTTTCATTTTGTGGGGGAAAAACCTCTATTGCTTGGTCTATTAGCCTCAACTATAATTGTAGTGGCATGATTTGAATTAGTGTCAAAATTAGTGTCTCTACAAGACGAGGCTATTCGGTTCAAGGTCTCCAGGGGCTGCTCACAAGGCTGGGTACTATCCCCCCTTCTGTGGTCACTCCTCTTAGACAATCTAGTCAATGTCCTTGAAAGAAGATGAGTAGAGCTCCAAGCATAAGCTGATGACCTTTTCATTTTGACAACGCCAGGAAAGGTAGCTTAAAATGATCCAAACAGCGTTCAATGACGTACACAATTGGGGCCAGAGGGAACATATGTTTCTCAACCCCAGCAAGACAGTAATAATATCATTTACAAGGAATAAGAAACTGAAACACTCAACCCCACTTTCATTCAATGGTGAGGTCATTCCATTTGCAGCGGAAGCGAAATAGCTATATCCTGGATAAAAAGATCACTTGGGCAAGGTTCCCCACAAAGCCAAATTGTCCTATAAATTGTAATACTGTGTTAGAAACAGTCGATATTTTGAGCAAGTCGAGAGCTATTTATTCTGACATCTTAATCTTGAACATGCGTCAGTGCATGATAAATCCAATTAATCTTTTAGTATATGCGAACAAATATTTTGTCAAAAATTCTTATCATTTTATTATTTTCAACAGGTTTATTACTTTTTCTAATTCACATAATACGTGAGCGGAACAATGGTATTTTCGATTGACACGTCAACAGACAGCAATTTTGTTTTGCACAACAAAAATGGAAAACCTGTTTTTATGTGTATCTCAACACTGATAAATATGAGCGAATAGTCAAGGTGCAGACCCAAGTACAAATTGAAGAAAAGTTATACACGGAAAAAAATGGTCCAAGTAAAACGTTTTCCTGACTTTTTTTCGATTGTGGTAAGAAAATTAATACCTACATTTTAAAGAATTACGTTTTGTCTCTAAAAACAAGATTATTCTGAACACATGAACTTGTAGCTATATTGTATACATGCAGCAAATGCTTCGAACATCACATGACTTTGTATAATGTCAGGTCAACATTTTACTAGCCCTGGAAAAGTGTATATTCATATGTATATGTTTGTTGTGTTTCTGAAAAGTATATCATAACAACAGAGACTCGTGTTACAGGCATAATACAACAGTTTATTTGCAGTAGAGCTAGGTGTCCCTACAATAATGAAACTGTTCACCTACTTGTTGATATGCGATAAGTTCGGGATCAATCGGTAGTAACCGTTTGGAGTCTGATTGTTGCCGGCATCATATTAATGCAAGATATGAAGGGTCCAGTGGAAAAACGATGAGGTTCCATTTTTTCCGAAATCGACATTTTAGCGGCATTTGTTAGCTTGTAGTATGAAGTATCAACATACCAAACCTTACAGGGGACAAACAATGACATTCCATAAAAAAGTGCGGTCGAAAGTAGGCAGCACAGTGGAAACGCGCTGGGACACCTACATTAGATTGCGTTTTTCTCAACTGTTTAAAAAGTGGAAACTCAACGTTTTTCCTCTGGACCCTTATGTTTGTAGTAGTGAAATCTTCGTGAGTGTATTATTTATGAATAGTTTTCCAGTAAGTATAGCCTATGTGGTAATTTTCAAATATTTCTAGTGTTATATTGTATAAAAATTGTAAGTATGTGTTAATTATACTTTAAACTGTTCAGAATCATGAGGACTATTATCAAATATATATGGGAGTAAACCATACTTACTTGATAATAATAGCCATTCGATTATTTCATATTTTGATATGATTTAAAGTATATTTTTCTGTGATGCAATTATCTTCCACTTACACTGTACAAATACTCGATACTGACCATAAAGGCTACTCAGAAAAAACGATTCAAATAAGTAAATAATACACCAAAGACAAGAGAACAGGCTACTTTACTGGGTATGGAAAATAATACCAAAGATAGGTCAAAAAGGAAGTAGAGGCTGAAAAATTATAGATTGAGTTTTGGGGTTACTGATCAACGACTGATAATAATGCACCTATACCCATAAGTTAACAATTCATTTGGCATTGGTAAAGTGAACAATAAAGGGTATTGATCTGAAATATATCAAAATAGGTTAGTAGTGGTAAGTGTTCATTTCCAGGAAAACAATTTTTTCAGTGGTAATCAACTTGTTTATTTGTCCCACATAGTATTCAAGTTTTTACTTGTGGATGCTTTTTTTCTCCGTGTATGATAGGGGTTATACTCTCTGTAATTTTGATTAGTACTTACCTGGAAAAGGTAGGTAGTTTTTATTAATGATTGCAAAGGGGTACACAGAAAAAATGGTCCAAGGGAAACGTTTTCCAGACTTCTTTTCTATTGGGATAAAAAAATTAATAGAAGAAAATGAGAATTCTGAACGCATGAACTTGTAGCTATAACATTGTTTACATACAGCAAGTACTCTGAAAATTAGATAATTCACTCTGTATGATGTCAGGTCAACATTTTACTAGCGCTGGAAAAGTGTATTTTTATATTTATCAACTTTGGGTTTCTGAAAAGTATATCATTACAACAGAAACTCGTATTACCGGCATAATACAACAATTTATTTGCAGTAGAACTTGGTGTTTCTACGGAAATGTAACAAGTTCACCTACTTGTTGATTTTCGACCAGTTCGGGATCAATCGGGAGTAACCGCCGCACCTGCTCATCAACGTTTTCGCAAAACTGGCTCACTGAGGAAAAATTTTACTAACCCCAGCTAGAAATCGAATAACCCCAGCAAGAAACTCTAATAGCATATGGGACAAGCGAGTTCTCATCTGTGGTTATAAAGTCGACTTTGCTGATTACAACTCGCTTGGGATTACTAGATTTTGTCGAATAACTTATTTTCTCGAACTTTGCTACCGCAAGTGAGTGCACCTAGTTATGACTTTGATGCATTGTTGCAGTCGTAGGTATCTGACTTTGGTACCACTAGCGATTGCACCTACTTATGACTACAAGGTTGTCTCAGTCGTAGGTATCTGACTTTGCTACCGCTAGTGAATGCATCCACCTAGAACTAATGGGGTACTGTTCCAGCTACTGCTAACGAGTGCATCCACCTAGACTATAAGTAATAGTTTCAATTGTAGATTTGCAAGTTTGCTACCTGCTAGCAATGGTTGCAATATTTTTTGCTCCAGGATGTCCCAAAAATAGATTCATCAATTTCAACCACTTGTATAGATAATAATCTTGTTAGCCATTGGGTAGAAAGGTACCTACTCTCTGAGACCTCATTTATGCACTTGTAGTTGTATGGTTTGCAGTCGAACGGCACGAAACGCTTCTTGCGAAATTTTAATAAATAATACAAAATACTTGTTTCTCTGCTCTGATAGCATACTGCACTAAAGCTTCTCGAACCGTTGCAACTTGCATAAAAAGGTACAAGGCATACCACACGGAAACGCTCAATGTTTTGCCGTGAGACCGCAAACTACACATCCACACCTGCATAAAGAGGGGTTACACACAAAACTAAACTTGATTACCACACAGCGGCGTTATTCCCAATCAGAACTCATAGACTATGAAATATGAATTAGCCGGAAACAAAAGCATACACGTGCACAAACACGAAGCCAAGAACAATAACCTAATCTTTATCTTGTCCAAACGACCACCAGCCAAAGAATGATTCTGATTCTTCGCACTAAACGACCTAAAAATATTTGTTGTGTTCATGGAAGGGGTAATTTCCATTGAAATATCAGCAAAACATCGAATAATCATAGCAAGGCATAGAATAATGGTAAGCGGGTTCATCCAGTAATATTTTAGTGGCTGGTTGACAACTGTATTACAGTAAGTGGATGAAAATCTATGCGATTTTCAACTTATAGTAAGCAGAAACCTTACAGCCACAGGCATGTAACTCGCTAGTGATTATTCAGTTATAAGATTAAAATGTTCTAATAAAAAAACTTTCTGTCCCAGACCGACTGCCTAAGAGCGACAGCAGTATACTTTTCTGTGGCAGAAAAATCACCTCCAGCAAAATCGTTTTCGCTGCCGAAGGATTTCAATGTGCTGGTACTTTGTCATAGTAATAGTATTTCTTATTATGATAGCAAGAAATATCTTAGCAAAAACTTTAATAGCACGATTTTCCTCAGTGCTCCATTCCAATTCCAGCATTTGAGTTAGTAGTTGTATGTGTTACATCGTGTGCCGAAATTATACTATTTTAACTGTTGTGAGTTGTGTGAATAGTGTTAGTTTGATTTATATATTTTACTTGTTGGTATGTAGAATTTGGATTTTGACCTAACATTTCTAGAGTATTGACATTTTATGTATAATAGAATCAGGAGAATTTTCCAAAAGGTAAGACAATAATAAATTACTCAAAAGTGAGTCATTTATTTATAAGGCCAAGTAAATCAAAATAACTACAATAATCTAAATTTATTGCTGCAGTAGAATACAGTATAGTAGCAACTAATATATTTTTTGTACATTTAAGTAAATGAGTTATTAGAGAGCAAATCATTCTTTATAAATGGTAAATTTACTTGTCACTATCTGTTATCAAACTGAGCACCTACTGCAAATAGAACGTAGATTGAGGCTACAAAAATGAAAAGTTTGCTTCTGAAAAATAGTTCAATATCGGTAGGTTACATTATGTTTCTCAAATTACATCAGTAACCGCAAGTGATCAAATCCAGGAATCTAATATTTCATGTGGCTAATAAAGCGTGTACTTGTCCATACAGTGTAGAAATTTTCATTTGGAGGTATGCAAATTTTACTTTTGCTACTATTAATTTTTTTTCGTGTTTTTTCGTGTTTTCGTGTATGATTATGTAGGGGTTTTACCAACAATAAAACTCCGACATTATTTTCATTTTTCAAAGAAAATAATCTTTTACATTCCTAATTATTTTATATTCATTTCTTTACTTTTTAAATTCAATGGTCGTTTGTCCGACTATTAATGTTTATGATGGGGAAATAACTGGGAATGACATAGTTAAATTTCTGGTAATCGGATTACCTCCGATACGAAACTGCCAACAAGAAATAACTTTATCACCCTTCCGTAAGCCGGACGGACACTGGAAATTTGCAATGACTGGGTTTTCCCTTATTTCTGGCCGGCAATGAAAGGACGGAGTTTGAATGATGAGAAAAAATATTCAGTTGTTCTTGAGTTCTCAATCCGGCATGTTCTCCGTTTTCCGATCACCTCGACTAGCCTTTATCTGGTCGAGCTCGATAGTTATTATTTAGCAATTTAATTTTTAAGTGTTTATGTAACAAGTGTAAATATATCGTTATAGTTCCTTATTAGCTGCTGTGTTCGTCATTTCATTACAAAAACTCACCCGTCACCCCTAACCTCCGACAATTATTTAGCTTGTACATTTACTTGAAGAAGGCGAAGAAGCTACTGTATTAGCGAAACATGTCGTAATTAAATAAAGTTTGTGAAGTACGAATCGTTTTCGGTGTAGTTTGTACAATTACTAAGGATCTTCATCAAGTAACGGCCGAGTTAATCAGAAATGTAAAAACCTATGGCGAATTTTTGCAGCAGTTTTAAGTCGTCATAAGTTTTTAGTCAAAAGTAATAAGTCACATTATGTGTATAAACAGACCTACTGATAATTGACTCAACTTTCTCATGACTTATTACTTGTGACTAAAAACTTATGACATGACATAAACGTATTGTCAGATGTTTTAAGAAAAGTGTATACTGAACTTATGACTAAAAACTTACGACTTAAAACTGCTGCATAAATCCACCATTAGAGAAACTAATAGTTTTCGATAAGACTATTTTTCAGTGGGATAAGTGATTTCACGTCAGTCACGCAATAAACTCAAAATTTGAAAAGGCGATTAATTCAAAGAAAAACACTTACTACAACTCAGGTGATCAGCCGTGGTCAGAACGTCGTACTTCGGGTATTTTTCCTTTTTCATTATGCGATACTGCGCGTAAATGTACACTATAAACAAAACCGCTAAAATGTAAAATACAATGGAACCGTTAAGCGACATAGTCACTCCATACTTTGTTATTTGTTACTAAACGATCGAATCGCTTGGGAAGATGTTTACGCAGAGCGACATTTATATATTAGGTATCTCATCATTTATTTCTTGTTTACTATCTGCTTAGGTTCGAAAGACAAAGCCAACTTTTGGCCACGACCGAGACAACATCCAATTATATTGTTTATTTATCGGCGTAGGGTCTAAATTTATTTCATTTTCTATTTGAGCAGTGGCGTAGGTGATCGATTTTTTTCCATTGGTGTCCAGAAAATTCAGTAATCATTCCGATATGTCCGATAGTTATGAAAGGAGAACATTGACAAGAGCATCCCCAAGGCTTCCTCAAACCAACATGCATAAATGATTCAGAAACTTAGACCCAAAGCTTTGAAAGTGCCGGTGCAGAATCCTGTATCAGTCCCCAATCGGTGCGCCAGTGGCCTGATTTCTTCAAATGTCAATAGCCTTGACAAGTTCAAATACAGATATCTTTCCTTCTTCACACAATTACAAAATATGCGATAATGGGTATATTAATTGACGACCAAAGTTGAGCTAAGCTATGACTGAGTAAGTACTAAAAACAAAACAAAAAGTTAGTGAAATGGATAGGAAAAACTGTACCAAATGTTATACAGGTCAAACAAGAGGACACAAGAAGAAAAGAATATTTGAACACGAGAGAGGTAGCAAATGAGTTAACGTTCTCAACCCCTTTGCCATAGTTAAGCAAGCTATGAAAAATGACCGAAAATACGATTTTTCAACCATATTGTTTAAGATATACAACCATATTTACCTAAATGACGTTTAAGTATAATGATACAAATATGTAAATATATCAGTATCAAAACCAGAAAAGACATAGATGGATAGAATACTGCCCTTTTCAATTTAATCAGTTAAATTCTCGAAGTAGTCCTTTGCTATATTATTGTGTTTTATCAACAAGAAAAAAAAAAGTTTTAAGTATCTCCTTAATCAAATTCCTATCTAAGTGTTTGTTTGTTATTTTTTATAATGAATCTTTTGCATGTATTTTCATTTTAATATCTAAGATGTCTGATGTATTTTGATATTTAAATTTTTTACTTTGGATGAACTTCTTTTCGTGAATGCCTTGTATGTCATTCGCCTTTTTTTTAAATTGTCTGAATGCATCGTGACAAATACCATCTACTTTTACTACGTTTACATCAACTTGTCCGTCTATTTGTTTGATTGATTGTTTGTTTCATTGATTGATTGTTTGTTTGTTTGTTTGTTTGTTTTTTTGTTTCTTTGTTTGTTCGTTTGTTTGTTCGTTTGTATGTTTGTTTGTCTGTTGGTATGTTTGTTTGTCTGTTTGTTTGCTTGTTCGTTTGTTTTTGTTTGTTTGTCTGCTGTGGTGGAATTTTAATTTTAAACTAACTTCCCGATGAGATCGAGACTTGATATTTTAAACGTAGCTCAGAACTGGATTGCATAACACGTTGAAAATTTCAATAATAATGATACTAATATTAATGTTTACGCCATTAGCTAGAGCCTTGCAATTTTAAAAGTAGCTCAGAAATGGGTGGCATTGTGCGGTATTATTGCATAACGTAGAAATAGTTCAGTAATAATTATTATAATAATGGTAATGTTTATCCCATGAGCTAGAGACTGCAAATTTTATACATAGCTAAGTACTGGATGACAATGCAGTATTATTGCACAATTTGTTGAAATAACTCAATGATAATAATAGTTATAATAACGTTTATCCGATGAGATGGATACTTGAGATTTGGAACAAGTATACTTCAGAATATGTTTATAATAATAATAATGATCATTATGTATATCCGCTGAGCTACAGACTTGAAATTTCGACCATAGCTCTGAACTGGATGACAATGCAATACTATCGCCTAATATGTCAGAATAATTAAATAATAAGAATGCTTATCTATTCGGTACAAATTTTGCAATCGATTTTAAACCAAATTTAAATATATCTAAGAACTAAATGACAATGCAATATCATTGCAAAACATGTTGATAATGACAAAAATAATGTTTGTCTGTTCGATACACATTTTACAATCGATTTCAATCCAACTTCAAACTTAGCTCAGAACTAGATGACAATGCGATGTCATTGCATGATATGTTAATAATGATAACATAATAATAATAATGTTTGTCTGTGTTTTGCAATCGATTTAAAACTAACTTCCCAGTTAGGTAACGAACTTAACACAAGCTTAAAAGCAGCAAATAATCATTTAATATAAATACAGTTCTGAAAAATTGTGATTGTGAATTATAAATAGCTACAAAACTTGTGAGATTTGAAAGGAAAATCCTGGGTCACTAACAAATTTATTGCACTGCAAAATGAACTGTTTTGTGAATTTTCTCAACGACAGCTATTCCTTTTATACTCCTTACTGTTCCATGCGCCCCACGTTTTCGCTTGAAATCTCTCAATTATTTTCATAACTATTAAAAATTCCTAATCACAAATTTTCAGAACAATCTGTATGGGGTTAGGAATCTGTATGAGATTATAAATCAGTACTGGGTTATAAATCTGTGTGGGCAGAGGATACATTGTTTCATCCTTTTTAGTCTGTTTTGAAAAGTAGCATATTGAAGAGAATATTTTTAATATATAATTTTATAAAATGAAATACTGTTGTTACAAAGGCCCGAGGATGGATTTTTATTGAATTCGAAACGGTGGCTTGTTGAACAATATTTTTTATCTAGCATTCATATTTTAGTTTTAGTTTAGAACTAACTGAAGTTTCTACTGTTCCTAATTCTAACAATATTTTTTTGTTTTTACGAAACTCCCAGGTTTTCGGAGAAAACCCCTCAAAAGCAGAGCTTGTGCGAGCAAGGGAGATCCAGGACCTACAGTTTAAATAAAAGTGGAATCCGAACCACTTCAGCTCAGTGACACACGACCGGGGATCGAACCCGGACCGTCTGGGTGGAAGCCAAACGCTCTAACACCTTGACCACTTCGCAATTCGCTATACAAAGCCACATAACATTTAACATATTTATTGCCAATTATTGTTCACTTACAAAGTTAAAAACAAGATGTCCATTTATGATACAATATTTTTTTGGTGAATTGATCAGAAAAATCGCACATAACTTTTTAAAAAAATTACCGGTTGACCTAAGCTTAGGGAGGGGTCATGAACGCCTATGACCCCCCTGGATCCGCCATTGGACACACTGCATGTGGCTTTTGTTTACCGTCGACGTTCTAGTTGGCTTTGTTAATAAAAAAAAATTAAAAAATATTGTTTATTATCCTGAAACATGAATAGTTTTGCAAATGTTTGTATACTGTCTATGAATTCACTGAGGTAGTAGGTAACTGGGTTTTTAATTTTTTTTTGTACCTGTAATATGGTATTTACCAGTTGACTCATGACAAAACCACGTTTTTCTCCATTTTTATTCAGCTGCCATTGTTGCTTGAACATGAACTAACCTATTAGTTGCGGTTGATTGTGAAAATTGACATTCAGAAGGTCAGCTTGCGTATCACCGTAATAGATTTAGCACCTTTTCGTTTTTTGTTGCAAATGAGGAAGCAAAATGCAACCTTGATCGATAAAAATCATTGAATACCTACTAGACTGGTGTCCGCCTTATGTGGCAATACTATTTCCTATTTGAATCGTTGTTTATGGGTGAACAGGTTCGTTTTTATTTCTGCTTGTAATTACAAGCAATCGCTGGAATTGATGTCAATATTATATGGTGATTAATTCGGAAAAATTCCAGTTGAGATTGGTTGACTAACAGAATTAAATTTCCGATTAGCAAATAACTGATGAAGAAAAATATAGGTAAGATTGAGTTATTTGAAATGCAATGCTGATATAAATATAAACTTTCTAAATTCTTACTTGCGCTTGAATGTTATGAGTTGATCGCGTATCTATTTCGAAACTGTGTGCATTAAATTCCGTGGTGGGGTCTGCCCCCTCTCTGGGGTACCAGTTTTCCAGGTCTTACCAAAAGATAATCAGAAATTATTTGAGAAAATCATGTTTCCGGAAATAATACAATCAGCCAATGTGATTTATCTGACAAGTCTTGGAGTAATCAGCTCAGAACTGTGTGTTATGTATGCCCTTTAATGTACAATGTTTTTCCAATAAATTACTTGATATGGAGTTAATCTAGATCAACACTCTCCGGATATTTTATGTACAAGTGAAAGCTGCACAGAGAAAAAAGCACTAACCATTAGTGAAACTTGGGGTGATTCTGCAACTTGTATTGAAAATATTTCATCCACAATTGATCCTATTAGCTATTCTATAATCATTCCTGTATTTCTGATCACACTTTTAGACTTGCAACTTTTCATTATATGAATCGGTTTATGATAACCGTGAAACACTCATTAGATGTTTTAGTGAAAATAATATTGAAACGTAGTAGTATTTTGCTATTTGAAACTAATTGGTCTTTACCATCCTCTACTGTATGATAAAGTTTGTGTGTATTCCATAAGTTTGAACATTTTCATAATATGATTTCCTCATTATTTTGATCTTTCATTCCGGAAAAAGAGGCATTTCTAATGAGTTGAGAGAAATTATCAGGAAGATAACTGAGATATCTGAGTTGAATGAAATATATGGTAATGCTTTAAATCATCAGAAGTATCAAGAGCTCAAAATAACGTATCATGCTAAACTGAAACATGCCGAAAACTTATAATGACCATAGAATCTCTTCAGCGGACTTCAACGCAGGCAGTGGTTTACCATTTCTTCAAAATTCTGATAATGGAGGCACTTCTGATAACGTGACCATTAGCAACTCTTCCAGTGATTACTTCTCAACTGTGACTAGTAGCATATCCAAACCTGAATCTGATAATATGAAACGACAAAATTTGAGATTTAAGAGGTTATTAAAGAAGTTTGCAAGAAAAAATCTTCTGGTATTGAGGAAATTCCTGGTTATTTCATTGAAAAGGTAGCAAATTTTATTTCTGAGCCATTGAGTGATATTGTGAGTACTACGTTCATTGAGGGGAGTTTTTCTGACATCTTGAAGTTATCAAAAAAAATTTACCCATTTACAAAAACAGAGGTTCTGGTACAGATTGTTCCTCTTATATACCAATATCACTACTTAATCAGTTTTCTAAGATTATTTAACATAGTTTTTATTGAAGATTATACAGGGTGTTTCTTAAGTACGTGTAGAAACTTCAAGAGCATGTTGCTGACGTCGAAATAAGAAAAAAAGTTCCCATAAACACATGTCCGCAAGTTACTCGTTTCTAAGATACAGAGTGTCAAAGTTTAATTATTATATTTATTTTTTGTGAATAACTTTCGAAATATTTGTGATATTCGAGTAAAGCTTGGTATCTGGGAAGATTTTTCAATGACAAAATCAAACTTTCAATTTCAATTGTTAAAAAACTAATTTCTAATTGAATTTATTTTGAATTAAAAAATCTTGTCATTCAAAATCACTTGCATCGATTATTTCAAATCTCAATAACTCGAAAACGGTTGCTCGCAGTGACCTCCATCAAGAATATATTTTTTACACAAACTAAATAATAAATATTCCCAGATACAAAACTTTACCCAAATATCAAAATTATTTTGAAATTATAAAAAAAAAATAAAAATAAGAATTCAACTTTGACACTCTGTATCTCAGAAACGAATAACTTGTGAACATATGTTTATATGAACTTTTCTTCTTATTTTGATGTCAGCAATACGCTCCTTAAGAAACACCCTGTATAGTTATTTTGAAACTTTCAGATTATTTTCTTCCAGTCAGAATTGTTATAGAAAAAATGAATCCAATATTGCTACAATTGATGAACTCATTAAAAACGGACTGGAAATGTTAGACAAAAAAGAGCAAATCTTAGGAATACTTTTTGACCATTTGATCTTGTTGACTATGCGGTGATGTCGCACAAACTACAAATCTATGGCATTCGAGGTTCTGCACTGAATCAGCTTAGGTCTTACCTATCTGGTCAGTGTAAATGGGACAAGTTCGAGTCAAAGAAGTTTATCAATTGGAATTCAAGGCTCTATTTTGGGACCACTTTCATTTTTAAATTTCATTATTGATCTAACTAAATTCTGTACGAAAGCCTCTATTACCGTGGTTTTTGCTGATAATATTAATATTTTGGTATCTGCTGATCCGTCAGAAGTAGTAAATAGAGTTCAAGAAGTTACCGCTCAAATTTCTGAATAGTGTTCTCTAAATGGCTTGTTGCGAAATACTGCCAAAACTCAAATGATCAACTTTCTTACTTAAAGTAGAACAATTTATCAAAGCTATTTGGTTAAAATAAATAATGAGACAATACATCAAGTGAATTGTACTAAATTTTTGGTCAAAAATGCTATATTGCTGAATAGAGAATTGAAAACCCTTTCAAACGCGGTATCACCATCAGCTATCACTTTTTATTTGAATTTTTCATAGAGGTAGCTTTTACCAGTAGGGGGTTGAATTGCCTCTACGAGGTTGATTTTATTAAGAAAATGTAGTTTCATATATAAAAATTCAGGATTCTTCATTTGCATTCATACTTATGTAGAAGATTAATTTATCCGTTACTTTAGGACCTCAGTGTATAATAAAATACATGTCAAAAATATAAGAGATACAAAAAAAAATTTTCACACGCCAAACATATAAACAGGTTACCACAGTAGAATTCGTAGTTCGAACAATAACAGCCGTATGCATAGTCAATCGCCAGCGACTCGCCAGAGTTTCGCCGTTCGCTACACAAGGATTATAATGCACAGTCGAGCTCCAAAAAAGTGACAACTACGCGGTAAGTCACATTTTGGCGAAACGCTGGCGATGAACCACTTTTTTGGAGCTCGACTGTGCATTACAGTTCTTGTGTAGCGAGCAGCGAAACTCCGGCGAGTCGCTGGAATTGACTATGCATACGGCTGTAAGCGTTTTCTACAAAAATATCTTTAACATAACTCCTGGACTTTTGGTGATCTATAACATTTTTTTTTAGAAGAGTAGCGATTTTTTTTAATATTGATATAATTTATAATCCCCAGGTAAAATTGAAAACTTCGTAAGATAAAACATTCAATAATTGATACAATTTGACAATATAATAACTGCCGTAGAAAAAAATTTGTATGATTAATTTCCGTAAAGAGCTTTTTTGTACACGCGTGTTTACAAAAAACCCTACTTCACGAACTGGTGATGTGATTTGATAATGATATTGGTAGTGCGTATTGTAGTTTTTATTTTCTGTTACCTCATTTTGATTATCGCTAAAGCAAATAAGTGATAGGTTATGATTTCACAGTTTATAATGGAGTGAAGAGTGTGAACAAGATAAAATACAATCAGTTTATTGATCGATTAAAGTATGTATTAAATGGAACGGTAATATCCAGAAAAATATAACCTCAAAAGCGTATAAAAGATGTCACAATTGTCACTGTTATGGTCATGAACAAATTCATTTGATAGCCGTATTTTCATTACAAAGTTGACCCTGTCATCTTGAAAATGTAAAAACAATCTGAATCCATTTTCAAGCTTTCTGAAAACTGTTTCTCGAATTACTTCCATTACTTCCTAGCGATAAGATAAACTTTACAAGACAATGTGAAAGCTCAACAGGTCATGCATGATAAGTCATTCCGATTTCATGTGAAGGTTAAATATTTGATTGATATGGTATATTCCTATAGATATTTCCTCAATTGAGAATAAAAAGTAATAATTACAAGAATATATTAGACGGCTATGTTTTCTCAACTTTTGTTTGTCAAATGATCGAAGTAAAATAGTATTCTACTCGGATGAAATATTTTTACCACGTGGAAATACTACTTCTTTGGCTGATGTCTTCATTGGTATGGATACTCTTGACAATCACGCTGGCAACTGTGAGATCGTCTTTTCTAAAGGAAAGTCGTGCTAGTGTTTTGTTCTTCTTGAATTCTACCAAGTTGGATTCCCATTCTAGAACTTTTGCTAAGTCGTTAACTAAATTCTTTAGAATGGATCCCTGCAGAACACCAGCATTTACTTTTCTACATTAACCACTGCAGTGTTCAGCAAACTCAACGAAATGTATCGATAATTTTTGTGTCGAAACAATCCATCCCTATTATAATGTGTGTGGCCATAGTAGACATTCATCTTTCAGATCACTACTCACAAGTTTTGAAAATTACTTTGGATCTGCAGTACAGAGTTGCCCCAAATTTTTACATGTTATTTTGAAATATCGTTCCCAAAAAGAAAAATTACCTTAGAGCGATCAAAAAATATTTCTTCACACAAAATAATGATGTTACGTGAAAAAAGGGAGTTAAAAAATAAAGTCTCACTGTTTAATGTTAGCTAGCAATGACAATATAATATGTAATGAAGAATATGTCTGAAAGTTAATAAAGAATACAGAGAGAAACTATGCAATCTCTGAATAGAAAATATTATGATGATTTGATTTCAAACCAATGCAACAAATCTAAAACCACCTGGGCCATAATTGAGGTGTTACAAAAAAAATTAAACTAAAAAAAATCAATTACTGATAACGATATGGATTCTGTGAGAAACACAGCTATTGATTCCTACAACAAAGTTATTACTTGGTCGAGAAAAATCAATTTGAATTTAGATGAAACTAAAACTAATGTATTAAATTTCAAGATGATTATCCAGTTCTTAATCTAGAGACTTCATTCACATACCATTCGGAGCAGTGAATGTTGTCAAAAATTAAACTGCAATCAACAATGATTGATTTGGAATTCTCTATTTTTCAAGGGAGAAATATAGTATGCCTTTGATATTGTTTCGAAGTAGATGGCTACAAGGGAAAAAATGGTCCAAGTAAATCGTTTTCCTGACTTTTTTTCGATTGTGATAAAAAAATTAATACCTTTGGTTGAAAAAAATCATTTTTTCTCCGATTGGCAGCAAATATTAATTTTGCTGACACATATCAATCAGCAAAGCATTACTTTTCCTGCCTAGGCAGCAAAGTGGATACTTTGCAGCCTAGGCAGCAAAGTGATTACTTTGCTGCCGCAACTTCAAGTATCTTCCTGTATCTACGCCATTTTTAACATTCATAGTTGCCTTCAACATGGAATATACAGACCAAAGGGTCATTGTTTGAGATAATCCAGCAAAATAAGCAAGTAAAATACATTCTCCGAAAAAGTCTTCGCATTTTTCTCCATGCAATAATCCATAAATCGTTTATAACTTCCTTCATATTTCATCCGAGACTTCGACAACAAATTCAACTCTATATTTTTTGCCACCTCTCTTATTTCTGGAGGAGTAAGTACTTCCAGGTCGGTATCACTGTCCATTATATAATAATTTCGCTACGCTCGGCTATGAATTCAGCCTCGGCAGTCAATCTACTACTTTGCTGCCTAGTTAAACAAATAACTATTGTCTCTAGAAAAATGATAATTCTGAACGCATGAACTTGTAGCTATAATATTGTTTACATACAGCAAGTAGTTCGAACATTAGATAATTCACTTTGTATAATGTAATGTCAACATTTTACTAGCGCTGGAAAAGTGTATTTTCATATTTATCAACTTTGGGTTTCTAATAAGTATGTCATTACAACAGAAACTCGTGTTATAGGCACAATACAACATTGTTTTTGAAGTAGAACCTGGTGTTCCTACGGAAATGTAACGTGTTCACCCAATTGTTGATGAGAGTAACTGCCGCACCGGTTAGGGGGTGTTCATCAACGTTTTCGCAAACCTGGCGTCATTCCAATTCCAGCATTTGAGTTAGTAGTTGTATGTGGACGTGTTACTACTGTTGTGAGTTGTGTGAATAGTGATAGTATTGGTACGTAGAATGTAGAATGTAGATTTCGACCTAACTTCTCTAGAGTATTGACATTTTATGTTTAATAGGATCAGTAGAATTTTCCAAAAGACTGAACAACAGTTTTGTTTCAATAAAAATAATAATAATTTACATATTTTTATTTCCTTTCTTTTTCAATTTTCAGAACGTTGTAATTCTACTTCATGTTATGCATAATAACATGGGTTTGTTATAATCATAATGGGAAAAGGCCTGCTTGTTCATTCATTGATACCGAATTCAAACAGATTCAACAAAGTTTCGAAATTCCTAATTGTGGAACAAGTTGTACTGGGTGATCCAGTACATGTGGCCAGAGGCGATGATTTATTTAAAAGAGCCCTCAAAATGTTGTATACCATATCAACAATAAATAGTTCACGAAAAAATACTCTTATAAAAACTGCAATTTCTATCTCCAAATACAGTTTCTCAGAATTTAAACTGAATCATTGCATCCTTGGTGCAACCGAACCATTTATCTCATTGTGAATTTAGGAATGAATTAAATGTAAGTATTGAAAATAAGGCTTTATAAAATACAATTTATCCTTCTTCAAAGAACTAACAACTGTAATCGGAGGGCAAGTGAACATTTTAATTGAGTTTGGTGGATCCTGATTCCGAAGATAGAATAAACACTGAAAAATAAGTCAATAATAAAATACCCAAAAGTGAGCCATTTGATAAGTCCAAGTGAACCAAAATAACCATAATAATATAAAAGTAGAATATTGTATTGTAGCAACTAATTCGAGTATATATCTCTTGTAGATTTAAGTATATGAGTTATTTGAGAGTAACTCATTCTTTATCAATGGTAAATTTACTTGTCACTATAGTAGTTATCAAACTGAGCACCTACTGCAATTAGAACGTAGATTGAGGCTAATGAAATGAAAAGTTCGCTTCTAATGGAGAGTTTAATATCGGTAGGTTGAATTACATCAATAACAGCAAGTGATCAAATTCAGGAATCTAATTTTTCTTATGGCTAATAAAGCATGTTCCATATAGGTGGTATGCACATTTTTACTTGGTAGTATGCAAATTTTACATGCTACTATTAATTTTGCTTCCGTGTAGAGAGGGATATATTATAGTTTCAAAGAAGTTGATGGACAAATATCTAGAAGTCGCTTTCCAATCTCTAATTATTGGGAGAACAAGGTAATCCTTAAGACATTAAACAAACATCAACATACCTTCTTTTCTACTCTGACATTTCTCGTATCCCTTGCAACATAGCACGCACCCAATGTATGCCAAACCGGCACCAACACCTGCAGCCAACGCTGCTGCCATTTTATCACTGATTTACCAAAAAAACGAAAAACGCATTCGCTACAGAATATTGCGGTTGCGGAGAATGGTTACACCCGGCAATATATTTTCGATTTATAGTGCTCTAATGAACTGTGAGGCGCTTATCTTATCGAATTCTGTGGTAAACAATATCCACTCGTTGAAAATATATTCGAAAATGACGATTTCGAGTGGATTTGATTAAGTCAAGTCTCTCTCTACTTTGAGGAAAGTGTGATGCCAGACTGGTGAGATTATTTGTCTTTAATTAGTTTCGTTAGGTATTTGTTAACGTGACAAATATGGCATTTTTTATGATGCAATTCCCCAGAAGTTAATGGCTCTCGGTAATGCACCGTATGATTCATGTTTCCACGTTCAGAGGGGATTCCGCAAGTTTTGGTGTTAGAGGAAACGATGTGATAGTGAAAAAAAATCTTATTTCGGAAATTAGTTTATTTCAAATCCAATCAGCGACAAAATTAATTACTGAAAACCATTGACATTGACTGCTTCTATCGCCCACGTTCAACAAACTTGAAAATTTATTTATCAGAAATCAACTCATTTCTCGTCACAAGCAGAGGCAGATATAAAAATGCTCATGGGTGACGTAGATATCAAAGATTTTTTCAAATGGCATTGGGGGTCGAGTAATCCCTCATTTGAATTTTCTTTCATTTCTCTAAATAGAGATGAATAATGTTAGAGCTCTGCTATGAGGATTCTTTCGAATCCTAACGAGTTCTAGTAAATTTATCAAATCTTTTAAGGTACCCGTCTACAAAAGTTTACTACTAGTCTCAGACTAATACTCATGCGATTTTTCAATGATTCAGACAATCCCATTGACAGAACAAATTTGAACGAACTGGGAATTTGAATAATATCAAAAAAAGTGGTCGACCATCTGTCTCGCAAAACAAGCAAATGGATATCTTGGTGGATTTTCAATATGAGAAAACCCTCAAAAATCCGCAACTGAACTATAGGGATCAAAATGATATGCTATAAATTAAAGATGCTACACGGACTTTCTGAAGACAATCCAGATCGTCGAATTCAGTATGACCTGATAAATGAGAAACTCCATCAAAATAGGTTTCATGAGAGGAATGTTTGTTTCCTGAATGGACATACATGTCAAAGACATAATCAACGTTACCACTGAAAATCCTCATTAGTTCTGGCAAACACTATCTCAGTACATCCAGAAAGTTATTGTTTGGACTGGCATAATGGACAACCGTATGGTTGGTATATATTCCTTGACAAAAAATTTTAACGGAGTTCGATATTTGAGGATGCTACAAGAATCCATTATTCCGGAGGCTGGAAATATTATTTGAGGACAGTAGCAGACTTTTTGAATGAACATTTTCCGGAAAGATGGATCGGTAGGAGGGATCCTATTGAGTGGCCATCTCGCTCGCCTGATTTGACTCCTTCAGATTTTTTCTTGTGGGGATATCTCAAATCCCAAGTCTACAGAACTGCCCAGGAGCGATCATTGAATTAGAGGAAGGCATAAGAGACTTATACAGGAATGTTGAAATGAATGAAGCTAATTTCAGAATCGTCTCTTCGTGCCAGAAAGTCAAATGGCGAACATTTAATCTGATTTTTCCTCAATTATTCACATACTTATGTGAAATAAACATTTTTCTTTATTCTGGATAATTTTGCTAAGATTTAATAAAACACGGTATCACTTGCCAGAAAAATCTATTCAATGATAGCAAAAATAGATTTGATTATTTTACTAGAGCCATAGAGCCCATTAATAGTCGTATAATTCAAAAGGATCCTTATTTTCAAATGTGGTATAACAGACCATTATTTGACACTTTTATCTATTAAATTCAAAATCAAATTGAAAACAAATCTGTATGAATCAAACAGACCAAATGAAATTAGTGTATTAAAGTATAAGTGGACAAAAAGGTGTTTCAAACGAATACTTTTCGCTATTTTTTTATTGGTGCAAATCGAAATAAATACTGGTATTAATACTACAGAAAATGTTAATATGTACTGATAATGTAAAATGGTTGAATTCGTGATATGACATCAGTATACCTTTCGTTGTCATGGAAATGAGAAAAACAGAAATAAATTTGTAACTTGTCATCAAAGATCAATTTTTGTCACTGTGGTGCCTAAAATAGTTATTTGTTTTACTAGGCATAAAAGCACAAGATTTAATGCCGCGGCTGGTGTTTCATAGCCGAGCGTAGCGAGGCTATGAAACCAGCCAAGGCATTAAATCTGCTTTTCTGCCGTGTGAAACATATAATTTTTTCTTCAAATTTGTTCCAATTCCACGCAAAATCGACTTTTTCATATTTAAATTGCGTTTCATTATGGCCCTGCGTTACTATGTTTACCGCTGATGACGTTTGTTGAATATGTTTGTTTACTGTTTACTTTGTCATTGTCAATTTTGAAAAGTTGTCATGTTAGAAATGGATTTACTGCAAAGTGAGGATGAATTGATGCAATTAACACCACCTGAGATAAGAGACCAGGCGCGAGATGTGGAATTTAACCTTTTACCAGAAAAATCAAGGACTGTATATGAACTCACATACAGCAGATTCATCTTCAAAGAAATTGAACGAACTTTTTCTGTCTAGGCAGTAAAAGTGGACTTTTTCTGCCTAGGCATTAAAAGTACAACTTCTAAGCCTGCCAAGTGTCATTAAAAGGCCGCTTTTAATGTCATTTGGAGAAAAATTAATTATATTATCGATTCTTTGAATGGTAAAGCAGAATCGCGGTTAATATGGCAAAAATCTAATGAATAATGAATGAATAAGTTGTTTATTTGACGTTACAAGTTACTGCTGTCAGATCAATAATCAAAGAGTTGTCATTTAGACTTCTCTTTTCTCGAGATGTTGATGTTCCCATGGTAACTAAAAAACGCTCGTTTTTGAAAGTTCTATTCAAACACGTTGAGGCGTGCTTTAAATAGGTACAATTAGAGTACCTGTATGCAATTTGACATTTGATCGTATATTAGAGTCGGGACACTATTTGACAGGACATCGAAAAAACGCATTTTAGGTTATATCTCAAAAATTATGATAAAACCAAACGTTTTTTAAATGGCGAATTCTATCAGTCAAACAAGAACAAAAAATAAATCTATACCGTTGATGTGACAACGGTCGAACGATAGTATTGACAGTACAAATATATTTCCCTCTCTGTCAGCGTTTCGTAAAAAGAATGAGAAAAATCTATAAAATCTTATTGATCAAAACACGTAAGCAGAATATCTGCACTGGGGGATTTTACAACAAAGTCATTATTACATGAGACTTGAAGAATTTGACTTTAGGTGATTTCGATCGTAGAACATTAAAACCAATAATTTTTCACTTTCAAACTAGTAATGATAGATATGTTCCAACGGCGATGATAGTATCATTTATTTATCCTACCCTACGGTTTTGGGAAGACATCATTTGTAAATGGATGTATTGCTGTCAACCTTAGCCAAGATCATTTTCATATGCGCAATGGGAAAATGAATATGGCACTCCTACCTGCA
This sequence comes from Chrysolina oricalcia, assembly GCA_944452925.2. Classification (NCBI taxonomy): domain Eukaryota; kingdom Metazoa; phylum Arthropoda; class Insecta; order Coleoptera; family Chrysomelidae; genus Chrysolina; species Chrysolina oricalcia. The sequence goes on from OX101822.2 coordinate 16,671,342, forward strand.
TTCTGTCTGATTTGCCATATCAAACTGACGACCATTATCACTGTATGCAAAAACAAATCAAATTTATTTGAATTTTTTTTCAATAACTATTCGTCGTTTTCATAAATTTCATTTATTTTCCTTGTAACCCTCCAAATTTTTGAAAATGCAAATTCTAAGTTTGTATTCAAAATTACTAGAAGATATCAGTTTTCGCTGATTCGTTTACGGTGTGATTAATGTTCAACAAATGATTGATCAATAGATTATTCAAATTAAGTGACTATTAAACCAAATAAGACATGAGTTGACTTGCGTAGTTCAGATGGGAGGGTGCCAGGTTGCACAAGCCAGAACCGTAGAGAAAGATAAACTATGAATTGATATCTAGCTTGTGAGGGAAGGCAGAATAACTATGCAGAAATGATAACAAATAACAACTTCATTTACTTTTCAAAAAAATTACAATTGATCATTTTGAGTCACGTGACTTTGACAGAGTGGCCATTTTGTCGGTAGGGCACACAAGGACGGGTCTGCCATTGAGTTTTCATTGTTATCTGCAAGTTTGTCCTTTTAATTCGAGTTTTTAGTGCGTGTAGTCCATATTTTATCAACTTCAACTACAATATGGCTAGGAGTGAATACTACTTATCTCTCAAAGCAGACGTGAAATCGCGTTACAACTCCAAACTTCAAATTAGAGACAATGTTGATCCCTATTCTCTTGGTGCAAGTGAACTGACCAGCAATTCCAGTTTGTCTGGTTCTCCTACAAAGTTGAAAAAATACATTTAGTTCAACACCATATTTAACTAAAAATTCAAACATTTTGGATCATAACTTTTGTTTTTCTAGTGTATTAATATTCTTTACCTACCTGATACAAAATGATCTGCACAAATTCGTGCATGTTTAAGGAATGTATCGCTCAAATTGCCCCGTTTTGAAGCCCTAACCCATCATTCTCGACGTTCTTTTGATAAGGCGTCCAGCATCTCCTCGGTTTTATATGGCTTTCGGGATTCTAAAATAACGAATTTTATCCTTTTCTGCCCTTTTAGAACACCCCACAACAAAACAAAACGCTGGCATGTTAAATTATTCACACTTTAAAAATCGATCTTTCCTATTGTTTACAATGACGCGAACGGTTTGTATGCCCTACCGGCAATATGGCGGACCTGTATTGACGTCACCTCAAAATGATCAATAGGCTGGAGGCCGAAAAAGATTAGCTGAAGGCTATAAAAATTAAGTAGCTGAATGCTGGAAAATTCAGAACATTCGTTTCTTTTGATTTCAGACCGAAATATTTCCACATAGCTTGATTGGAAGGGTCCATATCTGTGGTGACATTAACTATATTGAATCCAATAGATGAACATATGTTTATATTTTCTAATAAGTGTTTTGCCAAAGATTCCTCCTTCATTATCTCCAGTGTGAAATGATATGATATGAGTTGTTTCCATCCACTTGAAACTCCACCTAACATGACAGCCAAAACATGAGAAGCTATTTCTGTCCCTTTTTCTAATGCTTTCCTTCCAATATTAATGAGAGAAAATTGAATGTGACTTATTTTACGATTCAACTAGGTTTAATAGATAATTTATTTTTAATAAGGTTTCATATAGCCAGAAGTACCACGCGAATCTAATGCTACCTACACAGTCTCAGGTCGCCATCTTTTTCCATTACGGTAAGTTGATCTGAATTGAAGCCAAATTTTCCGTAAACATTCAACTTTGTTTGAAAATTTTCAATTCTGATTTCAACTCGTTCTACCATTTGTTCCAAAAAAATATTTAAACGATTTTCTTCTTGTATGAAAACTCCATACTGGACAAATTTTAACTTCAACTCGTCGTTTTCTTTCAAAACTTTAGAAAGTACATCTTCCTCCATGCACAGAAAGTTTTGAAATGATCTAGTACCAAGTGATTCAGTCTATTCAGTCTGTTCTTGAACCAGGAATGGCATCAGTTTTCAACTTCTCTGCGACATACCACTCAAAGTCTTCTTCATATTCATATATAAAAAAAAAATTATTGTAGTGTACCTGTTTATGAAAAATATTATTTAAACTTTGAATAACCTTCGAGTTTTTCTCGATCGGAGGAAACTCTTCCGCCCAAAAGTTTTACCAATTCAATAGACCGCCATACACACAGTCAAGGTCTGTCGACAAATCCGTGTGATAGTGGGTGAGCACGGACCAGGCACGGCCTAGTCTTAGCACGCAGAGACTTGTCTGAAAGTTAAAATCTACAGGGTTGTTTCTTGGTACCACAAATTACCAGTTTTTTCTATGACGGGTCAAATCAGTAGATTTAAATTATATGTATGTTACAATAATAACAGATGGCTGAAAGCGTGGATACACGTTTTATGGGCAAATAATTTTTTAACTGATTTTATACAAATTTATAAATGTCATCCAGCTTTATGGAAAAATCAAAAAAATCAAAAGGAATATGTCCAAAAATTTAAAGAATTAGGGTTATGAAGTTTTGATTCTATATTTCAAAAAGATATTTCGTAGTGCGGACCGGAATTTTGTCTATAAATAAAAATCAAAATTTACTGGGGTATTTTAGGAAAGAACTAAAAAAGTGAGCTCAAAATCTGTAAAGTCAGGAAGAGACGACATATACGAACACAATTTTGTCACCAACAACTATGCAACTGTCTAGAGAAACGGTAAAGACATGACTAAAAACTTTTGTCAAGACTGAATTCCAAAGTTTTGGAAAAGTCGGCAGTAGGAGATTTGAGCCGGTTCTGGGCCTCCTCCCACCACTATGACGTCATCAGTGACCTTGACCTTGACCTTGACCTTGACCTTGACCTTGACCTTGACCTTGACCTTGACCTTGACCTTGTCCTTGTCCTTGACCTTGACCTTGACCTTGACCTTGACCTTGACCTTGACCTTGACCTTGACCTTGACCTTGACCTTGACCTTGACCTTGACCTTGACCTTGACCTTGACCTTGACCTTGACCTTGACCTTGACCTTGACCTTGACCTTGACCTTGACCTTGACCTTGACCTTGACCTTGACCTTGACCTTGACCTTGACCTTGACCTTGTTCTTGATACATATTGTTGGGAGAGATGTTCAGGGTTTGTATTTGACCTTGAGATTTTTTTTTAATTTTCATACACGGACAACTACTTTTTCCAAGTACGTATATCTCTACCTGCATGTCTCTGCTACTGTGTATGATCCTTATGTGTAGAGTACACATAGAACTATATACCAAAGTATAGAGACGGTACACGTCCGCACACCATGGAGATCCAGCCAGATATGTAACCTGTGGTTCCTCTCTCGTGATGTTTACCAGGCGATGGTAGTGGGGGAAGAGGTCGCGTGACGTCAGTGCTAACCGCACGACGATCCACTGATGTGTGTCAGATACTCGCTCTCGACACGGTGGGTCCGCTGACGTCACACACCCATACAGTGTGGTGATGTAGCGACTACTATTTACTCTCCGTCCTCTATCGATGCGATGCAAACTCGCGCATGGTGGGGTCTTTGCAACACACACGCGGTGCATAAGTCTGTGGTGGGGGTGGTTCACTATCTATTATGAAAGAAGTGGGTATGGTGATATGAAATCAGAAGTTGTATACCTAGCAGTCGAGTAGTTAGCAAGAGAAGAGAAGTTGTTCCGTTCCTGCACTTCATCTTCATGTGTGACTTTCGTGTGTAGTCACTATAAACTGTCTAGTTTGTAAGAGTACATGGGAAAACCATGTGTCTTTTACCGATATTTCCCTTACTTGTGAAACTATTGAAAATTGATTATCAACAAATGTAGGCTTTATTTTACCACTCTTTTAACGTTTCGAGTGGTGGTGGCGATGGGCTCTACTGTGTGGCAATGACCTTGAGATGTCCTTGAGATTACTTTGTAATTTGGTGGTTGTTTGACCTTGATGTAGATTTTTTGTAGTGTTCTGGGTTTGAGTTTGACCTTGGCGTGACATTGGGATTTGTTCATACACGGTTATGATGACGAGGCATGTTTCGAATACCTCCAAGTGTTGCCACTACTTATGACCTGTGTACTGTAATTGTGATGGAGTACTTGAGTACTTATTACCTTCATGTCTTGCAACTGTGTACGATCATATGTACTCCAGACTTGCTACTGCGTATGACTTTCATGTGTACACACAAGTGAACATGAAAATCTGAAGTAGCAAATTCGAGAATGCACACGTCTGCACACCACGGAGCTCCCGTCAGATATGCAAACTCTGAACTGTTCACGCTCAGCCCTCTCTGTATCGATGCGGTGTTGGTGCGAACTGGACATAAAACCGGTTCTGGATCTCCTTCCACCACCATCAGTGACCTTGAAAAATCGTCTTGGTACATAGGTACCTGTGTGCGGGTCTATGACCTTAGCATACCAATGACAGGGTTTTGAAGTTTTGTGTTTGACCTTGATGTATAGTGTTGGTTCAGGCTCAGGGTTAGTGTGTCGACCTTGTGATGTCATTGTGATGACTTGGAATTTTTTTCATACTCGGTCAAGTACTTTTTCCAAGTACATATATTTTTTTCACCAACATGTCTTGCATATCCTTCATGTTTACTTACTCTGCTATTGTGTATGATTCTTATATGTGAAGTACAAATATAAAATATATACTGAAGTTTAGTTCTGGTACCTCACGTCTGCACAGCACGGAGATCCAGTCAGACATGTGAACTCTGATTCCTCTTCCGTGATGTATGGCTTGCGATGGTGGTGGGGGGAGAGGTCGCGTGACGTCAGCGCTATGCGCACTACGATCCACTGGTGTCAGGCCCTCGCTCTCGACATGGTGGGGTGGGTCCGCTGACGTCACACACCCATATGCTGCGATGCAGCGACCACTATTTACTCTCCGTCCCCGATCAATGCAGTGCAAAATCACGCATGGTGGGGGCTTTAGATCGAACACGCGGTGCATAAGTCGGTGGTGGGGGTGGTTCACTATCTATTATAAAAGAAGTGGGTAGGTGAAATGATATCAGATGTTTTATACCTAGCAGTCGAGCGGTTACTATTGTTTTCATTGGGGTAATTTTTTACATTCTAGTTAAAACTGACTGTTTTAACTAGAACTTGAAGCAATATTTGAGTGAAACATAATTTTGTACCAGGATAAATATTAATTTTCCACTGGTTTTGTATAAAGATGTCGTTTATCGTCATTGAATGATAGGGCTACCTTATTCCTTATTTCAGTGAACTTATCATGCGAGTAGCTTCTAAACGAATTCGTCTTCAATCGTTTAGTTGTTATTTGATCAAATTATTTGCGTTTGCAGTTGATTTACTCCATTACGAGCGTACCGTTGATGTAAATTTCCAAAATATGTGTCAAAATTATGCACAAGTTGAAATCTCAAATTTTACAATGAAAAACGTCTGCATTCGAGAAGAATACAATGAAATTCATTACATGTTTGCTTGGACATATGCCTACAATAAATCACGAAGTAAATTTTGGAAGTATTGATCAAAGTCGCTTCAAGCGGTGTTTTGAAGAAGCTGAGAAGATATTGGCACCTAATCTGATTGAAGAGCATAGGAGAAATATTTATAAATCAAGATTATTCAACTGGAATCTTGATGATGAGAAAAACTGACGATTTATTTCTTATTGTTGCATTTCTACCAGTAAAAGTATGCCTTATTCGATTTTTTCTTCCAAAATCCTGCTACGTGTTGATTATATTATTTTTTGTGGAAAACTTTTCATCACATTTTCTCATTTTGTAGGTGCATTTTACGGGAAATTTCAGACATTTCTTATGTAATGGTTTCCCCAAACCAACGCGGAACGCGGGACGAGAGCAGGAACTGGATGAACGCGAGACTAAATTCGATAGTAGGATATATAAAAATGCATACCAGTGCGATTATTCGTATTCCTAAATGCAGGCAAACAGCGAAATATATTTGGTTTGCTCCGTGCACTGTTTTTCTAGCAATTCGCACAGGTCCCATTTTCCATTCCCGCTCCCGCGTCACGCTTTGGTTTGAGAAAACCTTTACACTTGTTTCTTTGTCACGTACGTTATTTTATATACTACGTATGTCATTTTATGCCCCACGTACGTCATTTTATGCCTAACATCAAATTTTTATGGAATGCGGTTTGGTAGCGGTCGTACGTTTGAGATGTTCAAGGCCGAATTCATAGTGTCCCAAAGAAGTTTTTAACCCTTCCTTTCATCACAATATAGCGGAAATGAAGACTTGCGTGAAAACTTGTGTAAAGTTGGAAATAGAGTTGCTCCGCGGATGTCTCCATTGCCCAATAAAGGAATGTTTGCTACATATTATGAATATACTCATCGTGGCAATAAACGTAAGAATCACACGAAATCAATTGACAGAAATTGAAGAACGTGATCAAATCATGCAAAAGTACCGCGATAATCTGATGTCAACAAAAACTACAAGACCGTTCTCCAATAAGCGTTATAGTTGGTTGAAGGATGCTAATAATTTTTATAGATGAAATGTCCAAATCCTATCAGTTTGTGGTTGGAAATTCGTGAATTATATTCAAATATTTGCTATAAATTTTGATTCGTCGTCAGTGCAACACCGTTTCAGTGAAATGATCTGTCATATTAATTTGATGACATCATTCAGAAGCATCAACATTATGACCGAAGGTCATAAAACATAACCCCAATGTCGTGTGTCAGAACTGGCTCTGATTCACTACTTTTTCAAACGTCCAGCACCGGTTATTATCTACTACTGATTCAAAATAAACTAAACTCGTAGAGTGCACCCAAAGGCGTTGCCTGTGCGGGTGAACGACGACTATTATTATCATTTGCTGTGGTGCTCCGGAGCGACTTAGTGATTTTTGTTGGCATATTCACGTTTCAGCTATAGGTAAACCTGAAAAACCTACAGCACCACCCCGAGTGGTCATTGCGCACTCCAATTAAGCGCCAGACTTCGGGATTGGCATCTAGGTAACTCACATCATCTAACGATTACTATGAAACTCCAAGGAAAATTTGAAAAATTCTCTCGAACGCAGGCAGAAGTTTACAACGGCATACTCTATCCGTTGCAGGACCGACCACCTTAAATATGAATATGAATTGCCGTAAGACGTGTTTATTTTATAGATATAGAGTATGATAGTCGAATAAAACATAAAATAAATTAGGAAAACACAAGAGCAGTTGAATATAATGTCTTTATTGAAGTTCAACTCATGTTTAAAAAAAAAATTGTTGTTTAAAATTGTTTTTTCCGTTAACCAGCTGTCGTCCCCTTACGAACGGTAGCACTCAGAAGTTGAAACTTGTGCGAGCCAAGGATTAACGAGGTCTTACCTTTTTACGTGCGATTCCTAGCACTTTCTCGGGCCATCAGAAAAAGTTCTGCAGTCGCTAGGGTTTGAACCTTTGACTTGCAGCCAGAGTGCTATTGAAACAATGTCGCTTTAACCACTCGGCTACCTGGCCCCGTGTGTCATTTGTGTGTTGGAAAAATATGTTGTATGGCGACTATTAAACCAAGCTAAAGAGGTTTTTTCCTCCACAAAATAAAGGACGCAAGTGGTCTATACTGATTTTTTGAGATGGCTCGTTAATGAAAACCTTGGTTTTCGCCCCAGCAAAATCGCTTTGTGGAATTTTTTAAAAAAGAAATGGTGAAAAAAATAACAACTTTTTTGTTTTTTTGGATTATTCAAGAAATCGTTTTACAGTCGAGATAACTTTTGTAGAGAATTATAAAACCCATAAAACAGTTATTTATACGACCAGATCGGTGCATTTTCCACTGAGAAATTCCAAGAAAACCTCGAAAAAATGCCATAACTCAATTTTTTTATTTTTATAAATCTGTAGCGGGACAAACAATATTTCGGAAACTGATAGATAATAACATGTGGTTCAACTGTGTGGAAGATGTTTTCTGTCCGATGCGTAGTTTTTACACAATCGCGTTATAAACAATTTAAGGGCAAATCTTTCTAAATGCTCCGATTTAAGGGAAATAGTCGTATTCAAATTCTGTATACGGCATCTGAAAGTAGAGGTCAATATCTACAATTTCTATATTTTCACCTGAGAGGTGGGAAATGTGTTGAAAATGTCCCTGAAAGTTACCCTAAATGCTTCAAAGTGCACCCGAAGTCGGCAGAACTCAACTCGAGTTGAGTTCGGGCGACTTCGGGTGACTTCGGACGGAATTTGAAGCGTTTCGATCAACTTTCAGTGACATTTTCAACACATCAAATATTATTCATGGAATCGTTTTACAGTCAATGGAACTTTTGTAGAGATTTATAAAACCTACAAAATGGATTATCATAGTCCGAATCGGTGCATTTTTCACTGAGAAATCAAGGAAAACCTCGAAAAAAAAGATCATTCTCCAATTTTTCTTCATTTTTATAAATCTGAAGCGGGACAAACAATATTGCGGAAACTGATAGATAATAATATGTGGTTCAACTGTGCGGAAGATGTTTTCTGTCCGATGTGTAGTTTTTGTACAATCGCGTTATAAAAAATTTGAGGGCAAATCTTTATGAATGCGTGGATTTAAGGAAAATCGTCGTATTGAAATTCTGTATAAGGCATCTGGAAGTAGAGGTCAATATCTACAATTTGTATATTTTAAATTTCCACCTGAGAGGTGGGAAATGTGTTGAAAATGTCACTGGAAGTTACTCTTAATGCTTCAAAGTGCACCCGAAGTCGCCAGAACTCAACTCAAGTTGAGTTTGGACGACTTCAGGTGAGTTCGAACGTACTTTGAAGCGTTTTTATCAACTTTAAGTGACATTTTCAACACATTTCCCACTCTGTACAGTTGAACCACATATTATTATTTATCAGTTTCCGTAATATTGTTTGTCCAGCTCCAGATTTATAAAAATTATGAATTTTAGAAAAAAAGTCTTCTTTTCGAGGATTCTCCGAATTTTCTCAGTGAAAAATGCACCGATCTGGTCGTATAAAAAACAATTTGTGGGTTTTATAATCCTCTACAAAAGTTCTATTGGCTGTAAATCGATTCCTCCAGTACTTTTTTTGAGATATTAGCAAAAAAGTTTTCATTCTTTTCACATTTTCTTGTTCAAAAAATTCCACAAAGCGATTTTGCTGGGACGAAATCCGGGGTTTTCATTTACGAACTATCTTATAAAAAGTAGTATAGGCCGTTTGCGTCTTTTATTTTGTGTGGAAAGAGCCTCTTGTTTTTAGCTAGAGCTTGGCCTATATAACTATACGGGAAAAACGTGAAATATAGTTTTTTATTGTCCAAAGATTGCCCAAAGGATTCTCAGAGAATTTCCAAAGTGTGATAAATGGGTTAGGTTCTATTTCAAAGAATTTCCAAAATGTGATAAATGATTTAGACAATTTTCAGTGAACTTTTATTAGGAAAAGCAATTGCATCACTACAACATCATTTTATCCCCATTTTAGTTTATTTTTTTTTAAATATTTTTGCTTTTTTCTATGAGTTTACCTCAAAGTTTTTTTAGAATAATGCATCATCCAAATGTCTACACGAATGAGACGTGAAAAAGCATATGAAAAATTCTTAACTATTCTACTTCAAATCAACTATTTACAATCTACTTATAAGTGCCTATAAAGGTAGAATTCAAATATTGATTGTATTTTCTGAAAAAAGATAAGTTGAAATCTAAATATATGCATACAATATATATGGATTATCCAGTCTGGTATCTGATTTGCAAGCGAAAAATCTCACAGGCCATGTCTTTGAATATGATAATTTTTCATGAAATGTTTCAAAAATGTACAGGGAGTGTGTGGAAAAAACACTTCAAAAAATTATTCCAGAAATATATTTTATAATAGATAAATAGAAAAAATACAAAATAAAATATTACTTATATCAACAAATCACTCTTTATCGCTCTCAAAAGCCTTATCAAGGTCTTCCTGCCATTGTTTATGTACAATTCTGATTTCTTCGTATTCATTCACGGATTGTTGAAGCTCCATTTCAGCTTGTTGAAGGCATTCAGTGGTAGGAATATGATTCAATTCAATCTCCTTTTGCAAATTCTCGGACTCCTTTTGCAACTCGGAGATTTTCAACTCTAAACAAACTATTTTGTCATGGATTTTATTTTTTTCAATAATTTTTCCACGGATACAAGTATCCATTTCTTCGTAACGATGAACTGATAGTTTGGCATCAATAATCCTTTGTTTGCTTAATTTCTTCTTCACTATATATTCCTGAACGGGTTGGAATGATAATATTGACGTTTTAGACTTCACTTCATATGTCCCAGAAGTCGAGGGCCTCGAAATAATGATTGGTTCGATGAGTTTTTTTTTCTTCATTGGTACTTGGCGAATTTTATTGGATAGTTTTTTCACAATTTTCTCCTTTTCTTCATTGATCTTGATTGATGTTGCAGGCATAAGATCGTCATCTATCATAGTAAGATCAATGTAGTTATCTTGATTAGGCTCTGCAGCTGTAGGCGAAGTCATCTTTAGGAACTCGTTCATATTTATGGTATACAATTCATTTGAGTATTCACAATCATAAGTCTGTTGGTCTTGATTCACTATTGCCACGGAAGATTCCTTGGATTGAACAGTTTCACTACGTAACAGAATATTTTCCAAAATAACGATTGGACCCATTTTTTACAATTCAAATAATATTTAAAGTCAAATTAAACTGATCTAAAGTTAAAGAACTGTGAACTATTCAACACAAGTTAATTCATTTTATAACCATCTCAACCATTATGTAGAAACGCCCACGAAAGAAGTAGGAAGAATCCAACCCCAAAACGATAAAAAATAGAGTATCAACCACTAGATGTATTGCATGTATGAGCTTTATCTAAAATTATTTCACCAATCGAGGGGCTTCTTCGACAGCATTATAATTCGTTTTTCTTAAACATTTGAAATTTATTTTGAAATATCGATAGCATCCCTAAGGAACATTGTACTTTTTAGCGTAGAATATTCTACCCAAAGACAATCAAGTGAATTTTAACGAATTATTTCAGTGATCTGAGTTTCATTTTGAAATTTATTTTGAAATATCGATAGCATCCCTAAGGAACATTGTACTTTTTAGCGTAGAATATTCTACCCAAAGACAATCAAGTGAATTTTAACGAATTATTTCAGTGATCTGAGTTTCATTATTCATTATTTTTGGTGTATTACTCTATCGATTTGGCTGTGAAATCTAAGATAAAGAGTATCGAAAATTTGAAAATAATATATTTTTTAAAACTCTTGAGGAAAAAATGAAACTTGGTGCACTAATCTAAGTTCATCAATATGATACCTAATTAACAAAAATCATATGCATGTGAGTATGGTCCGTGGTGGAGGGCGGGTAAAGCGATTACCTTATAATCCATAGGTCGAAGTTTCGAAGCCCAGCGCGATCACCGGACAGCTGAGCATTACTCGTTAGGGTGCAGCCGATTGATGGA